>LPNX011028315.1:102088-257086 GCA_001517045.1 Pseudotsuga menziesii
TCCTTCGCCAATCTCGGGATATAGCGAATGTACCAAAACTTAGCAGTTTTAGTATTTAGGGTTTTTCTAGCTCGGGGTCAAACTAGGGTTTGACTTTCCTGGAGTTTCACCCAACCAAATTTATTGATCCATGTCTCTAAACTTCTATTTTTATGATAAGAACAATATTATTCTAGGCTCACTCAAAAATTCCTCTTCTGTAAAAAGCCCTAATTTTGGCATCAAAAACTCAAAATGCTCGGAATCGAATTCCGCTTCGACAAAAAGATGCTCCCTTCAATGGAGAGTTAGCCTAGCATACTTTTTCTGATGGATTGTGGAGCGAGACCCAAAAAAGTAATAATCCATAGCTTCTGCAGCTGCACAATGTCTTGTTCTCAGGTTAGCTCTGATACCATGTTAGTTTTTCATCATTTAAGCTAGCATTATGATCTTAGGATTTGTAACTAAGAGAATAACATGCACAATAGTAACACACAAGCACAACACAAGAAACTATAGACATAAAGAATTTTCCTTGTGGAAACCATAAGGGATAAAACCCCGCAACTTCCTCAGAGATAGAATCAGCACCAAAGGTAAAACCGGAAAATAGTAAGATGATCTCCCGACAGTAACAGTCTCTCTCTCTCACACTGAGAGAGCTTCTCCTTTTTCACTCATGCACCCCAATGAGTGAGTGTGAGTATAATTATGATAAATAGAGAGGCTCTCACTCTCTATTTATATTCTTCTATTCACTTGGAACCCACTCTAACATCTCGGCCTCACTTAACAATTACTTACTAGGGCCGACATCTCTAGGAGTGTCTAATAACCCTAGTGCCCCACCACTTGTGGGGAATTTACCTCCTTTGACCAATAGGAGGGTAACATAATGGTGGGGACTATTTCCTTGAATTACAATGACTCACCTAGGGTCGACTTCACTAGGATAGTCTAATAACCCAAGGGCCCCACAACTATGGGGACTTTAACCCTTGACCAATAGGACGGTTACCGACAATGACTTGACATGACTTTCTCATTATAGAAACTTCTTGGAATAAAAATCGGGGTATGACATGGCTCAAATACATTACAATACATCCTGAAATAAACATCGGGTTACAATACATAATAAATACGGATGAATACATTCTGAAGTTACAATTACATCAACATGTTCCCTAGGGTCAGTTAGGGATACATGCTAAGCACAAAGAATGTCTATATAAAGGAACCACTATATGGATATATTTTTTCATAGGGTGTTGCTAATGTGTTTTTTTAACCTGTTGAAAATATTCCTACCATGTTTGATTATTTGTAGTTTGTTTTTAATGAACTAAGGCACAATCGTAGCCTCGATAAAGTAATAATGGGTGATAATAAGAGGGAATAAGAAAAGGGTAGTGTTAACCTTGAACTTGAACCAGGATACAAACATTTATTTTCATATTATTACACAGAGAATTAGGGAATTATCCACCTCGATGCAATGAGATTTTGTTAAGCAAGAGATTCTCCAGTTTTTTTGTATATAACTCATTATGTTGTATATAACTTATAGATACTCTCGGAGAGGGAGTATGTGAGAAGAATAGAAAGAGAATTTTGGAAACCATGATGTTGCAGAAATTTAACCCTTGATTTTAATAAAGGTCACATGAGGTGACAATTTTTTGTTGATGTAGCTCATGGATTGGGTGAACCACATACTTCGTGTCTCTCTCTAATTTTTTTTTGTGTCTGAATGGTTTATGTTTTTATTTCTCCTTATATTATCTTGCAACATTCTGCTATCTTGTCTAGAGATTAAATGCTTTATGAAGGATAACCAGGAGGAAATTGTTTGTTATAATAATGATATTATCCACATACTGAAAAAATGCTTGTGTACTACATCCCTTAAGGTTATGATTAATAATCCATTTGAAATCACATTAATACATTGTCATCAAACATGTTGTGGATTGAAGATTGTAAAGAAGTATTATTAATATAAATAGAAGTGTGCCTCTTTGGTTTCATTAGTTAGAAATAAGTAATGGATGGTGTTTTACACAGAGAAACTTTTGCTTAAGGAGATGGTAATCCATGACTAGGCACCATTGATAATAGATACATATGGTCTAAGTTTAATAATTGAGACAATCATTGTAAATCACTTAGATTACCATAGTTCATATCAGAATTTCACATCATTATATGTTGGATTGTGTTTTGAAATGGTATGTTACAAAAATGATAAGTTAAGGCTCAATTTAAGTATTCCTCTATTGAGAGGACACATACAAATTTTAAACTAGGAGGCATCATATGTATGGTGTTCAATCATGAAGTCTATGACTATTTCATGATTAGAATTGGTAAGAATATTATGTTAGAGTTACAGGTTAAAGTTTTCGAAGAAAGGCTAAATCTTGAAGGACTGTTAGATAAATTAAAATGCAGAAAGGATTCCTTTCATAATACATGGATTTCCCAAAAATGTGTGTAATTTAACAGGGGTGGATGTATATCTTAGAAGCAAGACTGAGATCTAGAGGAAATTCATAACAATACTTCATGTAGTTGTATCTTAATTACACAGGTTTTCTTAAATACAAAAAAGGATCTATTACTTGGTGGTTATAATTTGTTAGATAAATTAAATGGCCTTGGAAAAGAGAGTTGTTATAAATATTAGGAAGAATTGCAATAGCCAGCTGTAATAAAGTAAACTTTCAATACCTTGGGTATAGCAAGTTGTCTATTGGTGGATAATACTTTTCATTTATGTATTTTCATTACGATTATAAAGTATATTGCTATCACTCACCAGTCGTGAAGTTAGTAACTTGAAGGTTTAAGTGGATTTTCATAAATTAAAGGAAATAATTCTTTTTTACTATGTTAGGTGTGTTACACAAGTCGAGACCTATCCATATTTAAAGGCTCTATCAGGGATACCACTCAAATGTACACCATTGTGTGCCCTCATGTACCATTGTATACCATTGAGTGTGGTGTCAGTACCATTACCTGAATTTTGTTGCTGAAAAGAGTCAATCAGACTCAGTAACTCCATCTTTAGTACCGAGTAGATTGGGTTAGGACATAAAACTATGGTGTAATATGTTTGTTGACAGGTAATATTTTTCCAAGGAATAGAGACATAAATCACTTTCCCTTGGAGATGAGACAATGCCCTTGCTACCCTCAAATGTATGATACCATCAAAGGTAATTAGAGCTCGTGTATAGAAATCCTTAGTATCTTAACTATATACAACTACATCACACTAATATTTAGGGACAAAGGTGGTAAGCTCTTGTAATATTGCTTCCTTACAACAAACATGTAGGGGTCTTGGAATTGCTTCTTATTGATAGATTGTCTCGGATTAAAGCTTTACCAGATATAAATCTCATTGAAGTACGATCAAATCAAAGTTTAGTACTAAAACATTAAGAGGAAAAAATTATATGAAACGGTATAAATTCTTGAATTTGAATTCAAGTCATAATTGCAAGAAAATTTATATGAAACAAAATGGCATTGCCTATTACATAAATTGCATTGGGTTTGCATGAAATACTTGGAAAATGATGATGCAAATCCATGCAAGAAGGAATCAAGGATACCTTTCCTCAAATTCTAATGACTGCTAATTGAAGCTCATAAGTGTCAACAAATGCAACTGTATATCCTATGCATCCCTTATAGAATGCAATTTTATCCAAATCTCAACATTTCTGATAATAGGGTGTTCGTTTAGTTGTGAGGTTGATGAATTGTTAAGCTATGCAGCATGCTTCAATCTCATTGTGGTCTGCACCCATGAATGGTACAACTTTCAAAGGGATAAGGTAGGAGGCAATTCAAGTAATTCGGTTCTTTGGATTATGTTTCCAAAACACTCACCTAAAAAATAGACTTTGTGACTTTGATATTTCCAGACTTAGTTCAAGATATTTCAAGATAAAATAATAGTCTTTGTGACTTTGATATTTGCAGTGTTAGTTCAAGATATTTCAAGCTAAAAATCCATAGTTAAGTGTGTCATAAGTTAGATGGTTGGATGTATATTGTTGCATTATGACATATCAAACCATCTCTATGTTGTGGGCATTAAAACTCACACAAGAATTTTGTCAAACACTTCAGAGATATATTGCCAAAACCATGAAAATTTCCCTTAAAAAATATAACAAATATTGACATTCAACAATTACCTGATGCCATCTACACTTATATTATTTGGGTTTGTTTGCTGCATCTTGGATGCTCATTCAGATGAATTGGGTATTTGAAACTTATATGATTTTTTTGCATTCTTTCTATAGATTCATGCATAACAATATATAACCTAAGATTTTCATTGCATCTGGTGTTGTTATAGGAGTCGACAGTGAAACAATTGATATATTTCCAAAACCATGAAAATTTCCCTTAAAAACTATAAAAAATAGTGTCATTCAACAATTACCTGATGCCAACTACATTTATGTTATTTGGTTAATTTGCTTCATCTCGATTGCTCATTTGGATGAATTGGGTATTTGAAACTTATATGTTATTTTTACATTATTGTCATAGATTCATGGGTAACAAGATATAACCTAAGATTTTCATTGCATCTGGTGTTGTTACAAGAGTCGACAATGAAACAATTGATATATTTCCAAAACCATGAAATTTTCCCTTAAAAATTGTAAAAAACAGTGAAATTCAAAAATTACCTGATGCCAACTACACTTATGTTATTTGGGTTTGTTTGCTTCCTCTCGATTGCTTGTTTGGATGAATTGGGTATTTGAAACTTATATGTTTTTTTTTACATTCTTTCCATAGATTCATGAGTAACAAGATATAACATGAGATTTACATTGCGTCTGGTGTTGTTACACAAGTCGACAATGAAACAATTGATATATTTCCAAAACCATGGAAATTTCCCTTAAAAACTATAAAAAATAGTGACATTCAACAATTACCTAATGCCAACTACACTTATGTTATTTGGGTTTGTTTGCTTCATCTCGATTTCTCGTTTGGGTGAATTGGGTATTTGGAACTTATATGCTTTTTTCACATTCTTGCCGTAGATTCATGGGTAAAAAGATATAACTTCATGTTTTTGTTGCATCCAGTCTTGTTATAGGAGTCAATAGCGAAACAATTGATAAGGATAAAAATTCCAGTGGATCCCGTGTCAAAGTAGCTCACAAAGAGGATGATTGTGATGATGATGATGAAATAGAATGGGAATAAGCATGTGTGGATTATGCCCAAATGAGGAGAATGGCGAAAGGGATAGATTGAAATTTAAAGACTGAATGAATGTGTGTAAATTGAAAATTTGTAGGATGAGATGAGAAGGAAGTCTAATGATGAAAAAAATCCCAAGAAAATAAATTTTCTAACCCTAATATTCCCAAAAAGATAAGCTCTAATACAAATTTCAGAATGGAAATACTTTATATAAGGTTTTGAAGGAAAAATGCCACTTATGGGTTTTAATGAAAAATATTTATTTAAAATCTCAAAATAAAAGAAGATAGAGAATGTGAAGAACCTTGGATAGGTGGAGGAGAGTGCATGTGCTTAGGAATGGTAAGCTCCAAAACCAGTTGCTCTACAGTGGGCATTCTTTTCTCCCCTACGTTCATTATAACCAGTAAATGCAATCAATTTTAACCATAAAAGGGTAATCGTATTATACCTTTATCTCCAATATTTCAAATGGTAGTTGTGCTATTTTAGCTTTTCTTCATAGAGATATTAATTAGAATCCAACCCTAAAGCGATTGCAATATAAGTAGAGATTTTATTTCTCAAATTCTTTTTGATCTATTTTTTATTTTTATTTTATCCAAAAAAAATCATACATTTTTAATTACTTTATATTTCTATCAAAATAGATAAATAGAAATTTAAGTTTTTAATATTAATATATTATATAATGTTTAACTATAATATATTTATATATGAACAACATGTTATATTAATAATTATATGTTAAAAACATATTGAATTAGATGAAAACTTATTATTATTATTATTATTATTATTATTTTAAATTTAAAAATGGCAAGAGATCATTAAAATGGGAGGGAGTATTTTTTTATTAAAATAAAAGATATTGTCATTTACGTAATTAGGGGGGAACTTTTTAACTTTTTGAGAATAGGTACGACGATGACACAGATGGGTAGGTGTCAATGATGATTTATTGGTCAACACAAATCTTATAGATTTCACTGGCAAGATCGAAAGACTTTAACTTACTAAAATTTTAACTCATTGGGGAGAGGATCAAACAGACTCAGAATTTGGAAAACGAAATATGAGCACAATCGATGAGACTAGAAAAACTGAGTTATACCAAAATGGATACATGAATATGCATAATGAGAAACCCTTTAAGCTACCAATTCAACTTGACCATGACATGACAACACATGAAATATAACTTGCACAATTAAAAATGACTAAACTAAATGACTAATTCATATTCTTCTAGCTAGTCATTTTTTATGTCAGGACTAAATTAGTCATTTATGTTAGCCACTTTTTACTCTGTCACTTATTATCTAGTCATATTTTTTAACTGGTGAGTAAATTACTCGTTTATACTTGGGTCAATCAAAATTGCTCATATTTAGTAGTAAATCACTTGAAAAACCTATGGTGACTAGAATTTTTAGTCACTTAGTCACTAATTCCTCATTTTGTACTAGTGCTTGGATTGAATCATGGGGGCTCATGGCTTGAAAACATAGGTTACATAAAAACCATGAGAAGCATTGAATGCTATAGGGTTCAATTTGCAAACATTTACCAACATTGTAATAACTTACAAATGTTCCACATAATATACGCTAACAACATTAAAATGCAAGAAGGATTAAACCATAGTCAAAATTGTTTCCTTGTCAACATTCCACACAGTAATATAAACAAAATATACACAATATAACCATATTCAAGGCTCAGGACTGAGAGGAAAAGGAAAATCCATTAACATAATCTACACTATCACAGCTACGACATCCATATTGCAATGTTAAACCAAAGCTCACATCCATGACGAAATTAATTAATATATAAGTAAATAACACAATAAATCACCATTAAATAACATTTGCTCAAAATAAAACTACACAGTCATGAATTGGCAAGAGTGCCATTGCCAGCAATGGCATGACTGTAAGCTACACCAAATATTTTAAATACAAAAACAAGAATGCATGTATAGACAACAAAATACGTAAAGTCATTGTTTTTCCAATCTAGTGACAATATCCACAACTAAAACCCAGCTATGAATGCATACACTTATACGCACTATAATTTATAAATAAATAAACTACACAGTCATGATTCCATACCAAGGCACCATTGCAAGCAATGGTACTACCATAAATTAAGACCCTCCATTCAAACTAAAATGTAGGGTCTTCATTAACCATCAAAGTCACAAGTTGAAGCTACCAACACAAAAATATTACAAAGCAGAGTCATGACAGTCATGGCCCGAAGGTGTCAAACCCAAGAATCATAAACCCCAATACTTCATACGCATCTCTGGATGCCTTTAAATATAAAAATAACATTACACAGTCAAATCCTTTAAACTAATTCATTCATGATTTCAAATACTGATCTCAAAGCTCTGTTCAACACCTATACATAGAGGTAATAATTTTATGCTTGTTTGTAGAGGGATTACCCATGAAGGGTATGCATTGAAAACTTGATAGAAACCATGACCCGCATAATGGGAACCATGCCACCTACAAAAAAGGAACATAGAAACTTTAGAAGTATACCAATCGTCCATCCAAAAAAACAAAGTAATAAACACGCAAATCCAGGTGAAGAGTATACCTTCCCAAGGCAAAAATGTGAACCAAACCTCATGCAATGATAAAAACCAAAGAGCCTAATAGAGCATAACCACCATAGTTCCAAATGAATCGTTCATCCATGATAGAACAAGCTTAGGGCTTGACCTTATCCCATACCGAGGACCATTTACTCCACCACCAATGTCGAAATTTCTCCTGATGCCTATAGTTTCATAAACCCAAATGTGACTTGGTATTGGAAATTACTTGTGCATTAAAAGCCCCATCATTTGCATCATAACTTAACATAAATCCAAGGTTCATGGAATATGGAATATGCCATGAATGTCCCCTCATACATATATCATACGGTATGTAAAACCCTTTAAATACATCATGTCTAAAGTTTGATAAGTTAACCATTTCACATACAGGAATAAAAAAATTCAAACCACATAAATATTAAGCATAGGATTGAGGTTTATTTAAGTCTTAAAACCATAATAATAATTATAACCAGTTAGATGTAGGTCTAAATAAACAAATCCATGTGTAAACGATAATGCTAACAATAGAAGTAAGAATTGCTAGGATAGGACTTTGGTCCTTTGAATTCAAAAGCAATGGAGTAATTTACCATAGGTAGCTTGTCAATGTTTAGTTGTCATAGAAAATTTTTCATCACCCAATGAACCTGAAAAAATTGAACAGGAGGTGCATTAGTTCAACATGAACTAAGTAAGCATTGCAACGTCAAGTAAAACTAGTTACCTCTCGAAGTAATCCTATAGGGATACAAGTCTCACCACTCTACCCCTTGACAATTAAAATATAATTCAGAACTTCCGATAAACAAACAAACAATGCTTATAATAGAGGAGGTAATCTATAGCTGAACACACGCACACATGCATGTTAAGAAATCATCAATGAACAGTATAATCATCTAAATCAAAACAAGTAACATAAGCACATTATAGAATTATATTAGTAATCGCATTGGGAAAACATCTAGAAAGAACAAGAGAAACTTATGACACTTCGGTTTCACAAACAAAGATCGACACGTTCCGCAGAAGATAAGTTAATGTCAAGTTGAGGTACTAGCTAACTAGCCTAATAAAAAAAAGAAAATTAAATTTTGGGGACATTACAGAACCAAAATTTTATTTAAGGGACATCATTTTCTTGTTTTTGGTTTGAATAATTTTTTGCCAAAAGTTTATGAAATTATTTTTCCTTACAAGGAAAACTGAACAAGGAATTACCGAGTAGGGTTTGACAAAACCTTGAAGTATCTTCACAAGATCGAGGTAATGCAGATGACATATAAATGGTTTTAACAATTGAAATATATGTTCTATTTACAAACATCAAATGTGCTCTTAAAATAATAACCCAAACTTGAGAATCACATTAATAGTTCGAACATTCAAACCTATCAATTTTTTTCACTTGACATGTAATTTATCATTTCCAGACTAGGTTCCAAAATGGCAAAATAGAGTAGGAGATGTTTTTGGATATACTGAAAATGTTTAGGAGAGGGAACAAGTGTGTCGATGAAGCATATCGATAGGTATTATCTATTTTCTCCCCAAAATGCATTACAAATGTTAAATGTTGATATTATTTGTAATTGTCATAAGATACACTAGTCATATAGTTTAATTCTATTTGTCTATTTGCAGATAAAATAACTATTTTGTTATCATCTAGATCTTGTAGAGGGGCTTTCATAATTTCTGCCAGAATCTGAAAATATGCATTGAAATGGATATCATTTGTCATTTTGACAATAATGGACTAGATCTTGTAGAGGAGCTTTCATAATTTCTGTGAGAATCTTAAAATAGTGCACTTTACATAGGCTTATATATTGATTGTAATTAATGTTTAATACAATTAATGATAACTTATTCATTGTGCATGCTATATTTCAAACCTTGATCACAAAAATCAATCATCCATTAAAATGTCACTCTCTATCTAACATTATCTCAATGAATTAATATCTCTTCTTGAACATGTTTATTAGTTCAATGAAAATTGATATGAATGTATCATCAATCACTCAACTCATGACACTTTTTAAAATGTATGTAGTAAAGTTTGAGACTACTTATTTCATATATTTCTTGGATGCAACTTTTAATGCCCATAATATTTTGAACAAAATTTATTCTCAATAATGCTTGTTAATAGTTGAAACATTGCTAATATTTTATTTTAAAGATTAAACATCACTTGTAATATCCTAAATTTTTTACATGACGCTTATGGGCATAAGTAACATTGCATGTAATGTTGTTTTGATGTTTTATTTTGTATATTAGGAACAAGACCCCACTGCACATGAGAATGATGATTTGTTTGATATATTGGACATAAGCCAAATGCATATGTTTTATGTATATGATTTCATGTGTTGGGCATGGGCCGTGAGTACATATTTGATGAGATGTTTGTGTTGAGCGCAAGAATTGAGGCACACGAGTATTTGATGTTTTTGTTGAGGGAAAAGCTCTGGCGCACATGGGTATTTGATGTTTGTGTTGAGCGATAAGATGTAGAGAACATGAGTATTTATATTTTTGTTGAGCGAGAATCTCTGGAGCACATGAGTTATGAAACATTTTTGTTGAGCATGAAGCTCTGAAGCACATGAAAAGACAATAATTGTAAGTGTTGGGAATAATCCCTAGAGCCTTCCAAGTTGATGTTGAGCATAATCTTTGGAACATTGGATCCTTGGCCACTGTATCCCTAGGTGTATCCTACAAATAGATCCTAGCATTAGTGTTGAGTGAGTAGCTCTAGAATTGCACTAAGTTGTAACTCCCTATTCTTAGCATTGAGTATGGGCTTTGGATATACGCTAGGAGTTACTGAAAAATTAATATGTTGACTAAAAGTGAGTATGATAAAACATTGATCTCATCTTACTTATTTTTAAGTGATTAAATTAAATTTTGAATTTATCTATCTCATCAATTACTAAAGAACTACCATGTTATACAAGGTAATCCAACATGCAGGAGGTTTCGAGGTGCCTAACCTAGTTGGCCTAACCCCTACCTGAAGGCCTTAATAAATAAGTGACTATAAGCTAAAAAGGAAAGTATCATGTGATTAAGGATCATGCTATATGATACCTAAGGTAAAAATGTCAATAATGGTATATGTATATATATAGCTTATATATGATGTTGTTTGGGTACACAGGGTACTCCAAAAAGACTGAACACCTTAAACAACTGCTTCACACAAATAGATCACAGATCAACACACCGATGTTTGTCATGTGGTTAAAACCCTCAAGAGGAAAATAGTCCATGGCCCCAGCTAAATAGCTACTTGGAGCAATTTATTATGCATGTAGTGCTCTGTCTTCCGGGCAGAGCACTCAGTCCTATCCTTGAACAGTTAAAATGATTTTTACTTCAATTTCACATTTTTTTCATTTAAATTTTGTGCAATACAGAGATAGTTCACCAGTAAAATACCTGGAATTAATTCTTCTCTTGAATCCTGCTCCTAATCCTACTCCTGCTCCTGCTCCTGCTCCTGCTCCTGCTCCTGTAGCCTTGCCTCTCCCTTGCCCAAGCCTGTAGGAGCCTTAATGCCAAGTTGGATGTTCCACCCTACCGACCAGCAAACCTACTGGCCCTAGGAAACCGATGGGTTTCGTAGCCCCCGAGCCCATGTACCGATAAACTGGATAGTAGCTTCCCTCTCTCTGAGTGTGAATCTCCCCTTGGAGTTAACCCCCTCCTCCATCGATCTTCCCTCTCTCTGCATCGCTTCCATTCTTCCGTAAAAAAAAAAAAAAATTCTTCCTGACTGTTTTCTTCCCCCTTAAAATCCAAAAAATCCTCCCCCTTATACTTCCTTTCCTTCCTTCCACCGCCTTCCTTCTTCCACTGCCTCTTTCATAAATTAATTTATTTTATTCGATTTTAGGCAGTGTAGTTCCGATTTTGTTTTGACATTTGTTATGCACTAATAAATTTTATTGAATTGAGCAATTCCTTGCCCCCGAAGATAAGGTGGAAATTACTAAAATGTTTAACTTATTTGAATTGTACTTGTTAATTCATAATATACCCAACTGTCATACATCCCCCAATATTATTTATTTAGTGTTTTACGCAAATGGTAAAGACGGTAAAATAATTAGTATAAGTTTAATTTAATAAAAGTACTTACTAATAAACATTAATTAAGATTAATATGGGGCATTACATACACCCACCCTTCAAGAACTTCGTCCCGAATTTAGGGTCAAAATAGTGATACAAGGTACATTTATAGGTTTAAAACAATTCAACGTACATTTATAGGTTTAAAGCAATTCACAATTACTTAGTTAACCTATCCAACTATTTAAATATTTCATACTAGCATGCATGTCTGAGGTGTGCATGCATGGCCAGTACATGCACAGGATGCACATGTACTATAGCAAAAACCCTTAAATTCTAACTGATACAAATAACATTTCATGCAACATGACCCATATATAGATATAATATGATTTTTTTGTGACATTTGGAGTTATTTAACAATTATGTTCTTATTATTTAGTCAGTTAAGATTGGTACCTACCATCACTAATCCTGTATCATAATGTCCAACCTTCAACAATAATAACTAAAATGTCCACCCATCCTAACCTACATCCGCATCCTCCCTATCCTTCCTCTGCTAGTACAAAGTGGATGCCAACTGTACTGACCTTTCCACATAGAACCTGAGAGCGGTAGCGCCGGCTATCTAGCGTACCTAGCCTCTCCTAGTAGGCATCCGACCATCATCATCACAACAACTTGGGGAGCATGTCTCAGCACTTCCCTCCCACGACCTCGGGTATCAAAGTGACATAGGGTGGTAAATGCATCCATCCCTCTCAACATACTGGGTACATACTCATCAAACCATACTGCATTGCTATCGAGTTTATTGGTATGTGTCATCGTATCATCACTTGGCAATTAAGGCTCTTCTTCAAGATATGTATTGAGTCATACTTGGCATCACACACTTGGCTATCACATAGCCCCTGTACCCTGCAGGTTAGTACTAAGCAAACATGCATTGATAACAATATTCAATCAATAGCTGGTCCATATCATCAACATTATCTCCTTTCATCACATAAAATCACTAAATAAATTCCATCATTGACAGTTTCCCATGTACCACATCATACATCTCACATCATATCGAGGATGACTATCAACTATATATTTATGAAATAAAGGAATCTGATGACAACTATAGCATGATAATTGCATAGGCACAATAATTTCATATAAATGATAATCATCATACATCACAATCAAAGCATCTACATAGGCATGTTAATTGTCGTAACCTCATGATCAAAGCATAATATAAGCATGATAACATCATAATATCATAACTAGAGCATAATCCTGATAACATCATAACATCAGTAAATATTCACATATAACATGCAAAAATATAGTTTATGAAGTATAGCCGAGTCTACAGATAATAAGTAAACACACTGTAATAAGTCTGAGTGATAAATATGCCGGAGTCAAAATATGGGAATTATATACACCCACCCTTCAGGAAACTTCGTCTTGAAGTTATGGTCAAAATAGTGAGGAAAACTTTCGATGCATAGTCTCTGTGTCCTCCCAGGTAGCACATCCTAGGCTATACTTGTCCCACTGGACCTTGACTTGGTCCACGTGTCGACTACGGAGCTGTCGAACTCTATGATCCAGTATACGTAATGGTTCGGTCATGAAGGTTCCCTCATCTGAGACCTGCAAGTCCTTCCAATGAATCTTGTGAGACTCATCAGCTATTTAATGTCACAATACTGAAACATGAAATACATTATGAGTCCTATACAAGTAGGGTGGCAGTGCAAGACGATAAGCTACCGGTCCGATTCTTTCAAGAATATCGAATGGCCCTATAAAGCGAGGTGACAACTTGGTCCCATTTCCAAACCAAATGGTACTTTTATTCCATCGGATGCGTATAAATATGCGATCCCCTACCTCATAACTTCTATCAGTTCTGTGTGCATCAGCATAACTCTTTTGTCTATCCTGTGCTTCCTTAAGACGCTTCCTGATCTGTACCACTTGCTCTTCCATCTCCTGAACCAACTCAGGCCCGACTAAAACATGATCCTCCAACCTGTCCCAACTGAGTGGAGTCCTGCAAGGTCTCCCATACAATGCCTGGTATGGAGGCATACCAATGGAGCTATGATGACTGCTGTTATATGCAAACTCTACTAGAGGAATATATTTCTCCCACTGGGTTTGCTGATCCATAACATACATCCTAAGCATGTCCTCCATTACGTGATTCACCCTCTCTATCTGCCCATCTGTCTTGGGATGATAAGCTGAGCTCAAGTTCAGCTAGGTCCCTAATGTTGAATGCATGGTTGTCCAAAATATGGAGGTAAACTTAGGGTCTCAGTCAGAAATTATCTTCTTTGGAACTCCATGAAGGCATACAATTTCATTTATGAAGACCCTTGCTACATCCGTCACATCATAAGTGTCTCTCACTGGAATGAAGTGGGCACTTTTGGTCAGTTTGTCGACCACCACAACTATAGCATTATGTCTCAAGGATTTGAGGGGCAATCCCACAATGAAGTCCATGGAAATGACTTCCCATTTAGCCTCATGAATATCATGAGGTTGTAAGAGACCGGATGGGTGTCGATGATCTGCCTTGACTTGCTGACATTCTAGGAATTTCGAAACAAAATCCACTACGTCGCTCTTCATACCGGCCCAAAAGAAGAGTTTCTTCATGTCTGCATACATCTTCTTCACTCTAGGGTGCGCACAATAATGTGCCCTATGGGAGTCTCGAAGGATTGTTTCCCTGAGACCACCTTCTTTAGGGATATACATCCTCCCTTGGTACCATAGCAACCCATCTTCCTCAATACGGTACCCATAATATTTCGACTCACACTTATTCCCACTTTGAATATCTGAGGTTACCTTGATATACCAACCATCTCCCAAGACTTGTTCGAGCACTTTCTCCTTCAAATCCACTCTCAAGGGGATTAAGGAGAAAATTCTCGGCCTTCCTCTTAGAGCGTCTGCCACCATATTCTCCTTTCCTTTGATATATGAGATACCAAAGTCATACTCACTCATGAACTCACTCCATCATCGCTGCCTATCATTTAGATCCATTTGTGTAAAAATATACTGCAAACTCTGATGATTTGTTTTAAGTGTGAAACTTCTGCCAACCAAGTAGTGTCTCCATAATTTTAGTGCCAGCATAACTGCTGCCAATTCTAGATCATGGGTGGCATATTTCTCCTCATGAGGCTTCAACTTACGAGATGCATAATCTATTACCCCACCTTCTTGCATTAGAACTGCTCCTAACCCTTTCTTCGAGGCATCGGTACATACCATGAAGTCTTTATCCATGTCGGGTACCCGTAAGATTGGTGCACTCATCAGCAACCTCTTTAATTCAGCAAAAGCGGCATCACATTCATTGGTCCACTCATATCGGATTCCCTTTCGCTGCAAGGTGGTGATAGGTTTTTCAATTTTGGAGAATCCTTCCACAAATATTTGGTAATACCCTGCTAATCCCATGAAGCTACGCACCTCATGTGCGTTCTTCGGAATTGGCCAATCCTCGATGGCCTTCACCTTTTCTGGGTCCATTGAGATCCCTTCTCCTAAGATGATATTCCCTAAGTAGTGAATCTCCTTTTGGAAGAAGGAACACTTTGACAATTTACCAAATAGTTTATGTTCCCTTAAGCAAGTTAAGACTAACCACAAGTGCTCCTCGTGCTCCCTCTCGTTCTTAGAATATATAAGAATGTCATCTAAGAATACCTAAACAAAGTGGTCCAAGTAATTCCGAAAGACACTATTCATGAGGCTCATGAATAGTACTGGAGCATTTGTCAAACCAAATGGTACTACTATGAACTCATAATGCCCAAATCGAGTTCGAAAAGTAGTCTTAGGAATGTCATTTTCTTTAATCCTAAGCTGGTGATACCCCGACCGCAAATCAATCTTAGAGAAGACTGATGCGCCTTTCATATGATCAAATAGGTCATCAATTATTGGTATAGGATACCTGTTCTTCACTGTGGCTTTGTTCAAATCCCTATAATCTATGCATAGTCACAAAGATCCATCCTTCTTCTTAACAAAGATCACCGGTGCTCCCCATGGTGAGATACTAGGTCTAATTAGGCCCAAGTCTAGCAACTCTTTTAACTAGATCTGTAACTCTCAAAGCTCAAGGGTTTTCATTCTATAAGGAGTCTTTGAGATTGGCTCCGCACTGAGTTTTAGTTCGATCGTGAAATCAAGCTCTCGCTCTAGAGGTAGTTGTGGAAGTTGTTCTGGAAAGACATCCTTGAACTCAGATAATATTGGGTAAGAATTCAAGGAAGGTCCTTTACCATCGCTCACCGTCTCAACTACAAACAACTGACATCCTTGTCTTAAACACCTTTTATCTTTCACTGTGGAGATGAAACGGAGGGATATCTTCCTTTTTCGACCCAAGATTTGAATTGCTCGACCCTCGTCATCAAGGAACAAGAATTTATTTTCATAACAATCCATGAAAGCTCTATGGTCTTCTAACCAATCCATGCCGATAATGAGGTCATAGGTGCCCAAATTGGTGACATAAGCATCCAACTTAGTGATGCATACTCCTAAGTCAACTTGACACCCCCTTACCTTAAGACCTACTGCCTGTTTAACCCCTGAAGCCATCTCAACCGGTTCAAAATCATCGTGCTCGCAGGATGCCAACCCACATTTATCTAATGCATATGGTGAAATAAAACTATTTGTTGCACCAGGATCAAATAAAATTTTAATTTTGACATTGTTTACTTTACCAAATGATTCTACCACGGTGGACTGATGTTCTGCCCGGTGGTTGTGAACAGTTGCATGAATTCGATGAGTGTTATCAGAATTGCTCATGGATGCTTTTTGTTCCTATTGCCTGCTACTAGTCTGCCCTTTAGGACACTCCCGCTGAAAATGAGGACCTCCACATCCCCAACAAGATACATTAGGTGGTGCTTGCATGCTATTGGGAGGAGTCCTCTGGGATGTGTTCCTTCCCCAAGATCCTCTGAAACCTCCTGATCCTCTATAGGAATTGCCCTGTGTTCGTCCTCGGTTCCCATGGTTTGTTGAAGAATCCTGCGATACCGAGTTAACAGAAGTGTTACCCTTCAGGGTGAACCTATTACCATAAGGAGGAGGTCTGGATTGTCCCCCTCTGAAATATGGTCGTGGGGCCTTCCCTGTAACATACTGATTGGATCCTATCAACTTGCTTCCTCCCTTTGCATCTGAAATATCCTCAGCATAGCGAGCATACTCAATTGCCATGGCAATTGAAGATGGCTTCCACATCTGTACTGCGGCCCTGATCTTGTAGTTGAGTCCATACACAAATCGCTCCACCTGTCGATCATCTGAGTCCAAGTATGGAACATACTTTTCCAGTTCCATGAATCTATCTTCATATTCTTCCACTGTCATGTTTCCCTGTACCAAAGCATGAAAGGAACCCACCTGTTGTTCCCTGTAATAAGCCGGAAGATACTTAATGTTGAACCTCTCCTCGAATAACTCCCATGAAACCGACAAAGGAGTAAGGTGCAATTGTTTCTCGAGGTCTAACCACCAATTTAGGGCATCACCCTTTAGCTGGAAGATGGCCATTATAGCCTTGGAACTCAAAGTATACTCGTTTAGTGCGAAGCACCTCTTCATACCCTCGATCCACGCTTCAGCGTGCTTACCTGGTCATCCTCCAGAGAACTCAAGAATTTTGATCTTCTGTAGCTCTCTAGAAATATCCTGAAGCGGTTCTTGCCTTGGGCCCTGTGCCCTCTCAGAGTTTTCTCGGCTCATCTGTGTGGTTTCTACCTCTGCGGTCCTCTCCGACTGCTTGTTTAGAGTGGCCATGATGGTTTCCAAGGATCTCAGTATCACCCCCATCTCAGGACTGGAGGTTACCCTTGGTGGTGTCGATGGTGGGGTCTGTGGTGGCGGTGAGGGTGGTTGACCTGGGGTCGGTGGTGGCAGCGAGGGTGGTTGACCTCGACCCCGCCCTCAACCACGACCTCTACCTCTGCGTGTTTGGACCATGATAATTCCTGACATATTTAACAACATTATGCCATTATTATCTCAATCTAATAATTGTAATAATTGCAGAGATAAAATTTTAGTTATGTAATGCTTATATTTATGCACAGAGGCAATTTGTCAATCATTTGCGTAAAATGTGCATAGTTGCTTCCATTAAACGATTCCGTCTTGGGGTTTAATCTATGCCTTAACCTTCAGCTCCTAATGCTGGTCTCAACAGTGTCTTGTTTTTCTTATTTCACCTCCATCTCACCTCTTTGACTATCACTCAAAGTCTCGGTAATATCTTAAGTTTAATATTGAAATTATAATAACCTAGATTAAGGTTACATAAAATTAATCTATAACTCATATCCATAAAGGTGATTGAGCCGAGAGGCTCTCTACAGCCCAGTATGGGGGAGATCTTGTAACGTTACGTAACGTTGTAACGTTATGTAACGTTACATAATGTTATGTCGGCTAAAAAAATAGAAGTAACGTTACATAATGTTATGTCGGCTAAAAAATTAAAAAATTAAAAGAAAAAAAAACAACTATATAAATAGCAAGAAGTATCAAAAACTACATCCAAATTCTAGCTACCTTGACAACAGCAACAACCACCCTCACAGCAAACAGCAACAACCGCGACTGCAACAATAAACCTAGGTAAGAATTTTAAATTTGCTAATGGACAATCAATTCAGCAGGTAATCAATTCAGATATTCTTTAGATATTCTGTGGCTGATATCGAGGAATGTTTGTTACAGGTCATGTTCGGGTTTTGGAGTTGAAGCGAATTTGAATCAATAACTCCTCCGTTTTCCAGCAGGCTTTTATTTTAGGTTTGAGGAAATGGCAACTACTACCCATGTCGGTGTAACAGAGGTGAAGGCAGAGACAACCCAAGTTGAGCGAGGAGCTTGCCAGGATTTCCCACCATCAGAAATTTCCCCTTATCAGGTTTTCTCAAACCCATCAGCTGGGGTGCTTTAAATTTTAATTTTCCAGCAAAGAAAAACGTAAATACCCTTCTATTAGGGATCTTGATTGGCATTTCTCTCTTACTTCTATTTCACTATCTTAACAGTAGGATCATCTTTAGATTTTCTAAAATTAGGAATCTTTATTGGCATTCCTCTCTTACTTCATCCACTGTGATTCTACTTCACAATCTTAACACTAAGATCATCTAAAGATTTTCTAAAATTAGGGATCTTGATTGGCATTCCTCTGTTACTTCATCCAATGTAAATCTATTTCACTATCTTAACAGTAAGATCATCTTCAGAAGTTGTTTGCAAGCAGCTATAGGGCCTCCTTTTACTTGTGTCAAATTAAGCTTTTGCTCAATGCCAAAAGCCTGGAAATATCCACTGCTTCTTGATTACCGACTTTATCCCAAACCTAAATATGATTAAAACTCGCAATTACAATCATTCTGATATCTGGTACTTCATCTGTTTTCCATTCTTCACAATTAGATTTCACTGATCTCGCCAAACTCCTTGTTGGAGGTCCAAATTCTCTATCAGTTGTCGCTCGACCTCCCTTCCATATTTATTATCACAAAGTTACACAAGAAGTACCGCTGTCACAGTGTTATCACATTTAAATGTTAGCACAAATATATTTAGTGAATATGAACGCTCCATGAATTTGATTTTGAATGAAAAGCTAGAGATACACTGATGCGAGTATATCATCAAACAGTTCGGCCAGCCGTCTTTGTTTCTTTAGACTGAATATTGAAGTTACCCGCATGTATCACAAGTCTGGGAGTTATTTATTGATACGAATAATGCATTTATTACTAGATACGCTCCCATTAGTTTATCTTCCATGGCTCTTACTTTTTGTTTTGCTTATATATATGTAATTTAATGAATATCCTTTTCCAATCACACAATGCACTGAAATATTTATTATTACTTTTCTGAATGTTTGTTGAGCCGAGAGGCTTTCTACAGCCCAGTATGGGGGAGATCTTGTAACGTTAAGTAACGTTACGTAACGTTATTTTTATTAATAAAAAATAACTGGAAAATCTGTAATTCGATAAGTAGAGCCTGCAAGGATGGTTTGTTTAATGTTCTCAATATTTGTATAGTGAAGTAAAAGGATGAATGTTTTTTACAAAATATAGCATTTTGTTTTCCAGCCCGGACAGGTAGAAATACAGCGAAAAAAAAAGGATTTGTATGGTGAAGTTAAAAAAGGATAAATATTCTTGTACAAAAATATAGCATTGAGTTTTCGAGCCCGGATAGGTAGAAATACAACGGAAAAAAATAAAGAAAGACAGATTTGAACAATCAAGCCATTGATAAAATCCATAGAATCTCATAGAATCAAGCCAGTACCAGACAGTAAGTAACATCATTTTCCCTCTTATTTAAGCCAGTACGAGACAATAACATCATTTTCCCTCTTATTTTCCAGAATAAAAATCTATAGTTTCCAGAAAATATTATTTACGTTTTTTTGGGAAATAATGGTTGTCTACTAAATTATTTACGTCTTGACATATTTCTGATTTGTTTGGAGGATGAGTATACACTTAAACCAAGCATTTCACTACTGCATCGGACCTCTTTTATCACATAAAAACATTTTCAAAAACTGAGAAATGTTTTTTCATAAACATATAGTAGCGCCCTGTACTCATACCTCGCAAGGGAGAATGATAAAATCCCCGATTTTCACCAGCTTTTGTTTCAGTTAGGAACCATTTTCTATCCTTCACAGAGGAAACTGCTTTTGCAAGTTCGTGAGCTTTTCAATTTCTTTCTTTATAACATGCTTTATGCTTTATGGATATTGATCCCAACATATTTTTAACTTTAAAGGTTGTTGCAAAACATTCTCGAGCAATATGTTATGAATTCTATTTATATCATTTATGGGATTGACAGTAACTGAAAACTCTAAAAATATAATTTTCCTCTAAATCATTTTAAAATTTGCAAAAGTCAATTTGCAAAATTCTTAAAACACTCAGTTGAAAATAATTTTTACATTTTTTTTTTGGAAAAATGGCTGTATGCTAATGCTAATTTAAGTTTTACCTATTCATGTTTAATGTTTTTATATAAAACATAAAAACTATTTTATGTTTTCGCTTATGTTTTATATAAAACATAAAAAAAACTGTTTTATATTTTATATTTTAATTATATTTTAATTTCCTTTTTATATGGAGATTTCATTTCTCCATAACAATCTCTTCTTTCTCCATGCATATTTGTCAATGTACTTTTAAATTTTAAATTCCACGGAAGTAGTCTGGATTAAGCTCCTATCGTGATCAATACAATACAAATCTTAGGCTCTATCAAGTGCCGAGAGGGATCAATACAATACAAATCTTAGGCTCTATCAAGTGCCGAGAGGGATCAAATATCCTGAGGTGCAAACCTCTTCTCAAGTATTGCACTCAAGGAGGTTTGCACGTCAGGAGATTTGATCCCTCTCGGCTCTTGATAGAGCCTAGGATTTGGATCTATGCTGGTTATATAATCAATTCATCATTAATTAATCTATTTTTATTATATATATGATTTGAGAAATTTAAAGAGATAGTATGCTAATTGGGGTTCAACGAAACACATTTTGAGGCTGGTTATTGATAAGATATTATAAGTTCTGAAAATCCTAGAACTAAAGGTTAATTATTAAATTAAAACTCTTATTAAACCTAAAGGTTCATATTCCATTTATAACTTAATATCATATCATTATTTTATGGAATTGTATATATAGTGAAAAGATGAGTATCATTCGAAATATTCATATGACATGGTTTTATATCTTAGTATCCTATCGAATTCAATTTGGAATATTAGTGGATGGGATTTTGTAAAATCATAAAACTATATTTCAAAATGAGACTTTATGTATCTACATGGCATAAATATTAATTCTGATCATTAGTTAGTTATGGTGCAAAACATTAGGGTGTATGGTTTTGATACTATATCGCCATGGAAATAAACGCTACCACCTTTCATGAATAATCTCGAGGAGACCATCAATTGACAGTATTTACGAGGATACATGATCCATATGTAAAATAAATAACACCTGTTACTTGGATCGCTGCGTTAGCATGGAAATTTGGCTAACACCTCGTGATTAACTGACAGCTGTGAATATATTGATGAATCATATCCGCAGTATTTAATGTTGACAACCATTTCATTTCGTAACGATGTACGAGTTCATCATGACCAATGTGTGTAATCAATGTCTTGATTCACGATCCATCAATCACATAATCCTTGATATGTCGAGTTGGTTAAGTTTTACTATTAGTCATGGCCAGACATGCATTTATCATAGCAAGACGCTGGTTAAAGCATTCATCATCACTAAGTTCGATTAAAATGGCCAAGTTTAGAGCCCTCATATCTGTCAGATATGAAGCATGTGAAGATTTGATACTTCGCATCGTGTCATGCACCTGGATACCTATCCCTTCCCTCTTTACTTCTCCATTCATTCCATTCCGTAATCAGGATAGTGGTGAGGAGGCCATGGCTCCGCTTAGTCGTTTCGAAATATCAGGGTCAGAGCTTATTGAAGTTGATGAGAATATTGCCCTGCTATTTGAGAAAATTGGATGGGGGCATTTTTTCAGGAGCTTCAGTGGCCATAACGCAGAGGTGACCAAGCTGTTTGCTTTGAGTTTGAAAGAAAACATCGCACAGGTTGGGGGTTTCAAATTCATCGTGGATGAAAACAAAATTGCAGAGGCAATGAGGCTCCCACAGATGGGTGAGCGGTGGTTTACGGGTGGAAAAGTAAATAAAAAGAAGTGTCTGTCCTTATTGCTACCATTACCAGCTAGTGCAAAACTGAAGATAGGGGTTTCGGTCAGGTTCCTGAAGCCAGAATGGCAATCCTACAACGAGATTTTGGTCAGGTATGTTTCATGCGATGGATGATTTTCTCACCTGCACTATTATCACCTAAGACTATTATTAGCATTGAAAGGCTGCAAACTGAATTCGTCATTTTATCTATGGCAAAGTCTAAGCAAAATGTCGCATTCGGTTAAAAGTTTCGATAACCCCGATAGAAGTATTTTTCACCATGGTTTAGTCAAAATCATAATGTAGCATCAACTGTCTTTGAATGGTAAATCATGGGATGAATTTTTAACTGAATGTCAATTGGGGCCAACTCAATATTGGTTGAACCATTCCCCAAAGACCCGTAGGAAACGAAAGGCTACTGTGAAGCTCGAGGTTAGTAATGTTCCTGAGACTGAATCAGAGGATAAAGGGCTTGAGGAATCTAGTACACACATAAATGCTGCTATTTGTAATAATGATGTTGGGAACGTAGTTCCCTGTTACTCTAAAGCAGCTTTAAACCGATCCCCATCTGATAAATGTTGTAGTAATCCTGCAAAAACAGAGGACATGTTAACCAAAAACGAAGACATTAACACTGTTGATTATAAAATCTCTCCAAGACAAATAATCCTCGTAAATAGGAGTCTATGCATAAACTAGATCAGCTAGCACAGGTGTACTGTGATAGAGGAGGGTTTGAATTAAAAAATCTGATGTTTGTTCGTTCGAGGAGGGTTACTAGAAGCATGAACAATGTACCTACAATTTATGTTCCTATAGCTAATCAACAGGGTACTCAGCCTTCGATTTTCCATATTGAGGACGATGTTCCATCGTCGGTTCCTGACACCACTCCTGTAAATGAACCCACTCTTATAAAGGATAATAGTGCAAAATTGGTTAAAAACATTACAAAGTCAGGTAAGGCAGAAGTTGCTCCATCGTGTATGGACGCCTGTAGTTCGGATCCCGAACCATCTTTTATCAGTATTCAATCATCTGGTCAAAACATAGATAATCCTGATCCTCCTCAGGAAGCCGATTTGTGTCATGAAAATGAAGAGGAAACTCTTCAACAAGTTCTGGACAGGGTATATGAGACCAAGATTATAGAATTGAAAGATGAACTTAAACAATGTCTATCTAATGTAGCTTCGATGGAGGAGGAAAATAAGACGTTCAGGGAGGAGTTGTTGAACTAGATTAATAGGTGGAAAGAAATGAATATAAAAAAGAACCAATATAAAAAGGTGAAAAAGTAAATGATAGGTACAAATCAACATCTACTTGAACAAATAGAAAAACAAAAGTTATTGATTATCCGACTTAAAGCCAAACTAGCTGAAGCCAGAAGAGTGGTCAATTTGCAAAAGAGAGCTTAATGATCATTTCCATTTTCGGTTACATGATTTGTCTCTTTGTCAACAGGTAAAAACAGCCTTTTGTGCATGCCTATAAAATCGTAGATTTTACGGGCACAGATTTAAATTATAGTTTCTTTTGTTTCTCTTGTTATAAATGGTTTTTAATAAGATGGTTTTGTTTGTTTAAAAAAAGGTGGGTATGTCATCGCTATCCTGCACAGTTTCAGGACGTGTCTAATATCCTCGGTTCCAGTTGGAAAACATGGTTGTTCCTTAAAAAACTAGAATTTCGACTCAGCCACGAATTGGCTGGTTCCTTTAAACCAGAAAATGTTTCAGGCTAGTTTTTTTTTTTTGTTATCTTCTAGTGACACGTGTCTGATGAAAGGAGATTCGATTCACTTTGATAGTTATAAGAATTCTATAATTTTCCATATAGAATTTATAGAAAAACTCAATTGAAATACTGGAAGTCTTATATAAGATAGGAATTTTTAGGAGAAAGGGGGATGGAGTGACTGAAGAGAAGCATACTTGAGATATTATTATTTTGATACTAGTTTTCCTGACTGAAGTTTGATCTTTGGAAATGGATGTGACTAGAAATCTCCAAGTTGATATCATGACTGGTATTGTTTTGGATACTCTTTATATTTCAGTATATACCCTTCTATTTTAATATTAATACAGTGTTCTTTGTTATGCTTGTGTTGAGTTATACGTATTTCACTTTGTCAACACAGCAATGTTGTATTTGAATTAGTATATTGTTGTGACTGAATTTTCCAGTGTATCTACTTTTCAGTGCTACTACTAAAAATGCAAGATATGAGTATATATATATATATTTATGTATGTTTGATTTCATTTGTATTGTTGCGATGATTTCATACTGAACATTATTTGTTTCATTCAAATATCTAATGTTTTCTATTGATTATTAATTAATTAGACATTTCAGAAAATTTGAAGTAATTGTTTATTTCAGTTTTGCTGTCAATCTATTTTATAACAGAATGATTCAGTGTAGATGATCTAAGTATGTTTATTTAGATCTTATTCCTTATCTTTCTGTTTATCATATATTAATTTATAATTAATATAAATACTCAAATCGCTCTCAGCTGAGATAGGATAGATAGGACAGTTAAGACAGTTTAGTTATTATTATCATAGTATAGTTTCATTTAACAGTTGTTAAATAGAATTTGTGTAATTTTTAGAATAATTTTAATAGTCTTTATATTTAGAAAAACTCTGCAAAACTCGAAGCCTTTCCTTAAGAAATCAATTATTGGGCAATTTAGGTAGTGGAAAATAATTTTAGGATTTATTTAGACAGAAGTAACATTAGGATAGATTTTTGCTGAATTTTAGTTTCTCCTTAAGAGAAAAATTCAGCTGGTAGCAGGACCATAACCTGCGAGATTTTGCTACTCCAAACACACTGGACATTGCTTTAAGCTGATTGTGTGGGCATAATCTCCTTGTTGTCCTAGGTCAGAAAATCGGGCCAACAAATGGCACTAGAAGGAGGGTCTGATAATGAGTAATGGCAGGTGAAACTAATGAAAAATTTTCAACCAGTCAATATCCTCCAGAAGTTGGTAGATCACCGTTTATAGAAACTGTTAGGAGTATCCTCGAATGTGATCCTATCAACTCTCCATTTACACCTGAGAAAAGCACTCAAACATTATAAGAATCATGACATATTGTTAAAACAGAATACGCTAATCAACTTGGTGTATCTCCAATAGATTATGGTCAAACTAGACAACAACGACATAATCCCCAATTGCCCATAGTCACTCAGAATTTGGAAGTAACTAATAGTACTCCCCATCATTAGATTAAAAGTCATCAAAGGAAAACTACTCAAACAAACACTGCTAGAAGACTAACTATCGAAGGCCGTTTTGGTCAGCCACCTCCTCCTCCTGAATCACCACCTAATAGTCCAAGACCATCCAATTCAGGAAGTTCCTCAAGTGATGAAGGAAGTCCAATGGCAGGAAATGTACCCATAGGAGGAGGAGGAAATCCTCCACCTAATCCACAACTCCCTTGGCTAAGAACAGCTGTTGTAGCTATGCCTGGTGTACAACATCCTTTGCCTAAACACTCAGATAAAATCCTCCCTAAGTTTAACCCAGATGACAAAGAACCTGCAGAAGTGCATGTCGACAAATTCATGTTAGTTGTTCAGACCTTGAATGTTCAACATGAAGATGTAGTTTGTCGATTGTTTCCTCTAACCTTTGAAGGAAGAGCTTCTACTTGGTATTTTTCGTTAATACAGGGATCAATCACAAACTGGGGTGAATTTAATAAATCCTTTTTAGATAAGTTTGGGGAAGATAAAACACCTGCTCTTTAATCCCTAGACTTATCTAGGATTAAAATGGAGCCTAAGGAAAGAATCAAAGATTTCAATCAAAGGTTTTTGACATTAAAGAACAAAATTCTAATTGCTTCTCAACCACTCGAGGATATATTTATTAAAAATTATACATCATCTTTACCAAAATATTCTAGGATGTTCATTAAGAGAGCTGGGAAAACAACATTAGTAGAAACTTTTGAGGAAGCCATTAAAGTTGAGAAGGATTCTATGTCCTATGAACCAGATAGAAGTGGGAAATCTGATACTTTTCCTCGTAGGAAGACAGAAAAAATCAATTCAGACAAAGACAAAGCATTTGATATAGAACAGCTGCAAAATGTTATTCGGACATTAACCAATGAAGTTGTAGGGTTAAAGAAAACCAATTCTAAAGCTTCTCCTTCTAGGGGATATTTCATAAATAAGTTTAGAAAAAACCCAAATACAAATAATAAAAATACACCACCTGATATAGCAGCAAATGAAGAGATTTTTAATACAATTCGAGCTGTTTTATCTTTGTCTGAAACTCCTTCTAATCAGGAGATAACTAAAAATGAATAAGAAGAGGAATCAGAAAATGATGAAGAATGAGATGAACCTCAACAAGTTAAGGGTCATTTCTGGGACAGTCTTGTGAAAGAATACGAGTAAAATTCCACCTACAGGACAACATGCCTATAATACTCGCAGTAGAGCATTCACAAACATTCCCAGAGCTTCGTCAAGTTCTACTACAAATAATGACAACAATAATTCACAACCTAATAAACAAACTCAATTTGGAAGGCAGACTCAATCAACGAAAGTTACTCAGTCTATTCAAAATGCTCCTAAATTAGATTTACAATATGATATAATTGAAGATTTAAAAAAGACTCGTGCAAACATCAGTATGTACGATCTTCTTCAAATCTACCCAATGCCTAATAGTCATTTTATAAATCCCACAGTGAGCTCAATTATTCCTAATGCAAAACAAAATGTTGCTGCAGACAATTCTAGTAATGATTCAACAACAACTGAAAAAGGGAAAGCAATGACTGACAAAGCCTCGCTTATAGGTAAGAATTATAAATCAACCACACCTCCATTCTTACTTACCTTTGAGATTTTCAATAGGAATGTTCATAATTGCATGGTAGATTCCGGAGCATCCTCCAATGTGATGCCTTTATCAATATGAAAGAAGTTGAATGGGAAATATATTCCATCAAATTCACAAATAACTCAATTGGACAAAACAAATGTCAAAGTTGTAGGGGAAATGAAAGATGTCTTAGTCAAGATTGCTTGTAACCCTTCGGTTTATCAAATTATAGATATTGTTGTTGCAGACATTCCAGATGCATTTGGGATATTTTTAAGTAGTGATTGGTCTCAACAACTGAATGGATTCTTTACCATGGACTAGTCAACATTATGGTTACCTAAGAACAGAAAGTCAAATAAGATAAAGATAAATAGAGAAAGATATATGAAACATACTATCATAGAACTGCATGATCCTAGCAAACCTGTTTTATTTTCAGATTGCATTATGGGGAATTACATGTATGAATTGCGATTTGGTAATTTTAAAGCTGAAAATTCTACCTTTTTCAAAAAATAAACAACAATCTGAAATTAGGAATGTGACATCTATTTCTCCTAACTGTTATGGAGAGAAATTCCTATGGCTTGGGGTACCACAACAGACAACTAGACTCCAGAAATCAATCTTTCCCAATATGCAATAGAAATAAAAACATCTAACACTAAACGATCGAACCTCGTACCTTATTCCAAACATTTGAAATAGATCCCCGTTGAGCTTTCCAATCTTCATATTGAATTGTTATAACACGTCCTCAACAACAAGTAAACAATACAAGCATACTATATTTCATGGTGTTAGATCTATTCTAGCATATATAATCAATAATGTAAAAGCATTTGACATGTTCCACTGGATACAATATTCATTCAAATACACATTACTGGACAGGAAAAGATATTTCTATTAATATGAATCAGATATGACAAGTGACAACCTCTGACAGCACGTCTGCGAACCAGAGAAACTGAATTCCCCACTTGGGCCTCTACCACCTCAATCCTCCATCACTTCGATAGCAAGCTTACTAGCAAATGGAAGCTTGGGAAGAACACAACAATGCTCCAAGGGACAAAGGGATGCAGACTCAAGCATAAGTTCTGGCAACAATAGACTATAGTTTCGTTACTCTCAATTCTCTCTTATGCTTTCAATGTACCAAGGGGTTCCTTATATAGCTTTTCAAAGCAATATTGAAAGGTCGAATCTGTGCGATCTCAAGGCATATGGAAGGCCAGGAGTCATATGAGTCGAAGCCAAGTCAAGGAAAAATCCAAAAGGATTTGGATTATGCACACATCGCAATGTACGCGACTATAGAGGGAATATCCGCGTATGTACGCGGTTATCGGGGAAAAATCCGCGTATATCAATTTTCTTATGATTTTAGGGATGATCAAGGATACATTAAAAGACAAAAAGTGGTCCATAGGGGCTAATGAGTCTGCACCGGGACAGGGGAAGGCCATACAATGTGTGATTCACCTAGTGTGGTGAAATCCTCTATAATAGATGCCCCCTAATGTATGATATCAGAGGAGTTATACAATGGCCGAAATACATTATAAGTCCATCGCAGAAAGGAAGTGATGAAGGTACCCAAATGGAAAACCAGCCACCCAATCAGTATAGTACCATGATACAACTCTGCATATAATCTGCAAATACATATCGCAGTCTCAGATACATAAGAGTACAATGGCCATGAATAGGCATGAAACATGATAGAACATATGTAGTCATCGCCACGTACAATATACATAGATCAGAATCTCCATGATGAAGATATACAAAGGACCATGATCTCCACAAAGGCTGAAGATATACAATAGATCAAGATCTCCATAGTGGATGGAAATGTCTGACATATACTGGAACAAGTCACGAGAGCTGAAATCTCATGAATACTGGCACGATCAAGGAGGTAGCATATAAGAGATGCCACCAATCTCGAAGGTCTTCTACACAAACCGCTATGAGTACATGTCCTACTATGTGAATAGAGGTGTCGAGGTCGAACATAGTAGTCCATGGTCTGATTACCGGTCATTGATGTATACCATTAATAGATGCGAGATCACCCATCGATAATGAAAATGGGAATCAAGGTACTAGAGTGCAAACTAACAAGTGTGAATAAATGTGTTGAGGTCAAACACTTGAGAGAATCCATTGATCAAGGGACATTGATGTATTCCCAAAACTGTCGATGGCGAGAGAACCTGCCACTGATGACTACAAGTCTCAACGTACTCAAAATGACTCTAGACTTCAATCCCAGAATAAATGATCTGAAGTCGATGGGATGAAATCCACTGGAAGGAGGGAATTAAGGCATCCCCCATCATCCAACACGAGGTACTCAAGAAAGTTGTCTAATGTGGAAGGACTCGATCATAAGGTGCAAGAACCAGTAACTGTACCGGGAATGGCCGACATGTAAAGTCAAGATAACTGAGGAATGGCCGACTCAGGTTTCAACTTCCTTCGAACAAGAGCATAATGGCGTATGGTGACTGAATGGAGGCAGCATAGACTCGATATACAAACTGGGACATCTCTATGACATAGGAGGCATCAATAGAGGCTCCATAGGGACTAGAAGCATAACCAGTCGGTGGAGATAAACTCAGATAAATGAGTACAGCTCCTAAAGTCAAACTATAACCCAACCAACGGATGTGATATACAGTGCTCTGTTTGAAGGCGACATGACTCCACAGTTGCCAAAGATAATATCTTTTCTTGTCTGGATTTTTGGTTTTTTGATTTTTTTGGACTTTTTCACTTATTTGAAAAGCTTGAAAAAAGAATAAACTAGATTTATAGTTACAAACTAGGAGGAGACGAGTGTCATAAAGGCAAACAAACTAGTTCCATGCAGTGGAACATACCTATGCTCAATGCAAGGATACATGTGTAGGATATCGACACTCGGCGGAAAATCCCCTCCCGGTAAAAAGGTAAATCAAGCTGCGAAGGATATAAAAAATGGCTTTGCATGGCTAGACATGAGACAAGCTCAGGATATATGGCTAAAACGCAATGTCAAGGGAGTCGACATAAAGCTCAATTAGACAGGAAAAGCTCATGATAATGCATCCACAACTTGATACAAGGGAGTCCGGAGGGAACACGGCCAACATAAAATCAAGAGGAGTATGACACTCTTACGAAATGTCATGGCAATACTATACAACAGACTCCCACACCCTAAAAAAGGAGAAACATCGGCATGGGCACCAAATACAAATAAGGTGCTAACTAGGGTACCCATGTAAGATGAGGCTCTACCACTCATATCATGCCACTTATAAAGCAGCAAGAAGGTTCTGTGACATAATAGAGTGGGTTCGTACCTAGGGATATAGTGACATGGTCATAAGGTCATGCAAAATGAAAACGGTGGTGAACCTAACCTATATGCCAGTGTAGACATGATACCTGAGATGGGCACGAACGGGTCAATCCAAAGGCTGAAACGGCACTGCAAATAGTCTTCTACATCACAAGTTATGTCAGAAACGGTCCAAAATGGTTAGAAACTGTCAAAACTATAGGAAAGGGGGTAAAAATTTTCAAATATTTGAAATTTTTTCTATAAATAGTAAAAAATAGAAATCATTTGAAACTTTTACCCATTGGAGCTCTGATTTTCAACTACAAATTCCAGGAGATCCAGCTGGCGGAATTCACAACCGTTTCTTCCAGGTACTTACTCATGTTCTCAGCTTGCATTTCAATACAATTTTTACAAGTTTTCATGGTCAAATGAGGTAATTAAGGCCAAACTTACATGAGCACTGCGGCCCACGTAGGTATCGATAATTTTTCCGCTAAAAGGGTTGGCTTTACGTGGAAAAGGGGCTAGAAACCGCTTACATACGCGGCTGTTTGTAAAACAGTCGCGTATGACACCGCACAAGTGATTTTAAAGGAATCTAATGGACATTTGGTCAATTTATCATGCAGGATGGTGCTAGAATGGCGATAACGCGAGCATGGTGAAGTAAAGGAAGCTGTAAGGGCCAGTGTAAGGGCTCAACAAGTATTACGTGCATGCAGACTCTATAAGTTCTGGTGCCTAGGTGGCTTGAGGGCCAAACCAGGGCTGCTACAGATGCTGGTAGACTATTGGGATCCAGACTCAGAGTCTTTCTGGATAGATGATATGTCCCTCACTATTGAGGTGGAGGATATCTACTTCATCACAGGTCTATCTAGACGAGGGGAGGTGGTGAACCTTCGTTCCCGAGGTGGGCCAGTTCGTGGGCATACTATCGATGAGTACATAGTAGTGTACTGCTACCCAGATATTGAGAAGGTGGGGAGTCAATTTCCCACCAACGCTATACAGGTGCTGGGCCTAAAGGCCATACTACTGACGCTGGGCAGGATAGAAAGCTTAGAATCACTCCATCAGGCCTCTCGAGCAAAGATGTTCTATGCGGTGGAGTGTATGAGACCAACCGTATACGACTGGAGTACTACACTACTGAGCAACATGAAACATCAGCTCAGTGAGTGTAAGGCAGGTAGGATACGGAAATTCGGGTTCAGCAGCATACTGAGCACATTTTTCTTCGAGCGTGTTCCAGGATTGAGCCCTAGAGTGGATGTTCCTCTCCACGACATTGGGCAGATGCGATGCGCAGACTGGGGGGTGGTAGGGTGGCCAACCCCTATCCAGCTGACTTCTTCACATGGTGGCGACGACAGATTGTTGCCATAGAGGACTACCCCTATGCAAGGATAGACTTTCGGGGGGATCCGGACATGCCATTTCCACCAGGATCAGCATTCGAAGACATAGGTAACGAATCTCAACCCTCACTCTTTTTAAAATTTTTGAATTATTTAATTTTTTTGTGTTTTTTTTATTATGTGAAACCGAAAAGACATGTTTTTGGGTGACAATACATAGTGACATATACCATTCATGTGCAGATGTGGGACCACAGAGACCAAAGGGAATCCCACGTCATAGACGGAGGGGAAGAGGGGACGGCATCACTGGTGTGGATGCGGAGCGAACGCTCCAAAACATCCATACCAACTTTGTGCAGCTGACACATAGAGTTCCCATGGCGCAAGTCGAGGACTTTCCTGAGGCCATGCAGCGATAGGTGGTGGGTGTACCATGCGCATGGGTGCATTTATTCCGGTGGCTAGCTAGAGCCGTAGTGACATATCATGATCACAACCCTACTCCTCCACAGGACTAGATGCCTAGGAGTGTATCTATTTTGTACTACAATGTATATGATGGAAGCTTTGAAAGCTCCACTTTTGTATTATGACACTATGTATTACCACATTTTTTATGTATATATAAAAAAGTTTTATGGTGATCGGTTTATTTATTTACATGTGTAAAAATGTGTTTATGATTAATTTATTATGAATGAGACAAATGCCAATTTAACACGTAGTTAGCATATGAGTCAGCAACTTGATTATAATTTCTTGGAATGTGTGTATATGTGATACTCTCAAATTGTCGTTCTAACAATCTTACCCATAAGAATCTCCTCAATAACATTGGATCTCTAACATGGTACAAACCATTTAGCTGTGACACTACTAACTCTGAATCAAGATGTACCTCAAGAGAGAGAACACCGTGCGAGATGGCATCCCGTAGAAGTTCAATAATGGCACTATATTCAGCAACATTGTTGGAAGACGGCCGTAGACATACACCTCCTGAAGACAGTACTCGACCCATAGGAGTATAGATCACCCAAGAAGCTGAGGCTGAGTGTTGGGTGTGAAGGCTTGCACCATCCGCGAATCCTATGTAGGTGGAAGATTCCATTGACATATGCCACAAGAAACGGAAACTAATCACAAACCTGATCATGATAAACAAGACCTAACTATGCAAAAAAGTTGTACAATAATATACAACAAACAGCCTTGGCTAAATATCATGCATAGTATTTTTTAAGATAGAGCCCATTTCTAGGCTCCACCAAGGCCGTCCCCTCGTAATCCACTAACTCGTAGGCACCCTTCTCTAAGACACGCTTGACCACGTAAGGACCACGCCACATAGGATTGAACTTCCCTGCCCCCAAGGGTTCTTTCGATTGATCCCACAAAAGGACCAAGTCTCCCTCACTAAACACTCTTCACCAGATAGAATTATCGTATTGGGCCTTCACGCGATGCTTATTAACCTCTAGAGTCACCAAGGCATCTCTACGTTGCTCATCGATTTGCTCAAGGTGAACCAAACGCTCCTCCAAAGGTGAAGTGTCTGGTAAGAGTTCCATGGCTAAATTCAACGAAGGAATCTCGCATTCAACTGGCAATATCAACTCCACTCCATGAACAAGCTGATATGGAGAAAAACCAATGACAGTCTTAACCGTGGTTTGATATGCCCACAAAGCAGGGTATAACATAATATGCCAATTCGTCTTGCTTTGTGCAATGGTTTGTTGGATAATGGACTTAAGTGACTTATTCACTACTTCAACCTGTCCATTCACTTGAGGATAGTAAGAAGAGGAGTGCTCTTGCTTATACCCTAGCTTGGATGCCAACTCTTCCATCATACGGTTCTGAAAGTGAGAGCCATGGTCAGTGACAAGCTCTCTCAGAATCTCAAACCGAGTAATGATTTGGTTGAATACGAAGTGAGCGGCTATCTCACCATCAAATTTTACAGTAGGCATTGCCTCTTCCCATTTCGTGAAGTAATCAACAACCACTATGATATGATGGTGCCCCCCAGCCGAAGCTGGGTTGCAATCCATAAAATCGAGCCCCCACTTGGTGAAGGGACCGGCGGTGATAATAGGGTGTAACAGGGCAGGCTTCGAGCGCATATTACGTGCAAACACCTGGCAAGGGTGGCACCTCTTGACCGCTTCAATACAATCCTTGAAGATCAACGGCCAGAAATAACTTGCTCTCAAAATCTTCTGAGTTGTAGAAAGCCCGGATAAATGACCGCCACACGCCCCTCCATGGTAATCATTAAGCACTACCTCAGCCTCATCATGAGTTAAACAATGTCGTAAAAGGGAATCTACTCCACGGCGGTACAAAGTATTGTCCACTATGAGGTAGTTCTTGGAGACGTGACATAATCGTCGTCGTTCATCTCGCGAGAGGTGAGTAGGGTTCCTTTGTGTTTGTAGATATACTATGATATCCCCATACCATGGGTCAGCCATTGAGATTAAGAAAATGTGTTCATCTACGAATGTGTCTTGACATACCAACTCCTCAGCCTCGCTCGGAAAATCCGATATGAGCTCTGCAAATATTAAAGATTTCTTCGATTTTGCTGAAACAAACTCGAGATCAAACTCTTGCAGGATGACAATCCATTTATTGTACTTTCCCCCAATCATCCTACGTGTGAGGACGAATTGAAATGGATTGACATGGGCTACAACCAAGGTTTGGCGAAGGAGAATATAATGTCTCAAATGCTGGACCGCATGTATAGTATCTAAGGCAAGCTTCTCGACATGAGAATACCGAATCTCTGCGTCAATAAGGTTTCATCTCAGATAATAAATGACATGCTCCTGGAGCTCCTCATCCTCCTGAACCAACACCATCCCAATCATCTCTAAAGATGCGGCCACATATAATAGGAAATCATGGCTATAATCCAGAGGACTAATCACCGGGGCCGATGCTAGGGCTCGCTTAAGTGCATCGAAGGACTCCTGGGCCTGCTCATCCCATTCAAAGGGAGTATCCTTCTTCAAGAGACGCATGAAGCCTCTAGTCAAATTGGCAAAATTGACCACAAATATTTGTATGAATTTTTCCATGCCTTGCAAACACTGAAGATGACGAATATTTCTCGGGGGAGACAACTGAAGTATTGCCTCAACCTTCAAAGGGTCGACTCTTATCCCCTCTTTCGAAATGATGAATCCTAATAAATGACCTGACTTCATGCAAAAGATGCACTTATGAGGGTTTAATCTAACAGCATAGTGACGGCATCTTTCAAAAACCAATCTCAAGTGATAAGAATGACGCATCCTCATATGAGAATGAGCAGCGAGGTCATCCAAAAATACTTCAATAATAGACTTGAGATCGTGGAAAATCAAGGTCGTCGCCTGCTGAAATGTAGCTCCGACGTTTTTAAGGCCGAAAGGCATTTTTCGATATGCAAATGTTCCCCAAGGACAAATAAATGTTGTCTTGTGTTTGTCCTCGGGTTTAATTTGGATCTGATTATACCCGAAAAATCCGTCCATGAAGGAGAACACCTCACTACCCGCACACTCATCCAAAATATGATCTATAAACGGTGTGGGGAAGTTATCCTTAGGACAGGCACGATTTAAATCATGGAAATCAGTGCATATACGGATCGTTCCCTGCTTCTTATCCACCAGAACAGGGTTTGAAACCCACTCCGTTAAGGAAATGGGATAGATGAAACCCGCTTTCAATAGTTTCTCTATCTTTGCCTTTATGGTGGGTGCTTTCCTAGGATTCACGGTGCATAAATGCTGTTGAACAGGCTTATCGTTGGGGTAAGCTTTAATCTCATGTTCGACAATCCGAGGGTCAATCCTTGGCATCTCATCGTATGACCAAGCAAAAACATCATGGAATTCCTTGAATACCTCGGTATACTCAGGAATCTCATATTGGGAACAATCTGGCCCAATGTAGACATTCTCAATCGTACCAGGATTGTGATAAATGTTGATAGGAATAGTTGACGATAGTTGACAAAATGTTTCCATCAGCCATCGGACCAGGAGATCTTAATGGAACCATAGGTATACCAACTTTCTAACTAAGAATCTCCCTATAATCGTCATGCTCCAAACGGTCAAGCTCTGGAAGGAAATATGATCTATGATGAGGTTCCTCCCATGGTGGCTCAACTCCCGACATAGCCTCGATAATCACTTCATCTGAAGGGAAAACCGTATCAAGGCAGTCGTGGGCATGAGAATACTGTACTTCCCATGTCGGCAGCACATAGGGGTCTTCCTCCTCCATCCATGAAGAGGAAGAACAAGGATCTGCAGAAGACTCGAGATTAGCTTGGTAAGCTATCATAACTGCAGGAAACAGCACACTCATCTCGATGGACTCACTCGAAGGACTTGGTGAAGGAAGAATCTAAGGATCTCCCATATGACATGTGTGAAAAGGCACCGATCTCGTAGACATGGAAGCACCACCGAAACTTGATCCTATCATGAGGACGGGTGCAGAACAACTAAAGGATCCCATGAGGGAAGGATACATTCCTACACCCACACTCCCAGTTGCCGGCTGGGAATGTTCAACTTTCGAAACCGAAGCTCGTGACGATGCGGTAACAAGAGGATTCTTGAATTCCATTTGGTCAATCGTTACAATCTTCCCATTATGTGGAAAGCATACAATGCGAAACACAGAAGACGCAATGGCTTGCATACTATACATCCAATTCCTTCCCAGTAAGAGATTGTAGTCAAGGGGTGCATCAACCACCTCAACCTTTATCACAATGGTCTTCCCTCCCAAATGGACTTTAAGGGAATAAAGGATATCGTGCGGCCTAAACGATCTCCCATCGAAAGCAGTTAACATGGTCGTAAAATTTGACAACTCAAGAGAACCAAGACTGTTCCAACGAGACAAAGACATCACAGAAGTAGCAGCGCCCTCGTCAATCACAGTACGCTTGACAGTCATATTAAGACATTCTACATGTACCAAAAGGGACACATAATAGGGCAAGCGAGGCTGATGTCCTACGGTTTCAAATTTGATCGTTGAGGAAGAATCATCACCATTCACACCGAGAGTGGAAAGCAAAGCCTTCCTTTGCGACGGACAACTCTGAAGCACCTCCAATGCAGACATTGCACAAGGAGTATGACCCAATTCCTCGACAACTGAATAGTTTTGGGTGGCTCGGGCATTTGGATTATGCCCTGAACGCTTAAGTACCCCCTTAGGAATGCGAGGTATAGCTTCAGGTTTATCCACCGGTTTATTAGCCGGTTTCTTAATGCGCAAAGGAGTTCCTGGTGGATCAGGTTCTTTACCTGGGCTAGGTTGTGACGAAGTATAATATTTCACACACGTCACAACTTTCACGGCATGGACCATATTAATGCACCCACAACCACTAGTCTCAGGTGGATCCTCATCACTAGATTGATCATGGGACTTCGAGTTCATATTCTGGTTATGCGGTAAAGGGTTCGTTAACACAGCTGGGCCCTGTGCTATGAACTTCAAAGATTCATCCATCCTAGGGAACAAGTAAGTGAGGTGATCATCCTTACATAGCTTGCAAGGAAATGTAACCTTACGTTTATTCTGCTTGTCCCCCCCAACATTTTTATTGTTCTTGTCATTATTATTGGCATTTTCGTTCTTATACCCACCCTTCTTATTATTATTGTTTTTACCCTTCTTTCAGTTCCGTCCAGGTTGTTGGTTACCCTTCTGGTCCGATGATTGTACATCAATCACATTTGCCATTTGGGCAGGCTGAGATGAATTCGTAGCTTGTCCCGAGGCAGATTGGTTGGTAGACAACTGAGCAACTTGTTTCACAACCTAACCTGCAGGTTTCTTACTTGCACATCCCATAATGCCATTGGCATGTGGTCCAGGTTTGACCTTGGGATCAAAACTAGAATGAGGAGCGTTGGGTATAATCTCATATAACAAACCAGACTGAGCATAGATCAATTCTAGTTCCTGCGCCCTAAAGATTGCTTGTTCCTCATTCTACACTCCGGATGTGGAAACATCCTTCGCTATATATGGCAATAAAGATTTGAGGAACCACTCGGAGGAATTCCGGCGGTATAAAGGCTTTAATTAATCTCTTCCATCTACGTCACTCCTGAATATGATCAGAAATATGGGTGGCTTTATCTTGCTGAAATGTCGACAAGAGTTCAGTACCAACATCATATCGCACTAGTAGTTGGAAGTAATTAAGGAAATTCATCGCAAGGTCGTCGAACAAGGTAAAGGCACCCCTAGGTAACTCTATATACCATTTCTCTACAGGCCCTGTGAGGGTGCGTTGAAATAGTCTCAAGCGGACTGAGTCCTAATGCAATGAAATCGAAGAGCACCATAGGTGGAATGTCGTAATGTGTTCACTCAGATCCTATCCTGGTTTTCATTCGAATTTAGGTATATCCGAAGGAAGCTTGGTAGGGACAGCCGGCCAAGCCGATTCATGAGCCATAGGATCATTCGTAAGTCTTGATAAGTCAAGTAAATTGAGTGTCGCGAGGAAAGGGAGCCTAGGATTATGAGGTCTAGGGACCGCTCCCTAGTTCATATGGGATTGATTACCACCATGACCTTGGCCATAGTGACCTCCTCCCGTATGACCCGTATAGGGTGGTGCCAAAGCACCATAATAAGGTGGACCTTGACTAGTGGGAGCTACAAAGCTGTAAGTAGGAGGATAGGCAGGTTGTGAATACCCGCCTCCATAAGGTGCAGAAACCTATCCATACTGCGTCCCATAATAGGGTCCATAGGTCATCGCTTGTGATGCCCCATGAGACACTCCATAGCTAGGTACATACATTCCAGAAGTAGGAATATACATGCCGAAATTAGGGATATATGTCGAGGAAGTAACAACCTGACCTCTAGAAACATGAACATAACCTCCCGAAACTATGGGTGGTATGTAGGCTTGAGACACAATAGGTCTAGTAATCGCAGTATGGATCTGACTCGTAGCTACGTGACGACTTGAAGGACCACGTGAGTAAGGTAGAGGATTTGCCTTTGAAGAACTCAGAAGTGAGGACGAAGGAATATCTGTAATAAGATATGTGCTAGTACCTATCGTCACTCGTCTAGAACCTGGTATCACTATGGGATCACTAACTCTAGACCTAGGAGGTATATAAGGTATAGCTTCCACCGCTTGGATGGAAGGTGCAATGTGACTACTACTCCCAAACCTCTCCGCAAGGTAAGGCATGGGAATTCCCCCATGCATAGTGTTAGGGTCAAAGTCGGATTTGACATTAAATGCCAAATCATGCATAGGAAAATCAGTCGTAGCATAACCACCATAGCTAGTGCTAGCAGGTTCAAATTGAGTCTCGACGTCTTTCGGCATTCCATACCGGTAATGTTGCAATGAGGGGTCAGGCCTAGAATGAATATGTCTATCATGCATGGCTCCTATCTCAGAAATCACAGGTCCTAACTCAGTTAGGTCAGGTGAAGGATCATAAGTAGGTGTAAAATCCCCATTGTCAACACGAATGGGAGGAGGAAGTGAATCAGATGTATCCTCTGAATGGTATCCCATGGTGTGTGAATCAATGTGTGATATAGTCTGCCTGGACTGTCTAGGTCCCTCTCCCAAAGGAGGAGTATCAGTAGAAGGCGGAAGTCCTGCTAAATGACGAGAACGACGCGGAGCCACACCCGAATTCACAATGACTCAAAAAATAGCAAAGACTCTCTATTTACGTCAACCCTAGGCCAACTAGCATGCACAGAGCAATCACTATAAAATCTAAAGCCAAAAGCAAGCAAACAAGGGCTGGATAAGTGAGCTCCCGAATGTGGCCGGTATGTCTCGCCTAGGAGAGGCTTGAGAGGCCCTTGTCACCACAAGCGGAGGTTCAAAACCAATTATTGTTTCCCTTAGCTTCAACGCGTAAAGCGACTGTGCTTTCCAACCCCAACATGGCGTGGACACATGCAGAATAACCTCTACACGTAGCCCCTCGATATCCTAGGTAAGGTCACTAAGGTCACCTCAATATAATCAATGCTCAGGCGGACAGTCGCAGGCGGGATTGATCGTATGGGCAGGGTAGCAAAGCCCGAAACTCCCGAAAGAGCCCCCAGATACGAATACAATCCTGGCTATATCGCCGGTGCTACACAATTCTCGACCAGGGGTTATCCCAATCAACAACCGCTCACACCGCCTAGTGCTTGACTCCCTTTTGAAAGGAGCTTCCTGAGAATGTCAGTTACACCAAGGATTTCACACACTCCCTGGACAGACACCTAGTTGTTGTTGTTTAGTGATCTTGGAGAATTGACTTACAATGAAATATTCCAAGATCCTAAAACCTAAGCTTGTTGGTGCACCCTAGAAAAGAAAAGAGTGTAATAAATTTTATTTAGCGTTGATTTTAGTTGGATTTATTACTCAAAAATAGGATATGGTCGTGCAACTAATGGTGTTATGATGCAACAAGAAGTAAAATGCACACCTAACAATCAATGCAAATGCATTGTGTCCATGAAAATAGGGTATGCGTACTATGTGTAATGCAAAATTTCTTCTTCAAATGTTGAATGCAAATTTCCCTATATGAAGTCCTAACTATTACTCCAAAGCAAATCTAGATCTAGTGCAAGTACAATGCAAAGTGAAAAATGCAATGCATAATGATAAGCAAATGTTTTTGGATTTTTTGAAAATAAAGAGATACAAAAAGCAAAAGAATGATTCTACCCACCCCAGACTCTGCAAGCACACATAAACAACATTCCAACAAAGCACTAAGGTAAAAGGACTCTAATGCACTAATCTCAAACAAAAAATCAAAGATGCCATGACAAGAACTTTCCTAAAAAAAAATTTAGGCTAAAAAAAACGTTTCTGGTCAGAAACAGAGTTATTAACAGACTCAGGCAGTGCCAAAGGAGACTCAACAACTAACAGAATTCACCCAGCAATCCATTTTATTCCACAAAAAGGTAAAAACCAGAGTATACGCGAATGTGCGTAGTAAACCCACGTGTATACGCGGAAATCCCAGAGGAAACCACGTGTATACGCGACTGTAAGACAAAAACCCGCGTACAGGAAAAAAAAGATGCATAGAATCAAGGCAAATAGATAGGCTGAGACTAATTTTACACCAATCAGACTCTACCAGGCATAGATGCCCCCATACTCGACACAAAAACAAGAGAGAGAGAGAGCAATTCAAATACATTGAATGCCAAGAAACCAATCCCCAAAGGTCAACTACTAGGAACTCCTCAGCGGAGTCGCCAATTCTGTTACGGAGAGAAATTCCTATGGCTTGGGGTACCACAACAGATAGATAGACTCCAGAAATCAATCTTTCCCAATATGGAATAGAAACAAAAACATCTAACACTAAAGGATCGAACCTCGTACCTTATTTCGGACAGTTGAAGTAAATCCCCGTTGAGCTTTCCAATCTTCAGCTTGAATTGTTATAACATGTCCTCAACAACAAGTAAACAATACAAGCATACTATATTTCATCGTGTTATATCTATTCTAGCATATATAATCAATAATGTAAAAGCATTTGACATGTTCCAATGGATACAATATTCATTCAAATACACATTACTGGACAGGAAAAGATATTTCTATTAATATGAATCAGAGATGACAAGTGACAACCTCTGACGGCACGTCTGCGAACCGGAAAAACTGAATTCCCCACTTGGGCCTCCACCACCTTAATCCTCCATCACTTCGATAGCAAGCTTACTAGCAAATGGCAAGCTTGGGAAGAACACAACAGTGCTCCAAGGGACAAAGGGATGCAAACTCAAGCATAAGTTCTGGAAACAATGGACTATAGTTTCGTTACTCTCAATTCTCTCTTATGCTTTCAATGTACCAAGGGGTTCCTTATATAGCTTTTCAAAGGGATATTAAAAGGTCTAATCCGTACGATCTCAAGGAATATGGAAGGCCACGAGTCATATGAGTCGGATCCAAGTCAAGGAAAACTCCAAAAGGGTTTGGATTATGCACACATCCCGATGTACGCGACTATAGAGGGAATATCCGCGTATGTACACGGTTATCGGGGAAAAAGCCGCGTATATCAATTTTCTTATGTTTTTAGGTATGATCAAGGATACATCAAAATACAAAAAGTGGTCCATAGGGGCTAATGAGTCTGCAGCGGGATAGGGGAAGGACATACAATGTGTGATTCACCTAGTGTGGTGAAATCCGCTATAACACTAACTCTTCCTTCAAGGAAACTATTAATGATGTAGATAATCTGAATATTGTGAATATTATAGAAAGCAAAGTGGTTATGAATAGTTCTATTTGGACTTTATATTTTGATGGTGCGAAATCCAAAGAAGGACCAGGAGCTGGTTTCCTACTGGTGTACCCTCAGGGAAATAAAACATGTATAGCTTGTAGGATGGAATTTGATTGTACAAACAATATGGTGGAATATGAAGCTTTAATACAAGTTTTGAAAAAAGCAATTGATTTGAACATCAAAGAGTTAATTGCATACGGTGATTTCGAAATCATCGTTAGACAGGTCTGTAACTCCATCCAGTGCCTATCTAAACATTTACAGAGTTATCAACGAGAGGTATGGAACCTCATCTCACATTTTGATGCATTTAACATAATTTCTGTTCCTAGAATTCAAAATCAAGAAGCAGACTTGTTAGCAAATGTAGCATCAAAGTTAATTCCATCAGAAAATATTACACCAAATTTCTTTTCTGTTGAATTGATTTTTAGGCCTTCTATACCTATGTTGAGGCCTGGAAATTCGCAAGCAACAACAGCAAGGGATTCTCCCCAGTCAACATTCCCAACTAGCCCGTGACTGTTTGGTATGGGGAATCCATCCAGTTTGCGGTCCGGCTACCATAGGTCAAGTAAGAAAACAAAAGGTTTTACCGGTTGCGGCCCGATCCACCGTGTATTTTGTATTTTTTTACTTAATATATGAGATGCAAAATGCCTAACTAACGATGCAGGGGGGTGAAATATGCAGGGATCAATCACAATGTGATGCACAGGTTCTTACCTCTCATCTTAGAATAACCAGCATCTGAATCACTTATGCATAAATGAAGTAAACTAATTATCTATCTATCTATCTATCCTCGAGGAGCCAAATCATGAATTATTTATGAGTAATTTGTATTGTACATGCAATATAAAGAGAAACTACAGTTAGCTGATATTTCTTTCCACAATGCATGAACGATTAAAGATATTTCAACAATCAGATAGCCAATTATTTTATGAACAGCATACATTACTCATGGTGGTCATTCCACAAAAAATTAACCAGAAATCATTTAAACAAGAACATAGGTTCAAAGAGCTAGAACGATCTCATGGTTAATGGACAAAAATCTGGAAAATCAAAATAGTTCATCTTTCAGCCATCCACAACATAACATTTGAAAGTGCCACCAATCTTTCTCCAATAGGAAAACAATACTTCTTTATTGCAAAGAGAAATAGTTCTTCTTACAATATCGTTTCTAGTCTAACTGGGAAAAAACCCCCCTCTTATCCCTTCTAAGCTTTCTACATTTATACAAAAGGGTGAGACGGTTGGGCTACCCAAAGTAACCTTTGGGCCTCCCAACTCTTTGTTTCCCAACGTTTTACTTTTCTCAAATGTTTTTTACAAAAAGTCACTAATTACAAAATGACCAATCCTTCACGAGGAGGGTCCCACTTGGGTGTCTAGAAACTTCTTCCAATCCAAAGTTTCAGAGGCAATTCCCTCAAATGTACAGGGTTCCAAAAACTGAATGTTGATTTCAAATTTTGCGGCCTGGTTCTTTATAGCCTCAAATATGGCTGCGCTCAACCGAAGCTGGTCCTCTAGAAGCTACACACTAATGGCTGCATGGCCTACTTCACTCCTCAGAATCTGGCCATCAATGTTAGAATAATCAAACCCATAGTATTACCCACTTAGACATTAATTCATTTACTTTTGTCTTATTTGCCTAGTTCGTGAGTCCCACCATGTGCAAGTTGCTAATTGCCTATCCATAGAGTTCAAACTTGCCATATTTGACTCATGTAGCACTTGGGAAATCCTTAGGAATCAAATCTTCTTTATTCCTGGCCTCCTAGGTGCCTATCTTCTTTTTCTGCTTTATTCCCTGCTTTTTCAGTGTTTTAAGGCACATTGGAAAGCAAGACTAGGTGAGGTGAACTAGCTTTGTGTCCTCTTTCTCCTCCACTCTTTTCTCCATGAAAAAGCATGTATGAGCTACCATTCCACCACTCATTAGCTTGCCCATGCACCCTTGCCAATTTGTGAGCCTCATGACATATTTGGGATCATCTTTTTACACCTATGGGGGATTTTCCTATTTTGGGTAAGCCTGCTTTATACTAGTTTTGGATGCCTCCTTATGCATTTAATATCTTGATGTATTCTATATATTCAGAAACCTATGTTATTATAGGGTTGTCTACTGTACACTCAGTTAATATAATTTTGTGTTACAGCTCCATATTCAGTCTCCATTGTTAGCAATTTTGCATGATCAATTGATAATTGTTGAGAGTGAAATCAATCTATTGCAGGCCTGAATTTATACATGGTATAAGAGCCATTGTAGGTTGTTACTCTCCTTCAAAAATTCTTTTGCAGGTTCAACATCAAGACTGGGAGCCTTCTACTGACAGCCGGGACAGATTTTCTGAAGCTATGGATTCACAGAAAACTATCTTGACTCCCTTCAACTATTTTGAATGGAAAGCAGAGATGGAGATCTTGTTGAGAGAGAAAGGCCTCTACAGGGTGACTATGGCTACAGAAGCAGATCCCAATGCTGCTGCAGAGAAGATCAAATGGCACAATCGAAGAGATGAGGCCTATGGCCTCCTATGTCTCAGTATTTCTCGAGACCTCCTTTTCCATCTCAATGGATTAAATTCACCGGATCAAGTATGGGAGAAGCTATCTGAGATTTTTGGAAAGACAGATGAGATGAGGGGACATCAGATAAAAAATGAGCTGATTTCTCTGAGTCCTAGCAGCTTTGAATCCCTACAGCTATATTTCTCCAAGTTCAAAGCACTAGTTTTGCAGCTGAAGTAGTGTGGTATCGAAAAGAAAGATGATCAGCTCATGTTGGCCATCCTCTTGAAGCTAGGACCTAACTACTCAGTCTTTTTTTCGACCTTCTATGCCACAAAACTCACAGCTCGAACCTGGAAGATGCCTAGCCTCACAGATTTCATGGAATCTCTCACACAAGAACAAGACAAGCTGGTGATGATGGGCACCATGAAACCATCCAAAGATCAAGATTTGATTGCTGGAGATTCAAGGGTGGATTCAAAAAGAAAAAAGAAAGCTAAAAATCCACCTGAGCAAAAGAGAGACAAAAAGTAGTCTCCAGAGGATCAACAAGGTCCCAAGAAAAATACCCAGAAGAAGAAAAACAAAGGTGAAATGAACAAGTTCTCATACTATTCGAAGGGAAATCACACTGAAAGCTCTTGTATGAAAAAGGAGATAGACATGTTAACTCAACTGCTGGAGAAGAATGGCATCTCCCTTCCAGAAGGCTCAAAGAAGAGAGAAGGAGGATCAAGTTTAGATGACAGAGAGAGAGTTCATGCTCTAGTTGCTGGCACATCAAGCTCACCCAGTTTTATCATTGATTCTAGAGCTTCGAGACACATGGTTTTGACTAAGGAGGCCTTCTCCTCACTGGACAAGTCGAAAGGACCATCTATTGTACTAGGAGATGACTCTCTCACTGAAAGTTTAGTCAAAGGAAGAATAGATCTTGATCATGGGTAGTTCAATAATGTGTTGTATGTCCCTGGTCTCGCCTCCAACCTTCTATCAGTGTACCAGATGACCCACACTGGGTCTCCTAAGAAAGTCATATTCTCCCCTGATGATGTTGAGATCACAAAACTCTCAACTGGTAGAGTCATTGCTAAAGGAGTAGCGAATCATGCTCAAAAGGTATACATGTTTTCACACTTCCTACCTTACTCAAACCCCTCTGCTCTTCTTATCCATGCCAATGAAGCTAGCAAGCTATGGCATGAAATATTTGGCCATCTAAACTACAAGTATCTGTCTAATCTGAGTGAGAAATAAATGGTCATAGGGTTTCCCAAGATAAAATTTTCCAAAGAAGTCTGCCAAGGTTGTATCCTAGGAAAACACCCAGAGCACAAATTTGAGAAAGCTAGTCATGAGAGAACCTCTGCACCTCTCGAGATGATTCACAGTGATGTTGCTGGCCCATTCCCTCATATGTCCATGAGTCAGGCCAAATATGCATTGACCTTTATTGATGATTTTTCCAGGTATTGTTGGGTTCACTTCATGAAACACAAGTCAGAAGTTTTTGGCCTATTCAAAGTCTTTAAGGCTTTGGTTGAAAACCAGTGTGGAAGGAAACTCAAAGCCCTCAAATCTGACAATGGTGGTGAGTATGTCAAGTCTGAGTTTATTAACTATTGTGTAGATGCAGGTATTCAGATGCAGCATTCTATCCCCTACACACCACAGCAAAATGGTGTTGCAGAGAGGAAGAACATATCACTGAAGGAGATGGCAACATGCATGATGGAGGCCAAAACTTTTCCACCAAAGTACTGGGCCGAAGCTATCAACTGTGCATCCTATATCTAGAATAGGGTGCCTCACAAACAGATTTATGGCATGACTCCCTTCGAATCATGGAGTGGGCACAAGCCAGATGTGACCCATTTCTGGATTTTTGGCTCAAAGGCTTGGGCTAGAATCCTGACAAAGAAGAGGAAGGATTTGCAGCCCCAAAGCCAAGAGTGTCTTTTTGTGGGATACTCTAAAGATTAAAAAGGGTACAAGTTGATAAAATTGAGCACAAACAAAGCCTTCATTGAAAGGTGTGTTCAGTTTGAAGAAGAACCCCTTGCAGCAGTGGAAGTTGGTGAAGCCTCTTCACCACCTGAACCTCAAGAAGTAAGTAAAGAGTTTGTTGAACATGATGATTCTGATTTGTATGATGGAGATGATTTTATTGTAGACCCAAAAAACCCCACAAGGCCTAAATGGGCAGCCAAGACACTACATGCAATAGGTGAGCTAGCTGGGGATCCCAATGACCCAAGGAGGACTAGATCTCAATTTGAGAGTGGTCTGTGCATGAAGGATCCTATGTTTGCTGAAAAATACTATTTGATGGTGGAGTCTGATCCTCAAACATATGAAGAACCAGTAGGAGATCCAAGATGGCAAGCTTCCATGAAGGAGGAGTTCAACTCGCTACAGAAGAGCAACACATGGGAGCTAGTGGATCTTCCTCCAGGAAGAAAGTTAGTCCAGTGTAAGTAGGTCTATAAGACCAAGTTTTCTGCTGATGGTTCACCACTGAAGTACAAGGCTATATTGGTAGCTAAAGGCTACTCACAAGTTCAAGGCATCGATTACAATGAGACCTTTTCCCCAGTGGCAAAGATGGATTCTATCAGGCTAGCTCTAGCCATTACAGCCTCAAGGCAATGGGAGGTACATCACATGGATGTAAAGTGTGCCTTCCTAAATGGAGATCTCACAGAGGAGATATACATGCAGCAGCCCCAAGGTTTTTCTACTAACCATTCTCTTGTGTGCAGGTTAAGAAAGTCATTGTATGGGCTAAAGCAAGCCCCCAGGGCTTGGTATGCCAAGATAGATAGCTTCTTGCTATCTCTGAATTTTGTTCAGTGCAAATCAGATCCGAATGTATATTTGAAGTTAGTTAATGGTTCATTAATTATCATTGTGTTATATGTTGATGACCTCCTCATTACATGAAGCTCACAGGCTAAGATTGCTTCCCTAAAAGGAGCTATGAACCAAGCCTTCTCCATGACAGATTTGGGGCTCTTAAGTCAATTTCTGGGGCTTGAGATTGCTCAAACCAAAGATGGAATCAAGGTGCACCAGTCCAAATATGCATTGTATTTTATGATCAAATTCAGAATGCAAGATTGCAAATCAAGCAAAACTCCTTTCCTTTCAGGAGTGAAGCTGGAAGAAGCTGATTCTTCACCGATGCTATTCTATTCATCTTCAAAAAAAGTAGCTGATATCTTCACCAAAGCATTTTGTGAGAAGACCTTCATAAATCTCAAATCACTGCTGGGGATTGCTGATCATGCTATCAAAGAATGAGTGGAGAAAATATTCTACAATTTTATTTTACAGTCCATGTTTAAGGGAGGATTTTCCCAAGTTGGTTTTGCCTCTTTCCTTGTTTCATATGGACTTGCAGTATGTAAAAGGGTGACTAAGACTTGTTTCTAGGACCTATATTTTTGATTTATTACTCATAAATTCAGGCTTAAGGGGGGGTGTTAGAATAATCAAACCCATAGTATTACCCACTTAGACATTAATTCATTTATTTTTGTCTTATTTGCCTAGTTCATGAGTCCCACCATGTGCAAGTTGCTAATTGCCTATCCATAGAGGTCAAAATTGTCATATTTGACTCATATAGCACTTGGGAAAGACTTAGGAACCAAATCTGCTTTATTCCTGGCCTCCTAGGCACCTATCTGCATTTTCTGCTTTATTCCCTGCTTTTTCAGTGTTTTAAGGAACATAGGAAAGCAAGACTAGGTGAGGTGAACTAGCTTTGTGTCCTCTTTCTCCTCCACTCTTTTCTCCATGCAAAAGCATGTATGAGCTTCCATTCCACCACTCATTAGCTTGCCCATGCTCCCTTTCCAATTCATGAGCCTCATGACAGATTTGGGATCAGCTTTTTACACCTATGGGGGATTTGCCTATTTTGGGTAAGCCTGCTTTATGCTAGTTTTGGATGCCTCCTTATGCATTCAATCTCTTGATGTATTCTATATATTCAGAAACCTATTTTATTATAGGGTTGGCTATTGTACACTCAGTTAATATAATTTTTTGTTACAGCTCGATATTCAGTCTCCATTGTTAGCAATTTTGCATGATCAATTGATAATTGTTGTGAGTGAAATCAATCTATTGCAGGCCTGAATTTCTACAATAAATGGCCTTAATGTTTTGTGTTCTTGCTTCTTCATCTTGATGTCTCTTCTACAACATTTCCACAAATGAATTGTGGTCTGGGAAATCATCCAGCGTCTTCTCGGCCTCTATCTAGCACCGGTTGTATGTAATAAGGATCCTTCTGAAAAAATCCGTGCAGGTTCCCTTTGTCTTCTTGAATTCTTTATTGAAATCCTTTGTGGTGTTAATAGCAAATTCTATTAAGTCATAATCTCGCTTGAGGGCCTGTTTATATTTGGATGGCAGCTTTGCTAGAGTTTCTTCATTGTTTTCAAGCCTCACCATTCTTGCAGTCAGGACTTCAAGGACATCCTGAGATCTGTCCACAAAGTAAGAGGAGGTTTCCAAGATTTCCTCCAATCGGCCATCTATCTGCAGCACTTTACATCTCTCCTCTTCAACAGCAGTCTGTAGCTGCAGCATCTTGGCCTTTTGGGACAGCACATGCTCCTTGAAGGGTTATAGATTGACCTTCTATTCTCTTGATACTTCTAGAGCAGTTGTTAAAGAAGTGACATGATCTTGATGTTTCTTTTCCTATTTTTGGGTGTGCAGCTCATTGGCCTCCATGATGATCTTTTGCTGCTCTTCTAGCTCCTCTACTTTTCCCAGCAGCCAGTCTTTCTTCATTTGCATCTCTTGACATTCTTTCTGCACCTTCTCTAGGCATTCTAGTGTAGTCTCCCTAGTCTATCTCTCTACTAGGAGGACCTGCAATTCAGCCTTAGAAGACTTCATCTCCCTATGCATGTCTTCATACTTTCTTTTCAAACTATTGCTTTCTTCCCTTTCTTTCCTCAAGGTGTCTTTCAATTTGGCTGAGTATTTTGGACTGCTCCAAGTCAGCCATTACATTGTCCATATTATCTTCTGAGGCGTGGATTAGGGCAGCTCCATCTCTCAATGTGAATCTTGGGTCTCAGTCTGTCCCAATCACAACGGGTGTATCTGTGATCATCTTTCCAGGAAGACCTCCTGTCTCAACTTTCCTCTCTGTTCTCTTCATTATCCTCTTTGTTGCTCTATCATAGAAAAAAGTGTTGAAATCAAGAATTTCTTCATCCTTTTTCTGCACGAAGGGGACCAGCTTGAGAGTGGGGACCGTGGGTGTATTGGCAGCAGGTACTTGTGGGTCCTACACCATAGGTTTTTCTATGTCTTGGGTCTGTCCTCCAGCTGTATCAAAGGATGATTGTTCTGTCTGTGTCTGTGTCAGCTTCAGACTCTCTGCTTCTTGCTTTTGTAGCTCCTCATCGAGATTCCTTTTCTTTTCTTCTTCTTCGTTCCTAGTTGCTTCTTCTGCTTTCTCAGTTGCTTCTTGAGTGGCTTTTCTTTTCTCTTCTTCTTTTGTGTGCAACCATCCTGCAGCTTCTCGTGCCAAACTTTGGGCTTCTTAATTTCTTCTCTTGGCTTCTTCTTCAGCCTTTGCTTGCTTGTCTCCCTTCCCACCCTTGGTGGTTATGTTCTTTTTGAACCTCCTCCTCAAGGCTGTCATATTCTGAGCATTGCAGAAGATAGATTCTTCCCTATCCCAATGATGGGTGTACTCGAAATATACATTGTTTTCTTTGCAATGATCGGCCACTTTACCTTGGGAGTCATTTCTGTGGTAGGGCATCTCGCCAAAATGGAACCTCTCCATCTCTTCTACGAATTCATCATCTTTCTTCACCCTAGTGAACCTGTAACTTCCTAATTTTAAGGGCAAAGGAGGGTAGGTAGTCTTCTTATGCTCAAATAGAAAGATGCCTATTCCATCCAGGAACACTTGTTTGACTTCCGCCTTGTGAATAATGTAATCAGTTGTGTATTTGGGCAACAAGGAAGGTAATCTCGAACCCCCAAACATCCTGAAGTACAGGCCATTTTCAGTTAAATAGTTGTCTGCATACTCCTCTATTACTTTCAATGCCTCTTCTAACATACAATCACACTCCTTCAGGAAGATGAGTGTGTATAAGGCCACGATAAAGTGTTCACATACTTCTTGATAATGGCTGTGATATTTGTGTGCCCACAAAAGTTTATAGGCAGCATAGACATGCATTCTTTCCCTATCCCAGATGCACCTGAGTCCAGGGAAAGGCTGATTGCATAATATACAATCTATAAGTATGGAGCTCATAAATAATTCAGATCTCTTTTGGTGTACTCCTCCCAAAGCCGAGGCCAAGCAAGCCGATAGACTATTTGATACGATGTTGGCCCAGTTGAAAATTGTCCCCTGGATCACAACATAAAAAATGATTGGGATCCATTCTAACTTGAAGAACCTACCATGTCCTCTTCCAAAAACCCTATTCAACATTAAAGCTATGAACCTATAGGGGGGCCTCAAGCTTGTTGTATCGTAATCACCCGTTGGTCTATATCTGTAATGTTTTCCTTGCAACAACATCCTTTTAAGAGTCTCTACCAGGTCCATTCTAATGTTGTTCAACCAATCATCAGATAAAAAGACTTGGGCTTCTGGGAGGTTGTAAGCCAACGCTACATATACAGGGCTATAAGTAGCATAGCCCTGTCTTTCAACATTTTCTGGAATCATTGTTGTGACATCTGCCCGGGGCAGAATCCAACCGATTACTTCAGAGCATGGGAACAACTCTGGTCTGGTGGCGATCTTCATTAGTGAAGATCTTTCTATGTTGGCATATATGGACTCTTCTTCCAATCCCATGTCAGGAACCTCTCTGCGTGTGATCAATCTATATATTTCCCCCCATTGGTATTCAGGTTCAATGCCAAAAATACACTGAGTGTCCTCGTATATGTATTCAGTTTTGGTAACAATTTCTACTTCAGGGTCTTCCTCGACCACTGGGGCCTTCTTCCTTTGCCTCTTTGACATTGTGGATTCGAATTATTCCTACCATATATAAGATTTTAACATTAAGCAATTCAAGTTGCAAACATTTACATGACAATGTGCAATGTTTTACTCCTTCTATGTGTACCATGATAGCAGCTAGTTAATGAAGCTAAAATATGCATGTACCTAGGCTGAAATGGCCTAACTAACAGAGCTATTGAAACACAATGCACATTATTCAATGACTTTGTCTATATAGCATGATAGAAAACAACATAATCGAGCAGAAAACATCTACATTAACATGACTAAAACTTCCGCTCTCTGTGGGTGCCATTATCAAATCATTGCGCGGGAACACAGGAGCTTTATGAGAGTTTCTATGGTGCGCTTGATCAAAGAAAATTGTCTATGCACAACTACGGTCAATAACTATGTGTCGTGGTACACCCTCTTCCCTAGCCCAAGTTCGAAACTGAGCACGAATTTGGTTGCGTGGGACTACGTAGGAAAAAGGGCAGAGTTTTAAAGATACGGGTAGCACCAAGTGGGACAAACAGCCCAAAACTCATAGAGAAAAGTGGCGGAAACCTACTTTTACCCACCATCATCACACAAGGAGGTTTGGCACAGACAGTGTAATGACCCTCTGCGCCAAACCCCCTCATTCTCTATGCGCATGGTCGTACGGCAACGACAGTGGGGAGAAACTACTAAGCGGGTCAAAACGCCCCTTCCCATGGACAACAATGCCACCAAGAACCACCATATATACATGCAATTATGGGGAACGAAACAGCCACAACACCTAACCATGTAAAAAAAAACACCAAACGCTCAACGAAATGGGGAAAGGAAATAGAAGCCTACCTAGGACTTATGTGTAATCAGTGTGTGTGGTGGGATGAAGACAATCAGGCTTCCATAGTTGCCACCTGGATGCAGGTACCGGCAATAGGGTTTGGACAAGTTCGAGCGATCGACAGCATGATAGCGACAGAGCACGGCAGTTGAAAATAACAATAGGATAATCCAATGTGCCCCCCCGGCCTCATATATATACATACGGTCAAACTCTCACGACGGGTAACAAATCGGATGGCAGACCACTTTTGGATCAAAAGCTGAAAGAAAACATCCTTCCACAACGGCGAACAACCATAGCACCAAGCCATCCGCGGAGACATGCATATCGGAACCCCAGGAGACTAATAAAAGTGAAACGAGAGCCACAATGTTGGAGTCGTAAAGGATAAATCCATCCACAATGGGTAAAGTCTGAATCAGCAGCAAAATGACTACACATCGAAAGGGCTAGTGCTTCTTTCATCTGCAATGGTAGAATCATAAAGCGGACCACCATCCGCAACGTCGGGACTTAAGTCAGAAGCAACAACACTAAAGGATCGGAGAGTTTAGAGCTTTGGCAGCCACAACGGTGGAAGAACAAAGGATAAACCACTCCACAAAAAATGAGTTCAAAATATGAAGCCGAAACCTTATAATATCGGAAAAGCTAACACTTTCGGCAGCTGCAATGGCGGAAGCCCAAAGGGTGCGACCTTCCGCAACGACGAGATTCAAACGACTTAGACATCCAAAAATCAAAAAGCGGGAGCAAAATGAAACAGTGATCGGGAGAGATTATGATTAGCTGTCCGCAATGGCGGAAGGAAAAGTGATACAAGTTTCGATGCCAAAACACAAAAGCAGTTGATGTAAAAACAAATAAATCGGAAAGGAAGTCGAAATCAATATCGATTATCCCTCCGCAATGGTGGGCAAAAAAAAAAAACACCTTCCGCTACGGCGGAGAAAGAAAAGACAAAAATTTTCGATGCCAAACCAAAAGTCAGCCGATGTGAAACGAAATGTAATGGTGAAAAGTAATGAAGCCAAAACCGAATGTCCATCCGCAACGGCGAAAGCTTCAACCGAACAAAATTCTGATTGGAACATGCAAAAATGCATTCAGGGACAACGATAAAGCTTAATCAAATAGTGGATTATTTCAAGTGCAAGAGGTAAATCAATTCAATCATTCTGAGAAATCATCATTAGACCAACTCAAAGAAGAAGATCGAACTAATCCAAGCAAAAGGAGGGTCCTAATTTTTTTTGGAATTTTGGGAAATTGTTGCAGCTGCAACAATTGGCGACTACCTGGTGAACCTCAGATCGCTGAATTAACACCTTCCTAGTGCAATACTGTTTGAATAAAGTTGAAATCTTCTAGATTCTTGTATCCCCAGGATGGCCAACCTATGCATTTAAATCATTGAGAAGCAGTCCATTCTTTGGGAAATGGTAACATCATAAATATTGCAAGTCTGAATAACTCTTTTGAGGCCTAATAAATGAGGTTTATTTTACCTGTCCTTAGGTAGTTTCATGCTTGGACACCATAGGATTGTAATAGATAGTAAAGAGTATTATCCTTTTGTTCCTCATTCCCATGCCAATTGCACTTTTGTGCCATTTGAACTTTATTTCTTGTGAGTCCTCCATTTTCCTTTGTTTCTGAATTTTATTTAGGCTCCTCTATCCCATAGTTCCCTTTTGTGTGAGAGAATAATTGGCTTTTCATCTCACGGACGGAGAGGAACTTTTGGCAATTTGAAATTCATGCTTTTGATACTTTGCTTTGATACGTATTATTTCTTTAAGGAGTTTTGACTCTTGATAGCTTTCAACTTTTCGGAAATTATGGCATGGGATCATTTATATATGATATGTTGTTTACTTTGCTTCCTTTCCGTGGGTCCTTTGTTGTCACCCCTTTGGACATTTAAGATGTGAAATGGATAGAGCCTCGAAATAGTATTCCAGACCTCTTTTACTTCTGAGTTATTTACAGGGGTTAAGTAAGACTTTAATGAATGCATGGTCATTTAGGAACACTGCTACTAGAATACATTCTATGTTTTAAAGCACAGTATTTCTCTTGAGATTTCAGTTAATTAAGAACCCTGATGTTCCCATTGCAACCAAAATTTTGCCTCTTTATTCAAAGCCAACAGAACTACTAACAGAGCAGTAAAATAAAAGAAAACAACATCAAATTAACTAAACAAAAGAAACAACATCAAAGAAAACAAATCAATTTATTTATGTACAGAACAAAAGAAAAGAAAATTATGCCCACTCCTGAAAATCTTTAATCTTAGGGAGCGGGAGGGTGAGCTAGATTATAGACATGAGATATTTAACCATGGTCTAGCTCTACTATTTTTGAAATTGAACACATGTCTACTATCCTATAGTCATCCCTTTCACCCTGAGGAAATTGAAGGAGCTCAGGATGAGTGTTAATCATAGAACCGACCTTTCTTGAAGCAAGATGTCTCAACTTAAGCTCAATTAGATAATTTCCCAAGACAGAATCAGTAGATTCGTTACCCTCTTCTAGCCAAGTAACATTGTGCTTCATGTAGGCTTCTCTTAAAACCTTAATCAGGTTTGGGCTACCCTTCTGAGGCAACCACAAGTGTGACTAGTCTGAAGCAAAGTACCCATCTAGTCTTGCCGACCAATATCAATTCAAGATCAATCCATAGCCATCAGGTATGTCTTCTACTACAATATCAAGGTACTGACATGTCTTTTTATTTGCATACAATCGAATCAAAACATTCTTCATCTCCCTGACTACTTTGACACTGGTCTTGTCTAATTGAGTGACGTCCCAATCAGTAGGTTTTGGCTGCCCATTAATTTTTTTGCAGATTACAAGAGGCGTGACATTCACCAATGATCCAGAGTCCACCAGACAATTATGCACCTTATGGTTGAAAATATCTAAAGTTAAAAGGAAAGGTGGGGTGCTAGTTTTCTTTTCCCCAGTTGATTCGACCTTTTCTCCCACAGGTTGGCTTTTAGTGGGTATCTCCTCTTTAACTTCCTTAACTTTTTCAGCGCTTCCTTCCTCAACATCATCCACAGGTTTGACAGTCTCATTAATCGACTCTGCCTCCTGGTTGAGGGTAGTGGCTTCAGGTGTTTTGTCTTCAACATTCACTTCTACCTGTCTCTTGACATTCTCCCGCAAATTTTTAACTTTTGAAATTATTGCATTGTCCTTAATTGTTAGGTTCTTATCTTTTGTTGCTGTAGGTGTGTATTGAGATTTGAGATTGCTCTCTTGAGTGTCAAAAAGTGAAACACCATTCCATGAAAACATGGTATCAGTATCTTGTTTCTTTATGGTCTGGTTTGTATTTTCCTCCTTACCGCTGTCTCTAGTCAATTTAGGGTCCAACAACTTATTCATCACCAATGTTATTGAATTTATCCATTGAGGACACTTCTTTTCAGAATGAGGTTGTTGGTGAAAGTACATAAATTATTCCCCCCTACTTATGTTATGTTCATTGATTCCAAATTTGGTGGAGGGACTTGCCATTGGTTGTTTTCCTCCCTTTTTTGGTAGTGGGGTTTATACGTTTTCTGAGCTTCTCGTTCTTTCTCCAAATATATTATTCAGTTGGATAGCTTCTGCATCATTTTCATCATTCCCTGATAATCATGTGCTTGCTCCTCTTTAGGTTTAGACAACAATAGGGTTCTTCTCCAAGTAGTCTTTTCTTCTGGTAGACCAGGATAATATTATATACTCTCCCTTTCAGTTTCTACCCTTTCTGCCTCTTCATAGGTCTCTGCCAATGTAGGTTTGGATTTCATCTTTGTAAACATAGCTAACTCGGGTCCGAGGGCAGGGGTATAATATTCAATTAAAACCTTGGCTGAGGGTCTATCACCTTCAGAAAAGTTCTTTAAGTATGTTGAAAATCTTTGAGTGAAATGATGAACCTTCTCATATTTCTCCTTTTTTAACAAACCGAGACCTTTTATTAGAGAGGCATGTGTCTTTTGGTCTGTGTACTTATTTCTAAAAACCCTTTCAAGAGTGTCCCAATCAGGAATAGAGTTTACCGGAAAACCTAAATACCAAGATGTTACTGCTCCTTTCAAGGTGTGTGGGAACAATCTACAGACCACATCTTCATACTCCCCAGCCCTTAGCCCTTCTAATGCTAGATAAAAGCTTTGCAGGTGGTCATGTACAATAATCCTTTCTTCGGGGTCAAACTTAGGCAATAGCTTGTCAAAGGCTTGGGGTAGGTTATGCAAAGGAGGCGTAAGGTTCAAAGGGGATCTAGCTCTCCAAGCAGGCAATGGGTTGGGCTGATTCACAATCACACCAGCCATAGGCACATGTATAAGAACAAGAGTCTAAGCATAGAGCACTATAGGATGAAACTAGGTTTACCTGCTTTGATGGTAGAACAAACTGGTAAGTCCACTTTGATTAGGTTGAAAGCTTCTAGATATCTGCTGGTATGGTAATCTCAGGAAATTAAGTTTTCAAGGCCATCCACGCATTGGAAGCCCTCCTTCTAGCGCCAAAATTGTTGAGGCCTGGAAATTCGTAGGCAACAACAGCAAGGGATTTTCTCCAGTCAACGTTCCCAACTAGCCTGTGACTGTTTGGTATGGGGAATCCATCCGGTTTGCGGTCCGGCTACCATAGGTCAAGTAACAAAACAAAAGGTTTTACCGGTTGCGGCTCGGTCCACCGTGTATTTTGTATTTTTTGACTTAATATATGAGATGCAAAATTCCTAATTAACCATGCAGGGGGGTGAAAGATGAAGGGAGCAGTCACAATGTGATGCACAAGTTCTTACCTCTCATCTTAGACTCACCAGCATCTGAATCACTTATGCAGAAATGAAGTAAACTAATTATCTATCTATCTATCTATCCCCGAGGAGCCAAATCATGAATTATTTATGAGTAATGTGTATTGTACATGCAATATAAAGAGAAACTACAATTAGCTGATATTTATTTCCACAATGCATGAACGATTAGAGATATTTCAACAATCAGATAACCAATTCTTTTATGAACATCATACATTACTCATGGTCATCATTCCACAAAAAATTAACCAGAAATCATTTAAACAAGAGCATAGGTTCAAAGAGTTAGAACGATCTCACGGTTAATGAACAAAAAGTTGGAAAAACAAAATAGTTCATCTTTCAGCCATCCATAGCATAACATTTTAAAGTGCCACCAATATTTCTCCAACAGGAAAACAATACTTCTTTATTGCAAAGAGAAATAGTTCTTCTTACAATATTGTTTCTAGTCTAACTGGGAAAAAACCCCCCTCTTATCCCTTCTAATATTTCTACATTTATACAAAAGGGTGAGACGGATGGGCTACCCAAAGTAACCTTTGGGCCTCCAAACTCTTTGTTTCCCAATGTTTTACTTTTCTCAAATGTTTTTTACAAAAAGTTACTAATTACAAAATGACCAATACTTCACGAGGAGGGTCCCACTTGGGTGTCTAGAAACTTCTGCCAAGCCGAAGCTTCAGAGGTGATGCCCTCAAATGCGCAGGGTTCCAAAAAATGAATGTTGATTTCAAATTTTGCAGCATGGTTCTTTATAGCCTCAACTTTGGCTACGCTCAACCGCAGCTGGTCCTCCAGAAGCTGCACACTAACAACTGCATGGCCTACTTCGTTCCTTAGAATCTGGTCATCAATGGCCTTAATGTGTTGTGTTCTTGCTTCTTCATCCTGATGTCTCTTCTGCAACATTTCCACAAATGAATTGTGGTCTAGGAAATCATCCAGCCTCTACTCAGCCTCTATCTGGAACCGACTATATGTAATAAGGATCCTTTTGAAAAATTCCATGAAAGTTCCCTTCGTCTTCTTGACTACTTTCTTGGAATCCTCTGCGGTGTTAATAGTAAATTCTATTAAGTCATAATCCCGCTTAAGTGCCTGTTTATCTTTTGATGGTAGCTCTGCTGGAGTTTCTTCATTGTTTTCAAGCCTCACCATTCTTGCAGTCACGACTTCAAGGACGTCCTGAGATCTTTCCACAAAGTAAGAGGATATTTCCAAGATTTCCTCCAATCGGCCATCTATCTGTAACACTTTACATCTCTCCTCTTCAACAACAGTTTGTAGCTGGAGCATATTGGCCTTTTTGGCCAGCACATGCTCCTTGAAGGGTTGTAGACTGACCTGCTGTTCTCCTGCTACTTCTAGAGCAGTTGTTATGGAAGTGATATGCTCTTGATGTTTCTTTTCCTGTTCTTGGGTGTGCAGCTCATTGGCCTCCATGATGATATTTTTCTACTCTTCTAGCTCCTCTACCTTTCCCAGCAGCTGATCTTTCTTCATTTGCAGCTCTTGACATTCTTTCTGCACCTTCTCTCGGCATTGTACTGTAGTCTCCCTAGCTTGTCTCTCTACTTGGAGGACCTGCAATTCAGCCTTAGAATACTTCATCTCCCTCTGCATGTCTTCATACTTTCTTTTCAACCTATTGCTTTCTTCCCTTTCTTTCCTCAAGGTGTCTTTCAATTGGGCTGAGGATTTTTTGGACTGCTTCAAGTCAGTCATTACATTGTCCACATTATCTTCTGAGGCGTGGATTAGGGCAGCTCCGGCTCTCAATGTGAATCGTGGGTCCCGATCTATCCCAAGCACAACGGGTGTATCTGTGATCATCTTTCCAGGAAAACCTCCTATCTCAACTTTCCTCTCCGTTCTCTTCATTATCCTCTTTGTTACCCTATCATAGAAAACAGTGTTGAAATCAGGGATTTCTTCACCCTTTTTCTGCACAAAGGGGACCAACTTGAGAGTGGGGACCGTGGGTGTATTGGCAATAGGTACTTGTGGGTCCTGCACCATGGGGTTTTCTATGTCGTGGGTGTGTCCTCTAGCTGTATCAGAGGCTGATTGTTCTGTTTGTGTCTGTGTCAGCTTCAGCCTCTCTGCTTCTTGCTTTTGTAGCTCCTCGTCGAGCTTCCTTTTCTTTTCTTCTTCTTCGTTCCTAGCTGCTTCTTGAGGGGATTTTCTTTTCTCTTCTTCTTCTATGTATAGCCATCCTACAGCTTCTTGTGCCAACCTTTGGGCTTCTTCATTTATTCTCTTGGATTCTTATTTAGCCTTTGCTTGCTCATCTCCCTTCCCACCCTTGGTGGTTATCTTCTTTTTGAACCTCCTCCTCAAGGCTGTCATATTCTGAGCATTGCAGAAGACAGATTCTTCCCTATCCCAATGATGGGTGTACTCGAAATGTACATTGTTATCTTTGCAATGATCGACCACTTTACCTTGGGAGTCATTCCTGTGGTAGGGCATCTCGCCAAAATGGATCCTCTCCAGCTCTTCTACGAATTCATCAGCTTTCTTCACCCTAGTGAACATGTAACTTCCTAATTTGAAGGGCAAGGGAGGGAAGGCAATCTTCTTATGCTCAAACAGAAAGCTGCCTATTCCATCTAGGAACACTTCTCTCACCGCCTCCTTGTGAATAATGTAATCAGTTGCGTATTTGGGCAGCAGGGAAGGTGCTCTCGAACCCCCAAACTTCCTAAAGTACATGCCATTTTCAGTTAAATAGTAGTCTGCATACTCCTATATTACTTGCAGTTCCTCTTTTGACATACAATCACACTCCTTCAGGAAGATGAGTGTGTATAAGGGCATGATAAAGTGTTCACATACTTCTTGATAATGGTTGTGATATTTGTGTGCCCACAGCGGTTTATAGGCAGCATAGACAGGCATTCTTTCCCTATCCCAGATGCACCTGAGTCCCGGAAAAGGTTGATTGCATAATATATAATCTATAAGTATGGAGCTCATAAATAATTTAGATCTCTTTTGGTGTACTCCTCTCAAAGCCGAGGCGAAGCAAGCTGAAAGACTATTTGATACGATGTTATCCCAGTTGAAAATTGTCCCCTCGGTCGCAACATAAAAAATGATTGGGATCCATTCTAACTTGAAGAACCTACCATGTGCTCTTCCAAAAACCTTGTTCAGCATTAAAGCTATGAACCTATAGGGGGCCCTCAAGCTTGTTGTATCGTAATCACCCGTCGGTCTGTATCTGTAATGTTTTCCCTGTAACAGCATCCTTTTCAGAGTCTCTACTAGGTCCATTCTAATGTTGTTCAGCCAATCATCAGATAAAAAGACTTGGGATTCTGGCAGGTGGTAAGCCAACGGTACATATCCAGGGCTATATGCAGCATAGCCATGTCTTTCAACATTTTCCAGAATCATTGTTGTGACATTTGCCCGGGGCAGAATCCAACCGATTACTTCAGAGCATGGGAACAACTCTGGTCTTGTGGCGATGTTCATCAGTGAAGATGTTTCTATGTTGGCATATATGGACTCTTCTTCCAATCCCATGTCAGGAACCTCTCTGCGTGTGATCAATCTATATATTTCCTCCCATTGGTATTCAGGTTCAATGCCAGAAATAAATTGAGTGTCCTCGTATATGTATTCAATTTTGGTAACAGTTTCTACTTTAGGCTCTTCCTCGACCATCGGGGCATTATTCCTTTGCCTCTTTGAAATTGTGGATTCAAATTCTTCCTGCCATATATAACATTGTAACATTAAGCAATTCAAATGGCAAACATTTAAATGACAATGTGCAGCGTTTTACTCCTTCTATGTGTACCATGGTAGCAGCTAGTTAATGAAGCTAAAATATGCGTGTACCTAGGCTAAAATGGCCTAACTAACAGAGCTATTAAAACACAATGCGCATTATTCAATTACTTTTTCTATATCTATCATGATATAAAACAACATAATCGAGCGGAAAACATCTACATTAACATTACTAAAACTTCCTCTCTCTGCGGGTGCCATTATCAAATCGCTGCACGGGAACACAGGATCTTTATGCGAGTTTCTATGGTGTGCTTGATCAAAGAAAATCGTCTGTGCACAACTACGATCAATAACTATGTGTCGTGGTAAACCCTCTTCCCCAGCCCGGGTTCGAAACTGAGCACGAATTTGGTTGCGCGGGACTACGTAGACAAAAGGGCAGAGTTTTAAAGATACAGGTAGCACCATGCGGGATAAACATCCCAAACCTCATAGAGAAAAGTGGCAGAAACCTACTCCTACCTATCATCATCAAGCAGGGAGGTTTGGCACAGACAACGTAATGGTTGTTTGCGCCAAACCCCCTCATTCTCTATGTGCAGGTTCGCACGGAAATGATGGTGGGGAGAAACTACTATCCGGCTCAAAACGCCCCTTCCCATGGACAACAATGCCACCAAGAACCACCATATATACATGCAATTATGGGGAACGAAACAGCCACAACACCTAACCATGTAAAACAAAAACACCAAACGCTCAACAGAACGAGGAAAGGAAATAGAAGCCTACCTGGCACTGATGTGTAATCGGCGTAATCGGTGTGTGTTGTGGGATGAATACAATCAGGCTTCCACAGTTGCCACCTGGATGTGGGTACCAGCAATAGGGTTCAGACAAGTTCGAGCGATCGACAACACAACAGTGACAGAGAACGGAAGTTGAAAATAACAATAGGATAATCCAACGTGCCCCCCTGACCTCATATATATACATATGGTCAAACTCTCGCGGCGGGTAACAAATCGGATGGCGGACCACTTTTGGATTGGAAGATAAAGGCAAACATCCTTCTGCAACGGTGGACGGCCAAAGCGCCAAGCCATCCACGGAGACATGCATATCGGAACCTCGAGAGACTAATAAAAGTGAAACAAGAGCCGCAACGTCGGAGCCGCAAAGGATAAATCCATCCGCAATGGGGAAAGTCTGAATTGGCAGCAAAACGACTACACATCGGAAGGGATAGTGCTTCTTTCATCCACAATGGTGGAATCATAAAGTGGACCACCGTCCACAACGTCGGGACTTAAGTCGGAAGAAACAACACTAAAGGCTCGGAGAGTTTAGAGCTTTGGTAGCCGCAACGGTGGAAGAAAAAAGGATAAACCACTCCGAAAAAAATGAGTTCAAAATCGGAAGCAGAAACCTTAGAGGATCGAAAAAGCTAACACTTTCGGCAGCCACAACGGCGGAATCCCAAAGAGCGCGACCTTCCGCAACAGCGAGATTCAAATGACTTAGACATCCGAAACTCAAAAAGTGAGAGCAAAACCAAACAGTGATCGGGAGAGATTGTGATTAGCCGTTCGCAACGGCGGAAGGAAAAGTGATACAAGTTCCAATTCCAAAACAAAAAATCAGCCGATGTAAAAACAAATAAATTGAAAAGGAAGTCGAAATCAATATCGATTGTCCCTCCGCAACAGTGGGCAGAAAAAAAACAAACACTTTCCACAACGGCGGAGAAAGAAAAGGAAAAAAGTTCTGATGCCAAACCAAAAGTCAGCCGATGTGAAACGAAACGTAATGGTGAAAGTAGTGAAGCCAAAACTGAATGTCCATCCGCAACGGCGGAAGCTTCAATCGAACAAAATTCCAATTGGAACATGCAAAAATGCATTCAGGGACAGCGATAAAGCTTAATCAGACATTGGATTATTTCAAGTGCAAGGGATAAATCAATTCAATCATTCTGAGAAATCATCATTAGACCAACTCAAATAAGAAGATTGAACTAATCCAAGAAAAAGGAGGGTCCTAAAAGTTTTTGGAATTTTGGGAAATTGTTGCAGCTGCAACAACCTAATAATATTTTTAACTTGTGTGTATTTGATAATGATGTGCAGGTGCTGAATTTCCTGATGAACAAGGATACCTTTAAAGATTCAGCCATAGACGAAGTAACCCATGACAAAAATCTGCGAGATTTTTCGGTAATAAATGATTTTTGTTCAGTTGAAAAAGCTTTCGAAAAGGTAAAACTAGTCCCTAATTTAGTACTGAGATTAGAAAATTTCTTTGATCTACAGGAGAAATTTAGATCTGTACCAAATTTTAAAACTAATAGCTCTCAAATGAGGTATGAAACCATAAATTTAGGAACATAACTAAATCCCCAAACCATAAATCTAGGAGCAGATTGCAACCCTGCAGAAAAAACAACATTTATAAAATTGTTTAAGGAATTTAAAGATGTCTTTGCTTGGACATATGATGACCTGAAAAACTTCAACACACAAGTCATGCAACATATAATTCCAATTAAACAGGAGTCAAAACCTTTTCAACAAAAGCTAAGGAAATATCACCCATCACTAGAACTGACAATTAAGAAGGAACTAAATAAATTGTTAACTGCCAAGATCATTTTGTCTATTAGCCATACTCAATGGGTAGCAAACTTGGTTCCAGTTAGGAATAAAAATGGGGATATTAGATTATGTGTAGATTTTAGAAATTTGAATAAGTCTTCTGAAAAGGATAATTACCCAGTTCCTCCCATGGAACAAATTATTCAAAAGGTGTCTGGGGCTGAGATACTATCAATCCTTGATGGTTTCTCAGGGTACAACCAAATATTGTTTTCCCCAGATGATCAATTGAAAACTACTTTTAGAACTCCATGGGGAACATATGCCTACCGCAATATGCCGTTTGGGTTAATCAATGCTGGAGCAACCTTTCAAAGAGCAATGGATATTGCTTTTATAGGCTTAATTAACCATTCAGTCGTTGTCTATTTGGATGACGTTACTGTATATTCTAAACATCGACCTGATCATCTTAATCACCCTAGAAAAGTATTTCAATGATGTAGAAAATTGGGAATATCCTTAAATCCTTAAAAAACAATATTTGTTGTTTCATAAGGTATATTATTAGGTTGTGTGGTTTCAAAGCATGGAATCATGATTGATCCTGAAAGAACCCAAGCCGTTTCAAAGATAACTTATCCTTCTAGCAAGAAAGCAATGCAATCATTTCTCGGTAAAATAAATTTTGTTAGGAGATTCATTCCCAGTTTCTCCGAAATCATTCGTCCATTGCAAAAAATGATTAAGAAAGATGCTATGTTTAATTGGGGACAAACTGAAAAAAGAGTCATTTTAGAAAATTTTAGAAGCCATCTCAAAACCTCCCAGCCTTCTAAGCCCATATTTTAACAAAGATTTCATATTTTATACTCTTGCTTCTGATATTTCATATGCAGCAGTTTTAACCCAATTAAATCAGCAAAATAAAGAAGTTCCAATCTCCTTCATGAGTTCAAATTTTAAAGGTGCTAAACTTAATTATCATGAAGTTGATAAACAAGCTTTTGCTGTTTTTAAAGCTATTAAAAATTTTCGTCCATATTTATTGAAACCTAAAACGAAAATAATCGTCCCTTATTCCTCAGTCAGAAACTTGTTAGTACAAAAGGACTTAGGTGAGAAAAGGGCACCTTGGATGACATCCCTTCAAGAGTATGAATTAGAAATTAAACCCTCGACGATAGTTAAAGGCCAAGGATTATGTAAATTAGCTACTGAAGCTGCTCATCTACCTAATGATAAAGGTGAAACTGTCATTGATGAGGTTTTACTTACCAGGGAAATTTATTTTTATCCTCCACCTCAAGATTCCTAGTATACAGACATAAGAATACTTTTGGAAAGAGGAGTTGCTCTTGATTACCTAGAACCAAGGAAGAAAAGAGCACTTAGATTGAAATATGCTCCTTATATATTAATTGATAATGTCCTCTTTCAGAGAAATTCAAACAGAGTATACCTTCGATGTCTAGATAAAGATGAAACAGAAGTAATTCTGAAAGAGTTACATTCTGGACCAGCAGGAGGTCATTTTGGTGGAGAAACTACTGCGCACAAAATTCTTAGGGCTGGTTATTATTGGCCTACCTTGTTTCGAGATTCCTATACTTTTGTCAGAAAATGCTAGGAATGTCAACATGCTGCAGGAAGGGTTAAAAAACCTGCTTTTCCTTTACAACCCGTTTGAGCTGAAAGACCCTTTCAGCAATGGGGTATTGATATAGTAGGACCAATTAATTCTCCCTCATCTAAGCAACACAAATACATAATAACTGCAACCGATTATTTTACTCGTTGGGCGGAAGCCACACCATTAAGGGTTGTAAATACCAATCAGGTTATATTATTTTTGGAATTATTTATCATAACAAGATTTGGTATTCCAGATTCCCTCGTCTTTGAGAATGCTTCATATTTTTCATCAATTGAGTTAACTCAGTTTGCTTTAGAGAAGGGAATAAGAATCAGGTATTCAGCTAACTATCATCCTCATGGAAACGGTTTAGCTGAATCAACAAACAAAAATTTATTGAAAATTCTCAAAAGAACCATTTCAGTTAACCATCGAGACTAGCATACATAATTGGTCAATTCCCTTTGGGAAGATAGAGTGACCCCGAAGGCTGCTATAGCTAACTCACCCTTCTTCTTAGTATATGGAACTAAAGTTATTTTGCCACCGAATTTATTCTTACCTTCATTACAGTTAGCTCAGTCTGTTCAAGATGAAGACTGCCCAGCAATGGAAAAGAGAATTAATAATCTGCTAAATCTTGAGGAAGAAAGAGAAAAGTCAAAACAACACTTTACAAAACATCAACAGATTGTGAAATCTTGGTTTGATCAATCCTTCAGTTCCAATCGAGAATTTCAGGTGGGAGACCTAGTTTTAAAATGGGATAAAGTTCATGAGGAAAAGGGAGATCATACTAAGTTTCAGAAGCTTTGGTTAGGTCCCTTTGTTATTACTAAGAAAATAGGTCCAAGTACCTTTCGATTGCAAACACTTGAAGGTCAATTCGAAACATTCCCAGTAAATGGACTGATCCTAAAAAAATATTTCTGTTAATATTTTTTGTCTTAAAATGTATATAATTTGTTCACTGTTTGTAAATAAATTTATATTTTTATACATAAACTGAGTTTTAGTACAGAGAATTAAGGATGATGAGAAATTCATAAAACTCTTGTAACTTTCAAACATCATTCTGTTATTTTCAGCTAGTTTTAATTCTGTCATAATCAAATATTTCAGACTATCAAAATTTTTGTATATAGTCAGTCAGTAATCTTTAGTTAACAACTGAAGAAATAAATGTAAAGAAATAAATCTTCTGGTAAAAAATCAATCAGTTTGCTCACGAGCCTGAAAAATTATGACACTAGACTGAAATCTTTTAAAAATTTGTTTAGGATGATCAAGATTTCTTAAATCTATAAAAGACCTATCATTATTTTATTTTTAAGTATTACTCAGATTATTCCTCACCTTTTCATTTTTATAAAAGATGGGATATCTTATTAAATGTCTTTTTTGAAGCTTGTACTTTTGAAAAACTCTTACAAATCTCTGCCATAAGTCTTCAAAAAATATTTACAAACTGAAAACTTTTTAGAATTTGTTCCAATCAATAAAATGCTAAAGTGAGAGACGAAAGGTCTTAGAAATAAGCTGGTTTGATCAGAATCATAAATATCACTAGTATGACATTATTAGGAAACTAATAATGGATTTTGGTTTAACAAAACACAAGATAAGGGGTCTCATCACGAGCCAGCTGATTCATTTTCTGGTGATATTAAGGACCGACATTACCATTTGGTCACCATGCTGGGTAATGATCTCTCATTTTATAAAATTTAAAAGTTGAAAGAAAATAAAGAAAACATAAATTTTGATTGAAGAATAGGAGGTATGATCACGAGCTGGCCTACTCATGATCATCAGTGTTGTTTGGGATAACTTCATTTCTTATCACCAAGGTGATGGCTTTTGATTTAAAAATTCAAAGACAAGAGGTCTCATCACGAGCCGGCTTGCTTATTCCAGACAGCTCTCGTGAATGATACTATCACATTGGGATAACATACCTAGATAGTAGTATTCAGTCAAAATTATTGTTTAAAAGAAAAGAAAAGAAAAGAAAAGAAAAATTATTATGTTTATGGAACAGATTCTGGAAAGTTTTCAGAAAAATGGATTTCTATAGTCTATGCTCATGTTGCAGGTTATTATTACTATGAATTACTTTGTTTCGATCAGGATATTTTTTAAGTTTACCCCTGACTAGAGTTCTATTTCAAAAGATGGAATATTTATGAGTTATACCTATGAATATGAATAAAAATAATGGTTTTTATTTAGATAAAGAATTCTTGATTGTTTTTAATAAGTTTTAATATTTCGTTTATATCATTGTAAGTTGTATGAGCAAAGATAACTGGTTCACCCAAGTTGTCACCATTTGTTGGCAGTCAGCAACAACCCCTTCATTTTTCATTAAGATGAAGGGAGATCAGCTCTCTTTTATGATTTACCTATTGAAAATTATAAAAAAGTGCCTTCAAAATCTTCGATTCTGAAGGTACTCTCAATTATAGAAAAGTTCAGTGACATATTAGAAGCTGATGAAACCATTTTTTAAACTTGATAATTAGCAGGTGTTAGTTCCATTAATTTTTATATAATCAATTCATCATTAATTAATCTATTTTGATTATATATATATGATTTGAGAAATTTAAAGAGATAGTATGCTAATTGGGGTTCAATGAAACACATTTTGAGGCTGGTTATTGATAAGATATTATAAGTTCTGAAAATACTAGAACTAAAGGTTAATTATTAAATTAAAACTCTTATGAAACCTAAAGGTTCATATTCCATTTATAACTTAATATCATATCATTATTTTATGGAATTGTATATATAGTGAAAAGATGAGTATCATTCGGAATCTTCATATGACATGGTTTTATATCTTAGTATCCTATCAAATTCAATTTGGAATATTAGTTGATGGGACTTTGTAAAATCATAAAACTATATTTCAAAATGATACTTTATGTATATACACGGCATAAATATTAATTCTGATCATTAGTTAGTTATGGTGCAAAACATTAGGGCATATGGTATTGATACTATATCGCCATGGCAATAAACGCTACCACATTTCACGAATAATCTCGAGGAGACCATCAATTGGTAGTATTTACGAGGATACATGATCCATATGTCAAAAAAATAACACCTGTTACTTGGATCACTGCGTTGGCATGGAGATTTGGCTAACACCTCGTTATTAACTGACAGCTATGAATATATTGATGAATCGTATCAGCAGGATTTAATGTTGACAGCCATTCCATTTCGTAACGATGTACGATTTCATCATGACCACTGTGTGTAATCAATGTCTTGATTTACGATCCATCAATCAAATGATCCCTGATATGCCGAGTTGGTTAAGTTTTACTATTAATCGTGGCTAGACATGCATTTATCATAGCAAGACACTAGTTGAAGCATTCATCATCACTAAGTTCGGTTAAAATGGCCAAGTTTAGAGCCCTCATATCAATCAGATATGAAGCATGTGAAGATTTTATACTTTGCATCATGTCATGCACTTGGATACCTATCCCTTCCCTCTTTACTTCTCCATTCATTCCATTCCATAATCAGGATAGTGGTGAGGAGGCCATGGCTCCACTTAGTCGTTTCGAAATCTCAAGGTCAGAGCTTATTGAAGCTAATGAGAAGATTGCCCTGCTATTTGAGAAAATTGGATGGGGGCATTTTTTCAGGAGCTTCAGTGGCCATAACATAGAGGTGACCAAGCTGTTTTCTTTGAGTTTTAAAGAAAACATCGCACAGGTTGGGGGTTTCAAATTCATTGTGGATGAAAACAAAATTGCAGAGGAAACGAGGCTCCCACAGACGGGTGAGCGGTGGTTTAAGGGTGGAAAAGTAAATAAAACGAAGTGTCTTTCCTTATTGCTACCATTACCAGCTAGTGCAAAACTGAAGATAGGGGTTTCGGTCAAGTTCCTGAAGCTAGAATGGCGAGCCTACTATGCGATTTTGGTCAAGTATGTTTCGTGCGACAGACGATTTTCTCACCTGCACTATTATCACCTAAGACTATTGTTAGCATTAAAAGGTTGCAAACTTAATTTGTCATTTTATCTATGGCAAAGTCTGAACAAAATGTCGCATTCGGTTCAAAGTTTTGATAACCCTGATAGTAGTCTTTTTCACCATGCTTTAGTCAAAATCATAATGCAGCATCAACTATCATTGAATGGTAAATCGTGGGATGAATTTTTAACTAAATGTCAATTGGGGCTGACTCAATATTGGCCAAACCTTTCCCCAAAGAGCCGTAGGAAACAAAAGGCTACTGTGAAGCCCGAGGTTAGTAATGTTCCTGAGGCTGAATCAGAGGATAAAGGGCTTGAGGAAGCCAATCCACCCATAAATGTTGGTATTTGTAATAATGATGTTGGGAACATAGTTCCCTGTTACTCTGAAGTAGCTTTGAATCGATCCCCATCTGATAAATGTTGTAGTACTCCTGCAAAAAAAGAGGACAGGTTAACCAAAAATGAAGACATTAACACTGTTGATGATAAGAATATATTCAAGCCAAATACTGCTCGTAAATAGGAGTCTATGCATAAACTAGATCAACTAGCACAGGTATGCTGTGATAGAGGAGGTTTTGAATCAAAAAATCTGGTGTTTGTTCGTTCAAGGAGGGTTACTAGAAGCATGAACAATGTACCTACAATTTCTGTTCCTATAGCTAATCAACAGGGTACTCAGCCTTCGATTTTCCATATTGAGGATGAAATTCCATCGTCAGTTCCTGACACCACTCATGTAAATGAGCCCACTCTTATAAAGGATAATAGTGCAAAATTGGTTAAAAACATTACAAAGTCGGGTAAGGCAGAAGTTGCTCCATCGTGTATGGGTGCCTGTAGTTCGGATCTTGAACCACCTTTTATCAGTATTCAATAATCTAGTCAAAACATAGATAATCCTGATCCTCCTTAGGCAGCAGATTTGTGTCACAAAAACGAAGAAGAAACTCTTCAACAAGTTTTGGACAGGGTATACGAGACCAAGATTATAGAATTGAAAGATGAACTTAAACAATGTCAATCTAATGCAGATTTGATGGAGGAGGAAAATAAGACGTTCAGGGAGGAGTTGTTGAACTGGATTAATAGGTGGAAAGAAATGAATATAAAAAAGAACCAATATAAAAAGGTGAAAAATTCAATGATAGGTACAAATCAACATCCGCTTGAACAAATAGAAAAACAAAAGTTAGTGATTATCAGGCTTAAAGCCAAACTAGCCGAAGCGAGAAGAGTGGTCGATTTGCAAAAGAGAGCTTAATGATCATTTCCATTTTTAGTTACATGATTTGTCTCTTTGTCAACAGGTAAAAACAACCTTTTGTGCATTCCTATAAAATCACAGATTTTACAGGCACACATTTAAATTATAGTTTCTTTTGTTTCTACTGTTATAAACAGTTTTTAATTAGATGCTTTTGTTTGTTTAAAAATAGGTGGGTATGTCATCGCTATCCTGCACAGTTTCAGGACGTGTCTAATATTCTGGATTCCAGTTGGAAGACGTGGTTGTTCCTTAAAAAACTAGAATTTCGACTTAGCCATGAATTGGCCGGTTCCTTTAAACCAGCAAATGTTTCAGGCTAGGTTTTTTTGTTTTGTTATCTTCTAGTGACAGGTGTCTGATGAAAAGGGATTCGATTCTCTTTTATAGTTATAAGAATTCTATAATTTTGCATATGGCATTTATAGAAAAGCTCAATCGAAATACTGGAAGTCTTATATAAGCTAGGAATTTTTATGAGAAAGGGGGATGGAGTGACTGAAGAGAAGCATACTTGAGATATTATTATTTTGATACTAGTTTTCTTGACTGAAGTTTGATCTTTGGAAATAGATGTGATTGGAAATCTCCAAGTTGATATCATGACTGGTATTGTTTTGGATACTCTTTATATTTCAGTATATAATCTTCTATTTTAATATTAATACAGTGTACTTTGTTATGCTTGTGTTTATTTATACATATTTCACTTTGTCAACACAGCAATGTTGTATTTGAATTAGTATATTATTGTAACTGAATTTACCAGTGTATCTACTTTTCAATGCTACTACTAAAAATTCAAGATATGATGATATATATATATTTATGTCTGTTTGATTTCATTTGTATTGTTGCGATGATTTCATACTGAACATTATTTGTTTTATTCAAATATCTAATGTTGTCTATTAATTTATTAATTAATTAGACATTTCAGAAAATTCTAAGTAATTGTTTATTTTAGTTTATCTGTCAATCTATTTTATAACAGAATGATTCAGTGTAGATGATCTAAGCATGTTTATTTAGATCTTATTCCTTATCTTTCTGTTTATCATATATTAATTGATAATTAATACAAATACTCAAATCCCTCTCAGCTGAGATAGGATAGATAGGACAGTTAAGATAGTTTAGTTATTATTATCATAGTATAGTTGCATTTAACCGTTGTTAAATAGAATTTGTGTAATTTTTAGAATAATTTTAATAGTCTTTATATTTAGAAAACTCTGCAAAACTCGAAGCCTTTCCTTAAGAAAGCAATTATAGGGAAATTTAGGTAGTGGAAAATAATTTTAGGATTTATTTAGACAGAAGTAACATTAGGATAGATTTTTTCTGAATTTTAGTTTCTCCTTAAGAGAAAAATTCAGCTGGTAGTAGGACCATAACTTGCGAGATTTTGCTACTCCAAACACACCGGACGTTGCTTTAAGCTGATTGTGTGGGAATAATCTCCTTGTTGGCCTAGGTCAGAAAATCAGGCCAACAGGACCCTCTATGCTCTTTAAGTAGAGATCATAGACCAATCAGGTGTTAAGCCATGGATCAATGGTAGGTATGATCTAAGAGAAGTTGAACCGTCGAATCAATCTATGTCTAGTACATATCGTGACCATCAGATTAGAATATTTACAAATGCATACTAAAGAAACACACTTTTACCTAATGGATATATTACAGAAGTTGATCTTAACTAACTCCTAAGTGTCTAAATATCCTAACATCCCCCTTAAGAACAAATTAGGATAGGATTGAAGGATTTACAAAAGTGACACTATTAGGAGAAGGAAGGAGGCATTAGAGCCTATCCCCCCTTAGGGACACATTCCTAAACTCCTAAAGCAGACCGAAGTTTAGAAAAAATTGCTTCTGTAAGAGACTCCGTGAAGATGTCTGCAACTTAATCATCTGTAGGGAAATAGAGCACTTCAATAACATGATCATGAACAAGATTTCTGATGGAGTGCATGTGTATCTCAGTATGTTTGCTGCGCTGATGTAGAACTAGATCTTTGGCAAGCTTGATGGAACTTTGATTGTCCCACCAAAGTTGAGTAGGTTGTTGTTGCTCGAATCCAAACTCTGAAAGGATCTGTCAAAGCCATAAAGCTTCCTGACTGGCATTAACTGTGGCTCAATATTCTACTTCTGCTAAAGAAAGAGCAAGAGCTTGTTGTTTCTTACAAGCAAAAGTGACAGGTCCAAATTCCATACTGAAAACATAACCTACAGTAGAATTTTGATCATCAGGTTCGTTGGGCCAATCTGAATTAGTGAAACCAACCAACAAATGTTTCCCCTCTATAATGTAATGAATCCCAAACTGAGTTGTACCTCGAATATATCGAAGTATTCTTTTTGCTGCTTTCCAGTGAATTTCATGAGGAGTTTGCATATAACGAGCAATACGACCAACGGGAAAGGAAAGGTCAAGACGGGAATGAGTCAAGTATAAAAGACTACCAACAAGTTGATGATACAAGGTGGCATCTACTTTAGGGGAAGTACAAGTGGAAGAAAGTTTGACTCTAGACTGGAAGGGAGAAGGGGCTGGTTTACAATCTTCCATGTGGAAGCGATGAAGAAGTTCGCAAGCATACTTAGACTAGGAAATAAAGATTTATTCTTTGGTTTGCAAGACTTAGAGACCAAGAAAATAATGCAAATTTCCTAATTCTGACATTTCAAATTTTGCTTAAGACTGGATTCCACATGGGTTATAAGTTTAGGGTCACTACTAATAAGGATAAGATCCTCAACATAAAGAACAAGTATGATGAGATGGTTTCCTACTCTCTTGGTATAGACATTGGGGTCAGAATGGCATGTAGAAAATCCAATGTCAAGGAGAAAGCTATCCATTTTGGCATACCAAGCTCTAGGAGCTTGCTTAAGGCCATATAAGGATTTCTTAAGGAGACAAACAAGGCTAGAGTTATTCTGAACATATCCAGGAGGTTGTTCGATGTAAATTTTCTCATGTAAATCACCATGTAAGAAGGAAGACTTGACATCCATTTGATGGACTTCCAAGTTATGTAAGGCCGCAAGGGAAAGAACAAGGCGGATGAAGTTCATTTTTGCTACAGGGGCAAAGGTTTCATTGTAGTCAATCCCTTCAACTTGGGAAAAACCTTTGGCAACTAACCTTGCCTTAAGTCTTTCAACACTTCCATCTGATGCATACTTAGTTCTGTAGACCCATTTACATCTGATAATTTTTCTTCCTTTTGGAAGAGGAACAAGATCCCAAGTATCGTTTTCCAATAAGGAATGATATTCTTCATCCATAGCTGCATCCCAATCTAGATTTCCTGAAGCTTTTGCAAAAGTTTCTGGATCATGATTCTTGGAAACTTGAGCCAAAAGAGAAGAGGCTCATTGAAATTGAGAACGTGTTTGACGTTTATCTCTAGGATCACCAGCAGGATTACCAGCTGCTTCACATGTTGAACGGACCCATCGAGGAAGTATTGGTGCTGGTGCAATTTGAGGAACATGAGCAGGTGGAGGTGGATTTTCATCCGCACTGTCATCATTAGAAACTAGAATTGGAAACTTGTCAAGGAATTTGGAAGAAGAAGAAGGCACAATCATTGAATCAGGCTCCCAGGCCAAAGATGGAACACCCGCCAAGTTAGGCTCGTAGGCCAAGATATTTTCATCAAATTTAACATCTATTCTAATGATTATATCATGTGAATGGGGCTGAACAAGTCTATAAACTTTTACATCTTCAGAATATCCAACAAATATGCACTTTTCACTTTTAGGCTGCAATGCTTTCCATTTTTCATCTAGAATGTGAGCCCATGCTTCACAACAAAACACACGAAAGTGACTTACATCTGGTTTAATTTTAATCCATCCTTCTTCTGGTGTTATACCTATAAAACTTTAGTGGGTGTGTGATTAACTACGTAATTTGCACAATTTATGGCCTCGGCCCAATATTGAATATTTAGTCTCTTAGATTGGATCATACAATTAGCCATTTTTTTTAAAATGCGGTTCTTCCATTCAGCTATACCATTTTGTTGTGGTGTATATGGAACAGTGTGTTGTTGTTGGATTCATTCTTTAGTGCAAAAAGTAGTGAACTTGTTGTTAACATATTCTCCTCCATTGTCATATCTTAACTGAATAATTTGATGACCAGATTGTTTTTCAACAAGGGACTTGTAGGCCAAGAACATGTTAAATACTTCGCTCTTAAGTTTTACGAAGTAAACCCAAGTGCGTCTGGAGTAGTCATCAATGAAAGTTAATAAATATTTGAAAACAGGAAAGGAAGTAGATGGAAGAGGGCCACACAAGTCACTATGCACAAGCTCCAAGGGAATCGAGGTGTGCCAAGAGGCGTGTTTTTCAAAACTATCCCCATGATGTTTTCCGAGTACACAAATGGAACAAACACCATCCTTGCAAGATACCAACAAAAGAGCAGTCACCATAGTGTCTTTACATAGTTGTTGCAATGAGCGATAATTTAAGTGACCAAATCACTCATGCCAAAGTTTGCTCTAGTTATCACTATGAGCAACAAAAACTGAAGGAAATGGTGATGACCCAAAGTTGTTAAATTTGTACAACCTAGTAATATCATCAACAGTTCCAGTAGCATGGACATTTTGAGGATTTTTAAAATAGCTAATTACAACTTGGTGAGCTGTAAACGTCACAGTTTTACCTTCACCTTAAAGAGTAATTTGATAGACTGATAACAAATTGCAGGAAATTTTTGGAACAAAGTACATCATTGAAATGACCATTTTCTACTGGAACTATTTCAAATCCTATAACACTTAGAGATCTATCATCACCAAGAAATATTCATCTGGTGTTACATTCATGCATAGTAGAAAAGATGGATTTATCCTTAGCCATATGATAAGATGCTCCGAAATCAATGAGCCATTCAATTGAAGTAGAATAAGAATATGTAGTATAATAGTAACTAAAAGCACAAAGTGCATGTCCATGAGAGTTAGATTCTGAAGATGAATCTATGCTGATGTGGTGCTTCTTCATTGCTTCTTCCAAGGATGCCATCTTCTCGAAACACTTAGATTCATCATGATTATCTTTCCCACAAAAATGCAATGATGCTCAGTCTTATTTCCTTTTTTCTCAGATCCTTTTTCATTTTTTAAAGAAGGAGTTGACTGAAAGGGTTTGGGACCCTTGTTGTTTGGCTTATTATTGCGAAAATTTTGTTTCTTGGGAGGCTTGGACTTTTATTTCTGTTAGAACATAAGGCTTTGCCAAATGTATCTGCATTGTTAATTATTCCAAGATGAATGAGTTTATCTTGCTCTCTAATTGAGGAATCACAAAAGGATTCAAGACTAGGCTTTTAATAGCTAGCTGTAGGTCCAAGTTTGGGAATAATATGATAAATACATTGTTTGTCTTCTTTATTAATCTTGCATTCTGCACATAAGAGTCTAAGAGTTTTATACTTACATAAATAGTCTTGAATGCATTAAAAATCCTTTGGATTCAAGGAAAGCAACTCATTCTCATGTTGATGACCCCAAATTTCATTGTGTTTACCAAACACAGATTGCAACTTTTCCCAAGATTTATCAGGTTCATCAATTCTAGATATGTGGAATCACAAATTAGTATATATTGACATCCTAATCAATCCACGAGCTTCATCACATCTATTTTTCCATTTAATTTTCTTATCATCATCAGTGGATTATGTTTCTTTACCTGAGGTTATCCTGAAAAGTCCCCTACTTCATAGAACATCCTCCATATGATATTTCCATGAGAAATAGTTAGAACTTGTAAGTATAATATCAAAAGGGGAAGCTATACCATAAAATAATGGCTGAAATAGAAGCTAACTATCTGGGTGCAAAGCACTCAGAAAAATATGCGGTTTTAAAAAAACGCCACTGAAAAATGATTCTGGATGATGAAGTTATGCTCTTTCAAAGAAAATGTTGAAGATGTCCCCAATACTGACGTGGAAAATATTAACTTGACCAACTAAAAAAAATAACCCCCTCTTCCCAAGATCAACCTTTGACAATCACTTTTACAATAAAGTTGGTTTGAAGTGAATCGCTTTTGTAGAATAAGCGATGTTCACTTTTACAATAATATGACTTTTAAATAGTGTGGAAATAAATTAAAAGACTTAAGTGACTCACTTTTATTTTATTTTATTTATGTGAGATGCACTTTTACAATAAATAAACTTGAAAATAGGAAAGCATTTTTTTTTTTTTTTTACACTTCTCTTTCATTCTCCGTGCTTGCTTTCTTTTCTTGCAAATCACAAAAAAAACGAAAAAAAAAAAACCGTTTCCACATAATGGGGTTAGATCTTGGTTAGCTTACCCAGAAAGTCTACATTTTCAAGTTTTCTCATTTTTTCTGATTTGTTGTGATCACACAAGGTGCACGATAAAGAGCATATGTACCTGAGAAGACAAGAGAAAAACTTTTCCTAACTATTTCTGATTCGCCGCGATCGCACAATATGAACAACAAAGAGCATATGCAGTTAGAGAAGGAAAAAGTATGAAACTATAACAGAAAATATCTAATAATAAATGGATAAAATATGAGAGACTAAAAAAAAATCCATCAATGTAACATTATACCTTCAGATTTGCCGAAATGGGTGTTTTTGGAACAAACGGAAATAGTTTTCCATGAAGCAAAAAATATTTATGAATGGAAACAGCACTCTGGACACAATGGAATAGCTCCCACAAGCCAAAATTGCATAGAAAATCTAGAACCATGAACCCTTTCAAAGTTTCGGCAACATTGGTTCCAGATCTAGATCAAGATCGAAAGCGGCTCTTCGTAAAATCTCTGATACCATGTTCGGGTACACACGGTACTCCCAAAATACTCAACACCTTGAGCAACTGCTTCACACAAATAGATCATAGATCAACACACCGATGTTTGTCACGTGGTTAGAACCCTTGAGAGGGAAATAGTCGACGGCCGCAACCAAATAGCTACTTGGAGCAATTTATTATGCAAAAGAAAGAAATTTAAATGAGCTTCTCATAATTGATCAACTAGCCAAGGACCCTCTATGCTCTTTAAATAGAGATCACAGACCAATCGGCTGTTAAGCCACATATCAATGGTAGGTATGGTCTAAGAGAAGTTTAACCGTCGGATCACTCTATGTCTCGAACATATCATGACTGTCAGATTATAATATTTACAAATGCATACTAAAGAAACACACTTTTACCTAACGGATATATTACACAAGTTGATCTTAACTAAATCTTAAGTGTCTAAATATCCTGACAGATGTGAATAAAAGAGCAGGAATATGTATAAATACTAGTAGCTATGAATAATAATGAAAGGATCTACATATTATTATTTATTACTAATATTGATTAAATGTTAGATACCTAAAAGAGTCAAAATGAAAACTAGTCAAAGAGTTTCTAACTTAAATTAAATAAATATTAAATTTACCTAAATTAAATCAAAAAAGTTATTTCAAGAAAATACAAATGATTCTTTATTTAACTACCCCTTTTTATAAAAATTTATCTATAAAAACCCAAGCCAAGGAGATGCCATGAGATATTTTATGATTCCACTATTCTACGTCATTATTCTCCATAGTGTTCTTGGAGAGGATTTTTCTCAAGAGGAAAAAAAAAATTATACACAGCGTGTTATCCCAGATAGGAAAGCTACTTGCATGTTGGAACCAGCTCGGGGGGATCTGAATTGAAACCAGGAAGGGTTCTAGGTCATGGTTGGGTGGAGCATGGTAGTTCCTAAGTTATTCGGTTAGTTGAAGAGAGGTCAAAAGTGTTTATGTCCTTGTTAATTTTGTGTGCTTGAGTGTGCAGGATTTCCAACCATTATAATAGCTTCAAATTGTAGGTATGAGGTTTCTTTATCTTCCTTATATTTCATTCATGTTTTTTTACTTACTGAAGGGATTAAAATCTCGAATGATAAATCGTATTTGGTTGTTGTAGCTAGGTTATTTTGTTTACATAAACTTAAAAAGAATCTGTTCTTATTTTAGTTTACATGTTCATACAAACCATAGAAATAAATATTATGCTACAAGAGTATTTTTTTTACTTAAACATGGTGTCCTAGTTAGGATAACATAGATTATATTCCTTACTATTGATATTAGACTATCACATATATTTTTATCAGTTTTCAAAACTATAGGAAATTATATGGTCTCTATTATTTACGCATTACTCTTCCATCATTTATATTTTAAATTCAGTCTTCTTTCATGGTGTAATTTTCTAGACTCTGTGTAGAAAATAAACTAGGATTATATCATATTAAAATTAACTAATAAACTACCAACCAAAAGAGCTAATTAAATACACAGAAACAAAACTCTATGTTGAAAATCCAACTCCACATTTTCCACTACACGAAGATTTCATATTGACATTAGCTTATCAATATTTCATCTAACAAATCCATTATAAAAAAATTATATGATAAATACAATGCACAAACTTAACATAGTTAAAACACTAATCCTATAATGAACATAACGATGATAAATCTTAAACAAACCTTATACATTTATTTCCATTATAAAAACCTCTACGTAAAATCCATCCATTGAGACATGTTAAGGTCTAGCCATAGGCATAAATATCATTACAGTTATCTAAACTATTCTAACCAAAACAAAAAATCAATTATATTCACTAAATTATTAACCGTCATAATTCATTTAGAAACCCATGATTCGAATCATGTTGGTGACATTACCAAAACAAAAATGTAACGCTGTGTAAAATACCAGTCCATGCGTTAGGAAAACCCAGGATCGAATCCTGTAGCCTTGCATTATTATAAAAAAAGAAAAAAACTGAATACATTCCCAGGAATCAAATCCTGTAGGAATCAATTTTAAAACATCAACTTATTAAACCTATAAAGGGTTCACATTACAAGATTCCCATGAAAGTTTCAACATAAACCACAACTTACACCAAATATGAAATACGCTAGCAGAACCGAAACACATAGAGAATCATTTCCAAACTCTATTTCACCGGCTGCGTATTTCGGTAAAGGCTAATTCACGGCTTCCAAAGCTCACGAATATAAACCCCATCCTTCTACATCTATACACAATCTCATATTCAAATACATATAACAAAAAAATTTACCAACTACGTATTCACCCCAAAGGCCGAGCCAGGCTCATGGCCGTAAGGTGAAACCCCATACCACCACTGACAATGAATTATACCCAACAAGTATAATGCCAATAAGGAATAATTTAAACCATATCGTTAATACATATATTCACGACCTTAACAAACCATACACTGCACGAATTTAATGCTTAAACAATAAATTAACATAGTCACGAGTTACATTATGCCATTGCAAGAAATGACACTATAATGCCAAATATTTCGCATCATATAAATCCAAACACAAAACCATTCCATTAAAACATCATACCGTACGATTTAGTTACAAACCAAAATCTATTTATAGAGTCAAGTCTTCATTTGAACAAACACATATCACCCAACAATTTTAAATTCAGAACTTTGAAGGACAAGTCAAATAATAGTCACATCTCTTTGATTCCCAACACCATATAGAGGCCCTAAACCAACTATCAAAACCTATTAACCAAAACTACAGAGAGATAAACCCTCCCAAACCAGAGTGCAACACTCTGTCACATATACGTCCAGAGGCAAAGGCCTATGATTTTTCACAGGGTTTACCCATTAAAGGGTTGCATAAACAGTCCATAGATCCACCGACAAGTCATGAGTCCTAGCCACCCTTGTCACCTACAAAATAAAAAATGCAGAGCCATGAGAAGTATGGTGAAACCTCAATTGAATTAAACAAATAAAATAGCGGTGAAAAACTAGGTTGAGACTGTCAACAAAGGGAAATTTTTCATTCCATGTAGCATAAACACATGATAGAAAAAACCAAATAGACCACCAGAAGAGGAGCCAAATGAATCACACAAATGACCAAGCCAGTGTTTGTAGCTTGTTTCCCACTCTTTCCAAGGATCGATAAATGCGCCACCCTGGTTCCCACTATCAATGAGATTCTTACCCACATCTCCATAGTCAAACACAGAACGAATTCGCTTTAGCACTAAAACCTCATCAAAACCCTCCTTTGCATCCTTAACCCATAGTTTTATGGCATATAAAATATTCCATAAAAGGCTGTTACATAACCCATAGTTTTTCCAAGGTTTTATCACAAAGGTTGCCATGACATATGAATTAAGCCTTAGACTCTAGGATTTACTCCTTAAAAAATTTACATCTCCTATAAACTAAATATAAAGTGGATAAATATCATAACCTCAAAACATAATGATAATGACAAACCGTAATGAGTTAAACCCCACACTCTCGACTCTACGTAAACATAGAAAGTAAGAACAGCTAGGCAAGGACTTTAGTCATCTTATCATCGATATGCATAGGATAGTGTAGCACAGTTATCATGTCATAGGATGCTATGTTTCACTGTCTTAGATAGATTCTTTCACTAAAGTAACCTGCACAAAAGGGGAAGTTTGCATTAGTTCGCAATGAACTAAGTATACCCCGTAAAAGAAGGAGGCGCCTTTCTACCTCTCCAAGCGGTCCCTTAAGGGATACAAATCCCATCACTCCGCCCCTTGATAGTTAAAGGAAATTCACAACTTTTAAATAACACCATAAACGAAGTATAGAACAAATAAATATGAAGTAATACATAACTGAACCAGTATATGCAAATGCATGTTAAATAATAAACACTAGCAGAGTAATCACATAACAAGTTCACGTAATAAAACAATTTAGTGCATAATTACATCAGAATTACATACGAAAATACATAGAAAGGGAAAGGAAGCTTATGACACTTAGATCTAGTAAACAATGAGAGACATATTCCACAAAAGATAAATTAATGTCCATGATAGGTACTATTTAACTAGCCTACATTTTTTGTTTTTCAAATTTTGGGGATATTACATCACTTGATTGCTTTTAGTTGAAAAGGCATTTTCGCCAAACTTTTATTTTGGCCAAAAATTGTTTTCAAATAAAACAATGTTCTATATATAAAAGTCTCTAATGCTTCCCCATGCCTCTTTTACATTGTTTTGGTACTTCTTAAGTATTTTTTTAACTTAGCTTAGCTTGGATTTGTGTGTCTTTCCCACCTGGATCTATTTAACTTTGGTTGATTTGACCTTGTTGTTACGGTCCTATGGTAACCACTCTTTTAAAAGGTACTTAAGAATCAATTGATTAATGTATGGGGTGATATTTTAATTAGGCACACTAGGTATTTTGTATGTGTTCACACATTGTAAGAAGGTCATCTTTAAAATAAGTCATACTAGGGAGTTGGCACTATTGCTTCCTTACACACACCTAGGAGGAAGCACAACATAAATCTTGAAGTTTCCCGGTTTTTCATGGGGGAGATTCTCGAGTCATGTGTTGTCACTTAATCATGAATCCTCTATTTAGGAAGAACTCCTAGAAAATCCAAGGTTGTTATTCCCTACAAAAGAGTTTCTAAGGCTCTTTGACTAAAAGAAAAAGTGATTATTACAATATTACGAGTACCAAATATAGTAAAAAGTAAAAGATGTTGTTGAAATAGAAAATTTTGTGTAAGTGTACTTGGTTGATTTTAAATTAATAGTATGATGAAAAAGTTAAGGGGAAAATGATTCCAATATATCATCAAGTACTAGAAGTATGCCCAGATTACGGAAAAGATGGTTCCACACTTGGAAATGTGGGTTGGATCGGATTCTATAGGAGGTGTCCAACACTACACCAATCAAGGGTGCATCCTCATGGTATCCCAAGGTCACTATCTAGTGGACCCTGCTTCCTTTGAAGATTTTTCCCATAGAATATCAAAGATTAATACGGCGTATTTTTGTAATTTATTGGGGAAATTGTGTTTATTAAGGTGAGTTGTTTATTAAATGTGGAAATATTCGAAAGTGCACACTTTTGCTTTTGATTATCCCAAAGATTAGGGAAAACTTGTGATGGGAAATAACATACACTGAAGGGTTGATCGTTTATTCCAATTGAGATTGTAAAAGAAAAAGAGGAAACTTTTGAGATAAATTATTATATTCTAGATTCTATTTCAGATATAAAGTTTGTACTCGAGAGAGAAAGGCCGAGCTAGTATCCAATTTTGTGAAAAGAAAAGGAAAACAATTCGATTGAAAAATTATTACACCAAAGAAAAACTACTCTAAATAATTTAAACAAATAAAGTAGTAAACCAAACAAAAGGGGACATAGGTCTTCCCCAAATGGTGTAAAAGTGGTGTGAGGTATGGAATCCCATAGTCTCCTTATTAATCTTTATTACAATGCTTTTTTATCAATTAGGCTGCCTTTTGATCTTGAAAAATGATAAAAAAGGGTTTTAAAATATTTCTTGAAGAAGGTGAATGAAGAAGGGGGAATGAGAGGTGCTTTGAGAAGCCTAAAAATTTAAAAATTCACAATCATTTATGCTTAACCTTTCATAAAAAGGAAATAAACTACAAGATATATGTTTTTAGATTAGTGGGTTAATCAATAAAATACAATAAAATGTACAATTTGCTTTCCCAAAAAATAGAAATATTATGCTCCTTCAAGTACTAAGAAAGTGAAACTAGATATAAAATTTATGATGATGAAATGAAAACACTTTTATATCTAGAAATGAACAAGAAAAGAATTTAAAATATATATAATGAGATCTAAGATTACTTTTAATAGGTAACCATAGAGAGATATTTAAACTTTAAAAAGGAGAAGAAAGAGTTTCTCAAGTCTTGAATATTTCTTGAAAGATTATAAGGAATGTTGATGCGACAAAGGAATGATTGTATTTGTTTGAAACTACCAAAGCAAAGGAGATGCATCTGAGCTCAACCTTTCACTCGGGATAGTAATTTGAACACTTATCAAGCTTGCACAAAATGAATTAGATTTGCTACACCCCACAATTAGAAAACCAAAAGATCATTAAATATAGCCGAATAAATCACGAACTCTTATATATCTAATAAGAAGAAAGTAAATAAGCAAATTGATAGTTGTAAATTGTTTCCCTATGTGCTACAAAGATCCCTCTAAGTCATATTATTTGTTTATGCAAAGAAAAATAACTAAACAATATTACCTCACTAATAAATTACCACATGCAAAACTTGCCACAAATTGTGCACAAATCTTGAGCCTCCAAATCCTTTCAATTTTATTCATAAATAACATTGAAAATAATACAAGAGTAGACTTTCCTTTCTTCCATCCAAAATGGAGGAAGAGTCCTCACTTAAATAGATATCTAAGGATCAAGGGGTGCACCATTCACTACCAGAGAGAATATGTATCAGCTTTAAGAGAGTCATGGAAAGAATTAAGTTAGACTAGAGTCAAACCCAAGAGGTGGGTGCCACATATTCATTAGACTCCATACCAATCCTTTCAACATATGCCACATGCACAAGTCATGAAACAAATGAAGGCGCACATATATTTTACACGAGTTGAAGGTGTTGAGTGCCATATATGATATGATTTTATTTCAAAGGAGAGGTGCCACTTGTCCATAAGGATATAAACCCTTAACTACACTATTTACCAACCAAAAATTCATTATCCACATACATATGACATGCGACAAATATGGGAGGGTGCAACCTCCAACAAGGATTGACTCGCCACCCTTCATAACTCTCTTAAAAATGATGCTTTAATATTTAGTGTAATTTAGGAGACAAGATCACCACCTTTCCCAACATGTTTTAACATGTTCCCCCTTGACTTTTAAATTTTTTTGCTTTGGGATTTTGTGTCAATTTTAGCATTAATTTGTCATTCTGTCGACCCTTTAGAGAAAAAAATGTTTTAAGAGATAATTTAACCACCTGAAACATAGGAAAACTGTGTCCTGAGATGAAGAGGATGCTCTGATTGTGAAATCAAGCATCCCCATAGAAAATTATTCTCCCATACCACACTTTTATGACAATTTAGAATTTTTAATTTAAACCATTAAAACATTGCCTAAGTTTGTGGTTTTTTTTTTCAAAAATTAAAAATATACATAGGGGGGGCTTCTACATTTCCATAATGAATCAAAAAAATGTCTAGAATTCTTATCTACATTGACACGTGAGCTTTAATAAAATCCCAAGTCCTATCCACCAAGATAACTATTCCATCTTTGGAGGAGCAATGAAAAACTCGAAAATTATATATCACTTATTCAACATTGCATAGTTGAAAAGGGAAAAAACACCTTGGAATGATCGGATTGACATATAAGTCCTCGTAATCCAAGTCTTTTACAAATTTTTTTCCATGATAGTACATTTATTAAAATATCCCCACGGTGTATGAACATGTAATTATTAAAAAAGGGGTCCAAAATAGCCCTAGTGAACCATGGAACTTTCGAGCACTGATAACGAACACGACATTTGTTCCTGACTTCAATGCCTCACTCGAAATCTACTTAATTGCAACTTTAGTGGATAACATGCACTAATTATTGATGGAACCATAACTGAAGTATACTTTGAGTAGTAAGAAATTGTTTATAGAGATAAGAATCTATGCAATGCTTTTGTCACGTATTTTGATTATGTTGGAGCTTTTCCCATTTGGTGGTTGGACCCTTGAAGAGGTACATGAATATTTTTCTCTTTCTAAATTATGAATATAAGGTTTGGTATTCTACATGTTTTATTGTCTTCCAATTTTCACATTCCTTGGTTTATATTTCTTTTGATATTGTTTTTAATACAATGTTCCTAATATATAAGTATGCTACAAGTGGAATCATATCTCCTTCTAGTGCTAGAACACGCCTAATTTTTAGATAATGTATTTTCAAGGTAGAGACATGATTTAATGTCTTTAAGGAAAGTGATATATGTCACTTGGTGGGTATAAGTACATCTACAAAGCATACACGTGGGACATATATGTGGGTTCAACTAGTTGGATTTATTTCCATGCCTATATCAATTACTTGTGACTAGTATCACATAATATAATTTGATTGCATTTAATTTCATTAGATATTCAACTTTGCACATTCTTTTTAGTTTGTTTCATGAAATTCTAGGAACTATTGGAATTATTTAATTATACTTATATCGATAACTGATTCAAATGAATTGCAACTTGTTAGTTAGTATTTTCATGATGTAATTATATGCATAATGTTATGAGTATATGTGATAGCTATTATACTTATGTGCATGTATTGTTTACTTGTTAGTTTCTATTGTGAGAAAAATGGCCCAAGTGTGGAAATTATTCCTTCCTTTGTAGGTTTCATTGTAGGAAATAATTTAATTTTATCATGAGTAGGTTCAATAATCAATGATGAAGATATTAAAGAAATAACAAGCCATATAATGGATACTTGGTAAATAAAACATGCATAAATGACATAAAACACAACAATGAGATAAGATTCAACCAAATGTTTATGTCCAATGTAAAATATTGAATACAATGGTGTTGCTTAAGGGAATGTTGGTTGAAAACGACATCCAAAACTCCCCTTGGGAGATTCCTTTGATATATCTCAAATTTCTTGCTAGCTATATTTAAAGGGTGGAGGTGAAATATTTATTTCTCAAGGAAGAAGCTAAGTGAGATTAAAATTCCAAAGGATGGAAAGAACGAGGATGAAATTGGACTATCTAAAACTGATCCTTGCAATATAAATTTGGTCTTAATTTCTCCTTATGAAATGCACGATCATGGATTCGATTTATACTTCAAATGGAGGTCTACAAACAAGTTGTTCTTCAGGAAAATCCTCCCTCTCATGAAGGGGCTTCAAGATACATGGAGATATTGAATTCCAAAGCATGTGAATAAGAGGATTCAAATTCTTTGGATTAAAAATGTGTCTACAAATCTTTGAATGCACCACAAAATATAATGTTCCACATGCTAGTATGACCACACAAGATTAAAGAGATTTCGTGTGTAATATGGTGCATTTTTTCTATGACAAAGTCGCATGTTGTTATCAACCCAAAAGGAACTTCTCCGTCCGAGTGCTGACACTGCATTTGTTGGCACACAAAAGGATACTTATGGATTGAAGGTTGCCTAAAACATTATAGATGGGCATGACATGAGATGCATTCACTATCCACCTAGCTTGCCATTTTTACCCTCTTACATGTTGACTGATGTACGCGACTATCTCCACAACATACCACGTACTCTACCTGAGTATTGTCGTTGCAACCCATGTACAGGTATGTACGTGGGTTTCCCCTATAGCAACTCCCGTGTCATTCGCAGGTTGCGAGTATCAATATTTGCGTACGCCTCCAATTGACATTAAAAATAATAAAACACGATTAATGGATATTTGTTAAGCCTTAAACATTAAATATTCTAACTATATCAACCTTCTCAACCTTCAAAACTGATCTATTTTCCTAAGTATAAATAGAGGCCTTGTGGAGGGCATTAATCAATCATACGTGGAGAGAAAAGTTGTGCTAGTGGTATATCTTCAGAAGTCTTTGGAGCAGTAGAACTTGGAATCCTTTGGTTGCAGAGGAGTCCTTGTTTTAGGCGTTGGGTTGTACACTTATCTCATTCGCTATTGTTAATAAAGAAAATACTTCTTCCAACTTTGTGTTGACTCTCTTTCATGTATCATGGTCTGATGAATATTTATGATTAAGCACTCTATATATTATTTATCTAACTTTTCATATATACATGTATAAGATTGTACTTGGAGGATTTTCTTTTGCCGGTGAAGGAGGTGCATCCATGAAAGATTTGGAGAGGAGTAGAGGGGGAGAAGACAAAGCTTGGATCAATAGTCGTTAATCAACTGAGTCCATTATATCTTCCTATTTCTTTTCTGTACTTTAAAGTTGATTGTCGACAAGTTTTAAGAGTACGTTGGTAACCCCAGGCCCTCGGTTATAAGGGTGTTTATTCCTGAACAACAGAACTGGTGACTCCACTGGGAAGCACATACTGCTGTGGGTTATTTATGTTTATCATTTCCCAGTATTTTCCTTGAGCATGTGTGTGGTATCCTGTCTTGGTTCATGCTTAGGATAGTGTTTGAAGACCTTGAGACATTTTCTTTTTTTTAGAAAATTTTGTACCTGTACGCGGGTTGCTTTTGGATACAGTTGCATACAGAGGCCTGCATACATGGGTTTCTCTTGCATATAGTTGTGTACAGAGGCCTACATATGTCGGTTTCTCTCTAGGACAGTCGTGTATAGTATGCATATTGCCTTTATACACAGTCGCGTACAAGCCTTATAATTTGAATTTTTTTGTTAGGGTTTGCTTGTCCTTGTCCCTTTATAAAATTTGTTTTCTGGTTGGTATTTTTTATAAGAATTATACTATTAGTTTGATGACCTCGTTGACCACACCTTGCGCTTTCTTGTAAGTCCCTTGAGTTCCTTTTGTTTGGATTGTCTTCTACTTGCAATTTGAAGTGGATTTGCCTATTTTGGGTTATAGGTTTAAGTGTTGCTTGTCTGAATCAGTGATCAAGGTTTTGGACACTCTTTTTCACATTGTATCTTTGGATAGTGATTGGTTTTCCACTTACCTTTGTGTGATCTAAATGATTTCTTATCATTGTGCCCGCCCAAGATAGGGTTCCAAGTCTTCCCTTGTTGGTTGATATTTGGTCTTATTAATCTATTTTACTTCGATTTGCTTGCTTTATACAGTTGATTGAATTCAAGCATACTCAAGTTTTGTGCATTTAGGTGCATAGTAGGCTTTGAGCATTTTAAAAAGTGAAAATAAAAATTTTTGAAGCTTTTGCATGTGATTTTGCATAGAGTAGTTTTACTTTCAGTTCTTAAAATATAATCTAAAAAAACTACAAAAATATAGTCTTAGTTTTCTCTTTATCATTGCACTTTCATCAATTTATATTTACAAAAGGAAAAAAAAGAAGTTTGTTTTAGTAGTGATAACTTGCTTTGAAAACATACACCTTTTATTTTTACATTTATTATCGAGTCAAAAACATCATAGTCCTTCACTCCACTTCCTTCTGAGTAAAAAAATAGTCCTTAAAATGAACGCAAAAATTAAAATTTACTAGTAATTTTTATTTTTTAGGGCCATTCACCTACTAGCTTAGGCTATACTTGTGGTCTAGGAAGTGTAAACTTCCCATAAGCTTTAAAATTCAAACATAGTGGAACATTTGATAGGTAAATCCCTATCTTTATCGATTGTATCTGGGAAGCTCCTCTCAAATGGGAGTCAAGCACGAGGCCACGGTGAGGCATTGGACTGAGGAGATAACCCTTCGATTCCTTGTTGAAACATAAATCAAGAATTTTACACATTTGGGGATTATGTCCTAGAAAAATTTTCGAGCTCAACTACCCTGCCCATGCATATGATTCAGGCTTGCGAATGTCCCCCTAGACTATTGGTATAGCTAAGGTATCCTTTAGTCTCTTGACATTAGGGTTCATACCTAGGTAAACCAGAAGGCTATTTCTGGTTCACCTTGGATGGGATTGGAACGTAATCCTTGTTGAAAGTGTAGGAGGGAGGTGGGTGATTCCTTTGTTTGTTCCTAAGAACCTCTTCGAGGACACCAAGTAACTGTTCTTCAGCTTTCTTCGAGAAAGCAATTCTTTCACCCTTGCTGACAGTTGAGACTGTAGGAATTTTTGTAGTGATTGCTCTGTGGTTTGTCTATGTTTAGTTGACCTTAGGGTTTGAATTATCAAATTACAGTCATGGAGGACCAAACTATTAGAAGGTCATGAAGGTTGCAAAACCTTCCTCCTCTCATCACATTGGAACCTCCACCTCCACCTCAAAGGCGGAGATTGGACACGGATGGTTCATATGAACCGATAGGAGTAAGTGAATTTCCAAGTGAACCGACACTTAGAGCTAACCATTTTGATTTTAATATAGTTGAGAAAGAATACTTGCAGATTGACGAGTTTGCAAGGAATTCTAACACACCCTTGACTGACTTAAACGATCCTGTGATCGTCTAGGTTAGGCCTTTTGATTCACATGTTTTAGGTGTCCCTATGGGCAGGATAATGTCTACTACAGGACAAAGTTTGTTTGATTTCACTTCATCCTTTCTGGATGAAGGGGTACTACCTCCCCTGGTAAGTACCCCTAGATCTAGCATACCTACTACGCCATTGAATCTAGCAAGCCGGGTGGTGCAACCATCGGTTCCCATAAGCCTAGCAGGTGCTTCTGGTGACATGGTTATTGGGATCCCTAGTATAGCTACTGTTCCTTCTTCCTTTGCACACACTGCTCAGAGCGGTCTGGTTGGATCCTCAGCTTCTGTCCAAGGATTTCCTTGGAATGGGAGGCATATTCCCCGATCCACTTCATACATAGGTCCATCACCTTCTTATGTAGGAGTGCAGTTTGGAAACACTACCTCTTATGGGAAAGGTTTCCAAATTCCTGTCTCGGACCCGTTCACGATCTCTCCCTTTTCGTCGTTTAGCAGAGGGATACCTGCTCCCTTTTTTCAAACCCTGGTTTCGACTAGGATGGCCCCAACCTCATATAATGCACCTCCTACTCACAATCCTATGGCTTACAGATGGAATCTATTTGAAATTAATCCATCCACTTCGCAACCGGTGGCAAGGGGCAACCCCATCTTTACATATGGGTATTCGGGGGCAAGTCCCTCTAATCCCTAGACGGGCACTTTTAGTGCCCCAGTTTGACCGAAGCTTCCTTTTCTGGCAACATTAAACTTTCCAAATTTGTCAAAATTGATGAATCACCTGGTGAGGCATCACCCCTCGTGGCCACCTGTTCCCACCAAATTTCCATTGGACATCCCTAAATTCGAGGGAAAAGTTGGTGAAGATCCTGGGGCTCATGCCACAACTTTCCATTTATGGGGTTCTTCTAATTTTCTGAATGAAGATTCAGTTAGGTTGAGGCTATTCCAAAGAACCTTAATGAATACCGTAGAAAAATGGTACATTGAGTTTCCTTCTACTGCGTTCAATAGTTTTTGGGACTTGGCTAGTGCATTCCTTAGCCACTTTCAGCTTCCAGTCCGATACGATTTTGAAATGGACTTGTTATCTACCTTTAGGAAGAATGAGGATACCCACATCTCAGATCATATCCAAGAGTGGAGGAGGCGAAAGAGCCTTATAAAATCCATTATTCCTCCCTAGTTCTTACTAGAGTGGTTCCTTAAATCCCTATTTCCTTACATATCTAAGGACGTACCCACTTCAGGAGTGACGAACGAAGAAGAATCCATTCTCAGGGCCTAACAATTGTATTTGATTTATTCACAATCTAGGATCTTGTATGAGATTATCCCTCAGGCACCAAGGCCTACCTATGATACAGAGAAACCTAAGATTGGACCCCATGCCGGTGGTGTGGTTGGGTTCGTAAACTCTACCACTATAGAGCCTTTGGTCAAACAGCTTCATCAGTTGTCTGTTAAGCATTGTACGATGGAGGCACCAAAGGCTACCCCCTCCCCCCAAAGTGAAAATGTTTTTGCACAAACCTCTGAGAAGGGAAATCAGCAGCCCAGTGGGAAGAATAAGAGAGGAAATAAAGGGGAGGGAAATTAAAACAAGTAGAAACCCATGAACAATGCTGATGGGAAAGAAAGAAAAGGACAAGGTAAAATTCCCATGTAAGTTGTGCCACGAGGATCACCTCACTCACCTTTGTCCCCTTATGGAACAAGCCCAGAAGCTGCTAAAAGCTCAACAACTGGATGTCTTGAAGGATCCTTTTCCCCAAGGGTAGAACTCTACTTCAGATTCTAATGTAGTAGGGGGTGGTCTAGGTGCCCTTGACCCCAACTATATCAACATGGTATGATCTTTGACTTTTCTAGAGACTAGGAATAAAAATTACGAAAAAGAGACTTTTGAGAAGGTTAAGTCTATAGGTGAAACTTCTAACCCTCTCACAATCGAGAAGCCTACTGAACCTATGCCTAAGGTACCGAAAGGTGTCTTTAAAAAGACATTGCATAACCCTAATGCTAGGGATGCTTCAAACTACTCCGTGGTTGAATACTTAGCCCAAACCCCTTGTGAAATGTTAGCTTTAGAGGTGTTACAGAGCTGTCCCACCCAGCAGGATGCCCTCTTAGCAGCCTTAGGTAGCATCGACTCATCCAGTCTCATGGAAAAATTTCACTTGTTTGATGTTAAAATTCACCTATCTTACCATGTAGCCTTATCAATAGATGTCATCCATGGTGGAAAGACCATTGGAAGCATAGTTGTTGATGAGGGTGCTTCTACATGCATTATGTCCTTGTCATGTTGGAAATCTCTTGGATCCCTTCAGCTAATCCCATCAAACACTCTACTTACTACTTTCGACAGAAGGTCATTCCGTCTGCATGGTATCCTACCGGCTTTTGAGATTAAGCTGGTAGGGAAAGTTGTGCCTGTTGAGGTGGAAATGATTAACGCGACTTTGGACAATAATTTTATTTTTGGAAGAAGTTGGACTTATGCCATGTCTACTATTGCATCGGTCATCTTTCAGGTTGTATTTTTTCCACATGAAAGAAAGTTGGTTACTGTTGACCAACTTGATTTTACTCAAAAAGGTTGCATGGAGTCTAAAGAGTCCATTGTGCCATTGGTTGATTAGGTCAAACCTACTGCATAGAGCTTGGGGGATGGAATGTACACATCACTAATGGGAACATTTGATCTTCCAGCCTCGATTAACTATATTGGTTCTACTAGTGTGGGCAAGTCCATAGCCACGGTTGTTGATAGGAATGATCCTTGGGTTATCCCTTCCCCCCATGAACCAGAAGTGCCCTTATCGGTAGTGGAAGTGGCTTACCAAGCTATCATTCAAACCATTGTTGATCCCATTCAAGACCCTTGCATAGTCTCAGAGGATCTGGAAGAAGTCTATTTGCCCGCTTGGGCAGAAAACGCTTTGCACTCTACGGACTATTTAGATATGGTTTTACCTTCTGATGAAGACATTCTGGAATCCATGTGTGGACGTGGTAATATCTGTAAAGATATTCACCATCGATCCTATTTTATTCCATAGCTAAGCAAGATAGAAAATCAAGAGTTTCATATGAAACTGTCAGATGATTTTGATACACCCATCAATCCCTTACCCAGGGAAGGAATGTTTGCCGAGGGGAATATGGAAAATATTTCTACCACTATTCCTATCAACATCTCTGTAAACCCTCATGTCATGGAAAATATACATATAGGTGCAAATTGTTCTCCTAAAGAGACTGCAATCTATACTGCCTTGTTCAAGGAATTATGTGACATCTTTTCCTGGTCATATGAGGAGATGCTAGGCATTGATCCATCGATAGTTGAGCATGAGATCCAAACATACCCTGATGCTAAAACTGCTCAATAGAAGTTAAGACCTGTTAACCCGCGTAAAGCGACGGCTATGAAGGCTGAAGTTGAAAAGCTGTTGAAATCTGGTTTCATTTATCACATAGCTTTGATAGAATGGGTATCCAATCCTATTCATGTTGATAAGAAGCAAGGGACCATACGTGTCTGTACTAACTTCAGATATTTGAATAAATCCTATCCTAAGGAAAACTATCCCGTGCCATTTATAGACCAGCTTATAGATTCTTGCGCGGGAAGTGAAGTGTTCTCGTTTATGGATGGTTTCTCTAGATACAATCAAATTCAAATAAAACTGGAAGACCAACATAAAACTGCTTTCATTTGTCCTTGGGGTACCTTCGCATACAAAAAAATTCCCTTCATAATGAAAAATGCTGGGGAAACCTTTCAACAGGAAATGAACTTTGCCTTCCATGATATAAAAGCCATTGTCAAACCTTACCTTGATGATCTTCCTGTGCATTCTCATAATAGGATTGACCATCCAGATCACTTATGGTTGATATTTGAGCGATGCAGATACTATAAGATCCACTTGAATCCCCACAAGTGCATGTTCTTTGTCGAGTTAGGGATACTACTCATATTCATTGTCTCTAATAGAGGCATCCAGGTGGATCTATTAAAAGTAGGGGCCATTGTAAATTTGCCTCATCCTCGTTCTATCAGGGAACTTCAAATCCTGGAGGGAAAGTCTAATTTTATTCGACGTTTCATTGTTAACTATGCCAATATTACCAAGGTTTTCATGCGCCTGTTAAAATAGGACATCCCATTTGTATGGGATGAAACTGCACAACTCGCTTTCGAGGCATTGAAAAAAGATTTGTTGTCGGCACCTTTACTGCGTCCGCCAGATTACTCTAGGGGTTTTATATTGTATCTCGCAGCGTCTGAGTCGAACATTGGGGTATTCCTAGTCTAGTAAAATGATAAGATCTAGTAGCATGTCATTTAATATCATAGCCGTGCTTTAGCCAAGCCTGAACTCAGGTACTCCCATGTCGAAAAATTGGCCTTACCAACTGTCTATGCTGTTCAGAGGTTACATCACTACATTTAGCTGAGGACTACAATAGTAGTGGCAGATGTGAATCCTTTTTAGTATGTTTTGTCCTGATGGATTGTTGGGGGGAAATTCAACAAATGGATAGTCATTCTCCAAGAGTTTGACTTGGATTTTCAGTCCACTAAGTTTAAAAAGTCCTTAGTTTTTGCTGAGCTTATAGGAGAATTTCCAATGGAAGAAGATGTAGTCGTTGAGGATGACTCATTCCCAGATGAGCATATCTTCTTGATAGCCACCTATTACCCCTGGTATAGAGATATACTTATTTATCTCCAGACTTTGAAGTATCCTGCAGCTTTCTCGTGGAAAGAGAGACGCAAATTACACCTTCATGCTAAGAACTACCTCATCATAGGAGATACTTTATATTGAAGAGGGGTAGATTCCATTTTTCGTTGATGTCTTACCCATGAGGAAGCAAATATTTTCCTAAATGATTCCCATAGTGGAGCATGTGGGGGTCATTTATCTGGGTTAGCAATGGCCCAGAAGATACTACGTGCTAGTTATTTCTGGTCCACAATATTCAAATATCGTGTGGAAGCAGTGAAACGCTGTCATCCCTATCAGCTTTACACCAGAAAAATGTGGTCACATCCTGCTCCATTGTTTCCCATTGTATTGGTGGGCCCCTTCACGAAATGGGGGATTGATTACGAGACATGCAACCCATCCTTGGCTGGGGGGCACAGATATATCAGTGTCATTGTGGACTATTTTACGAAATGGGTAGAGGCAATGCCCACCTTTGAATCCGATGGGGAAACATCATCTTTCTTCATATTCAATTAGATTATAGCACGGTTTGGTATACCCAAGGTGATTTTCACTGACCATGGTAGTCATTTTCAAAATAACATGATGACAGAACTGACCACTATGCTTGGATTCAGACAAGATCATTCATCTTCATATTATCCTCAGGGAAATGGTCAGGTTGAGGTTGCTAACAAGACTTTGAAGACTATCCTAAAACATACTATTAATCCAGCCTGTTCCAACTCGCATATCATGCTATACCCTGCTATTTGGGCGTACCAAACTAATGTAAATACTACTATGGGTTTCTCCCCCCTGCAACTTGTTCATGGAGTGGAAGCAGTTACCCTAGTTGAATGTGAAATCCTATCTTTGAAAATAGATATTCATGTGTTACCCAATACAACAGAGCTTGAAGAATTTCTAGTAAACCTGGATGAGCAGCGTAGATATGTGCTGACAACAAATCAAGCTCACAAGAATAGGATCAAAAGCCAATATGATAAGTCAGTTAAACCTCAGATTTTCTCTGAGGGGGAACTTGTTTTGCTTTGGGACCAAGACAAAGAACCCTTTGGTGCAGGAAAATTCAAGGCCATGTGGTTAGGGCCTTATGTCGTGTCGAAGGTCTTAATGAAGGGTGCATATGAGTTAATAGATTTTGATGGGAATAAGATGCCTGAGCCTAGAAATGGGTTATGTCTGAAGAAGTACAATGCTTAGGCTTAACACTTTTTCTTGTATTTTATTATATGTATTTTTATGTACACTAGTTCATCGGTTTGTGTTTTTTATACCATCTGCTGGTTATTGCAGATGTCTTCCAAGAGGTATGTAGGTTTTGCTTATGGCACCAGTCGCCACACTTGTAATCTTGCTTCAGTAGCATGGGTCATTTATTCTCCCTCAGGACAGTTAGTCACCTCAAGAGGTGCTTGTTGATGTATTTGTAACTTTGGAATGTATTCATCTATGTATCTTATGTACTGTAACCCGATGTTTATTCCGGGATGTACCTATTATGTGTTTGAGTCATGGTGTCATGCCCCGATGTTCCGATCGGGAGGATCAATAATGTAAACAAGTCATGCCAAGTCATGGTGGGTAACCCTCCGATTGTCTAAGTGTTAAAGTCCTCACAATTCTAGGGAACTAGGGTTATTAGACTCTCTTGGTAGAGGTCGGCCCTAGTAGGGTTTTAGTCATGTTGGGATTAGTATAAATAGAGAACTGGAGTGTCTATTTATCATACAAGTCACACACACTGAATTGTAGTGCATAGTTGAGGAAGGATAAGACACTGAGGCTAGACAAGAAGAAGATTACTGCTATTGGGAGATCACTTGTTGTCTTGGAGCTTTTACTGTTTTGGTGTTGATTCTATATCTGAGGAAGTTGCGGGGTTTTCTCCTTTATGGTTTCCCCGAGGAAAAACACTGTGTTCATTGTCTCTTGTGCTTGATTGCTATAATTGTTATTCTCTTAGTTAAAGATCCTAATAATGCTAGCTTAATGTTGAAAAATGAACATCGTATCAGAGCTAACCTGAGAAGAAGACACTGTTCAGCTGTGGGAACTAGGGCTTCCTAGTTTCTGGATCTTCCTCCATATATTTTCAGAAAACGTAAGGTGGAATAACTCTCCTCCTTAGGGCGCATCTTTCTATCGAAGAAGAATCCAATTCTGGGGGTTTTCAATTTTGGACCTACCATTGTTGTTGAAAATTAGAGATTTTTACAGAAGAGGAATTTTCCATTGAGCCCAGGCCTGGATTGATCTCCTCCCCAAAATTGAAGTTAGGGACAAATTTCAAGGCATTTGGGTAGACAAAACTTCGGAAAAGAAAAACCCTAACTTGCTCCTGAACCATCTCTACAAGATTTCAGCTCAAGTCTCAGATCCAACATTTTGACCTAGTGTTTGTGCCAGAAATTGTTCCTAAGGCTAGGGGAAAAAGCCAACACAATCTCAAGAGTAAAACTCAATAAATAAAACAAAGTTTATGGTTTTTGGTATGATTTAAATGGTTGTAAACTTCAATAATAGTCAGGGAATACAATCAGAAGAAAAGTAACAACTAAATCATAAACATAAAATGATAAAGATTCATAACATATAACATAAGATCCAACAGAAAGACTAGGTTGAGGTTTATACATAAAGGACAAGCATTACTAGAAAATACACATTAACTAGCAATGAATTTATCATTTAAGAAGAAAACAAACTCAATAACAAAGCCAACATAGACAAACTGAAGGGGAAAAAGTCATATATTTCATTATTTTATCAGCAAATGCTTATAAGATCTACAGTACTTATCTCTGAACAAGTTTGCAGACAAAACAGTCTTGTAAACCTCCTGATGCTCCCAAAAATCAGAACCCTAACAATGTCTTTCTAACTCCTCTAAATAGCCATCCTCTACAAAATCAGTTAGGTTTCCCTTTCTAACTGTCTCCATCGAATCACTAAGGTAGGTAAAGTAAAAAGTACATCTTTTAAAAAATTACAAAATTGCTAAAAATAGCAAATCCTTAACAAAAAGTGTTTATCAAACATATACACTAACTAAAGCATAACTGATCAAAGCTCCTTCGCTACTTCAACAAGGAGTGCTATACCATCTAGGCTTTGAGACCTCTTCTTTGCTCTTTTGTGCTTCTTCTCCATATTAGTTATTCTTTTCTGAAGGTCTTCATTTTCCTGCTGTAAACTTTCAACTGTCTTTTCCAGCTTTGAACAGTGCCTGTCAGAAGCTCTTTTCCTCTTAAGAACTTCTTTGGAAACTTCTGATAGCTCCAAGAAGTGATTATGGACATCCTGCAACTCCTCTATAAGCCCTATGTTAACTTTAAGTAACCCATCATTAGTCTCTTGTAAGTGCTTCATGTGCTGCCTGTATTTCTGAATACTTTCCTGTAAATTTTCTTCATCAAAACTAGGGATATTGAGTATATTTGCATCCTGCATTAAAAAATTTGAGAAATCAATAGGAATATTAGGCTCTTTTATAATTCCTGCTTGCCTGAGTATAGCTTCATCTTCTTCCTCCCACTCCTGATTTTCAACAGGACATGCTTTTGCCTTTTCTTCTTGCTGTTGTTTTAAGAGTTTATCTTTTATCTCAAAAATTATTTTAGAAAATTCAGACTTGGGCTATTCAAACTCTTTTACTGACTATAATTCTTTCCCTTTTACAGGCTGAGAAGAAGGAGAATGTTTAGCAGCTGATTTCCTTTTGCTTTTGCTGTCCTGTTTACCAATCTTTATTTCCTCATTTGAAGAAGAATCAATTAAAACAGTTTCTTGCTTGGAATTCAATTTGGGATTCAGTAACCTCTTCATGTCCCATCTAAGTTTATTGGTTGGCCTAGTTTTAGGCCTTTTATATGCAGCTACAGTCCTCTTTTTCTTCTTACTAGGTTTATCTGTTTTGATCTTTGAGAGGAGGAATTCCCCACAGGCTTCAGCACTTAGCTCTGCTTCATCAACTGGCTGCTCATCTTCTAATAAGTATCCCTCATCCTCAGAAAAAATGGTGAGGGGACTTCTTTGTTTTGTTTAAATTTCATCTTCAGGTATAGCAGCCTTCTCTTCAACAATAGTCTTAGTTTCTTCAAAATCTGCTACAGGTACTGTGGGCTGCTGCCTAAGGTGCAGTTCCTCTTTTGCAAACAATGAAAACCTGCCTATGGTACCAACTGATGACCTTTTAAATTTGCTTTCCACCTTCACCTGCTCTGCTACCTTCTTAGCCTTAACATCTTCTTTGTCTGCAGATTTAGCTGTATGACCTAATTTTTTCATCATCACTTTTCCCTTATCAGTCTGCCTCTTAGGCTGCTGGTATTCTTGCTGGGGATGAACATCTGACCAGAACAAAAAGAAGTCCCAAGTCCTACCCTCATGTTGCAACACAGTGGTGATAATCAGCTTGATCAGACCATGATGAAAAATTGACTAGGAGGAGTGATCTTCATGTTGCTTTATTCAGCTGGACATTTTCTGCAGGCTCTTCAAAAAGAAGAAGGGCAGGTTCATCTTTGAGACTCCTACCATGTGTTGTAGGAATCTAAAATGATATTTAAATACAAATGCATACCTTCCCTCACAAGTCACATAACTCTGCAGTATCCTTATGGGCTCAACCCATTCTTTTCTGAAATTCTGGATAAGAATACCTTTACTCCAATCAGGAGTCACATTGGGTAACAGGTATCTCTGAGGTTCAAAATCAAAAGGTGATTTCTTGAACCAAGGCTCACCCTCATTGCTGATCTCAGTGGCCTCTGCAATTAGTTCCACAGTCAATTTGAATTTTAAAGCATCCAAGATGACCATATCATCTTTAAGTCCCTGAGCAAACTTACAAGACACCTGTGCATTGTAGCCATCTATCTTCCTGAAGAAATTCAGCCAGCCTGCTTGTTGGAATAATTCAGCACAATATGGGAGTTTCTCAATCTAGGTTAAGTCAGTGGGCTCATCCCTATTGACCTTACAACTTTTGCCACTTTTTCCCATCTTTCTCCTTCAAAAATTAGATGCTGTCTGGCTTTAGGTTTTAGAAGATGCTTATAAACTGGCTTTCTGCTCCTTTAAACTTTTTCCCAATCTGCTATACACTCCTGGACAGGCCTGTTTATTTAAAAGATGAAGTAAAACTTCCCAACAGGGGGTCAAATTCACGTGACCCAGGGATTTAATGTTCTTTTGTCTCAACCATACAAACTAGGTCTGTGGATAGGTAAACTGTGAGAGTAGATCGATCATAAATGAAAACTGTCATAAGAACAAAATGGCACTGCTTAATATCAAAATGCACCATCAAGCATAATGTCGAACTGTTTTAGAATATAAGCCACTCAAGTTCCTCATTTTAAGTTTAAGGAGACTAGAAGCATAATATGGATTCAGATATGATATCCTCCTTCAGTACAAACTGATTCAAATCATAGAAAACAACACTTAGATTAATTGAAGTGTCCAGGATTTTCAAAGTAATTGAAGACTGTTAGTGAATGTGGCTGTTCTATTTTCCAGTATTGTACTCTTATCTCTATGTATCAACCAGCCTCGATCTTCAAACCCCAAAATTCTCACAGTTTCAGATTTTGCAAGAGTAATATCAACCACAGGCTTCTTAGACCGACTGGATATTTCCTGTATGCGAAGAGAGAAAAACACCACTGTCTGCAATATATTCACATTAGTCCAAAAGACTCTTCATCGAATCCTGTGTATAAATGCCAACATTATTCTTCAAATCAATTAATTTTGCACATATGACAACTATCACCAGTTTCTCAAGCAAACTGAAGACTATCTGTATGAAGGATGAGCAGAGTAAAACAATTTACAATTCATTCCAATGCTGCTTCCTGTAGACTATGACTCAAATTGGCATTAAACACATATTTCATTAAAATTGGAATTAAAAAGTGGATTTAGAATTCCAAAATAATTAAAAACTCAATTTTAGTGGTGTCCTTGGAATAAAATGTTTCCAATTTTAATGAAATATGTGTTATTAGGTCTGACAGGAATCTCAATTAGTCAGCTCATTACAACCATAGTGCATCAATATCAGAGTTATTTAAGTATATTGAAGGGCCAAAACATAAACAACTTTCCCTCAAACTATCTCGAACTTCAAAAACCTGAAAGGTTTAAACTTAGGGCTATTTTCATGCTCTGTTCAATAAAATTCTTTAGGACAGCTCCAAGCAGTTATTTCTAGGGTTAACATTTCATTTTGGAATCTATTCTAACTTCTGCATCAACGAATTTCTCCAGAACGACCTCCAGCGAGAAAATTCCCAATTTTTTAATTATGGGGGTTTATATTGAAATACCTGCCAATTATTCAACTGCAATGGTTTAAACCTTTGTCATGAGCTGTTAACTGCCTCTCCTTGAGCGTACAGATGTCTTTGCGTGATCACTTCGACTGCAGGTAACGGGATGGAAAAGCCCTAATTTTCGCTAGCCTTCATAACTCTGTCTCTGCTCTGCAGCAACACAATCCACCTTTCTAGGAATTAACTTTACTTCACGAGCCTTCTTTCCCTTGGAGAGTGCGTGTGAAAAGAAAATTATGCCACCTTAGACCGAAATTTACTGATAATTGTCAAACAAATCCCACATTATGGGCAATGATGGAAACAATTTGTTTCGAGATTCAAAACCACCTGAAATCATGTTGAAACTGCAGCTAACACATATGAAACAACTCACCATATGCGATTAGACATTCATAGATCAAAATCATGATAAAATATTGCTTGAAAATCGAAAAATAAAAGGGCCGCGATATTCTTGTAGCGCGCCCTTTGTAAAATTTTTGTCCAGCGCTACAAGAATATCTCCCATGCTAATTTTTTGCCATTTTTCATCTTTTTGCTAATTTATCGGAGGTTTAAAAGCTTCTAAAGTGATAACCATATCTAGGTGTGCTCAAGATAAACATTTATGAATCAAATCTTTGATATAATGACCTTTCCTTTAACCCCTTTAAAATGCAAAGGAACAAAAAATCAAATAAACCTATAAAAAGTAAACTCAAAAAACCATCTAATCAACCAAAGAGTTCCTAAAGGAAACTCAAAATGAGACTTAAAACAAAACCTTAATTGAAATAAAATGAAAAAACAAACCAAAAATGGAGAAGTCAAACCAAAATTAAAGAAAAAATTTACTGACTTAACACCTGGTAAGATCTAAGATCTCTTGTATTTCCATTTGAGATTCTCATTTATAAAGATGTCTCATCATACCAAGCTTGATGAAAAGCTTGAGGGAGCTAATAAATTCTGATCCTGGAAGTATAGGATCTCCCTGGTCCTAGAAGAGAATGAATTAGACTCCTACATTCATGAGGAGGTTCCAGCTCCAGAGGAAGATGAGGCAAAGGCCTTACATAAGAAGAATATGGTTATGGAAAAGAGGATCATTGCTGATTCTATCAAGGATCACCTTATCCCACAAGTGTCCTCTCTCAAGACACCTAAAGCTATGTTTGATGCCCTAACCAAATTTTTTGAAGGAAAGAACATAAACCAAAAGATGACTCTGAGGAATCAACTGAAGAATGTGAAGATTCAAAATCAAGAGACCATCAAGTCTTACTTCACAAGGGTTTCTCAGAACAAGGAACAATTAGAATTTGTAGATGAAGAAGTGGAGAGTGCAGAGATTGTGATGACAACACTAAATGGACTTCCTAGGTCATGGGATTCTTTCATTCAAGGATTCTATGCTAGAAAGAAGTTAGTCAAATTCAGCAGACTATGGGAAGAATGTTCCCAAGAAGAAGCACGGATAGAATCTCTAGAAGAGGAGATGGGAAGTGAAGAACAAACCCTCACAGCCCACTCCAAGAAAAGCAGAAGAAGACCTCATTACTCCAAAGGTAAGGATTCTCATCTCAGAAGAGACATATCAAAATTAAGATGTTATACATGTGATTAAAGATGACACTTTGCAAAATACTGCCCTAAGAACAAGGTCCACTCTCATAATAATAAGGGGAACAAAAGAAGACATCATGCTCATGCTGCAGAGGATGATGAACTATCCAAGAAGATATCGAGATATGAAAGTGAAGATTATTCAAGTGAGGATGAATATGTTCTGATCTCCTCTCTCACAGGTAATATTTCTCATGGAAGTGATGATTGGCTTATAGACAGTGGGGTTTCCAAACATATGAGTGGATTTAAGGAATCCTTTGTGAGACTGTCAGAACATGAATCGCCTCACAAGGTGAAGCTAGGAGATGACTACCAATATCCAATAAAAGGTAGTGGGGAATCTTCATATAAACTAGAATCTGGTAAGTCTCTAACAATGAAAGAAGTATTGTTTGTGCCAGGACTCAAGAAGAACCTTCTCTCCATATCAACATTGGATGCAGAAGGGATGCGGGTTGCATTCATAGATGGTCAAGTCATCATGTAGCCAAAATGTAAGACTATCAATGATGCAATAGTGATTGGAGAACAAGAAGGAGGGTTGTACAAATTGAAGGGCAATCCAAAATAAGCCTTGGTACATGACACAGTAGAGCCAAATGAACTTTGGCATAGAAGGCTTGCACATGTGCATTATAGAGCACTACCTATTGCAAGCAAAGTTGTTGAAGGTATTCCAGAATTCCAAGCAAAACATGACAGAGTTTGCAAAGGATGTACGAAAGGGAAGAATACAAAGAAGACATTTCCTAGCAGCGAAAGCAAAGCCAAAGACATACTAGAAAGCATCCACTCCAAAGTATGCGGTCCTATGTCATCAAAGTCACTAAGCAAGTATGCATACTATGTTCCCTTTATTGATGATTTTTCTAGAAAGACATGGGTTTACGTTATGAAAAACAAAGACGAAGTATTCAGTAAGTTTAAGGAATTCAAAGCCTTGATCGAGAACGATACTGAAAATAAGATCAAAACCATTCGATCAGATAATGGTGGAGAATTCACTTCGAATGAATTCAAAGAGCTATGCAAAGAGTCAGGGATTAAGAGAAAGTTTTCTACTCCTTATAATCCACAACAGAATGGGTTTGTGGAACGGAAGAATAGAACCATCATGGAAGCTGCAAGAGAAATGCTTCATGATCAAGATCTTCCAATGCATCTTTGGGCTGAAGCTGCCAGAACAGTGGTGTATGTATAGAACCGTACTCCACATAGAGTACTCAAGAACAAGACTCTAGAAGAAGTCTTCTGTGGCAAGAAACCAGAAGTCAGCCATCTCAAAATATTCAGCTGTCCTGTGTACATACACATTCCAAAAGAGAAGAGAACAAAATTATATCCTTCAGGAAAGAAGGGCATATTTGTGGGATACTCTGAGATCTCAAAGGTTTACAGAATCTATTTTCCAGGATATAAAAAGATTGACATTAGCAATGATGGGACATTTTATGAAGACACAGCCTACAACAAATCTAGAAAGAGATCTACTGAAGAACCTGAAGAAGTAGAAGCAGAAGTACCTAGAATTCATGACACAACCATAAACAAAGAAGATCAAGAAGAAGATCGAGATTTCGAGGAACCAAAGAGACCTGTAGATCCACCTCTGGAGAAGAATCCTCATAAGAGGAAACCTACTTGGGTACATGAACTTATCCAAGGTGTGGAAAGATATGGGGCTCTAGAAGAGAATCACAGAGAAAGAAAGAGAACTAGATCCTGCTCTGGGTATGTAGCTTTACTATGTGATTTAATTGATAAACAACCTTCCAGTTATGAAGAAGCAGCAGAACAGAAAGAATGGAAGGATTCTATGATCAAAGAATATCAATTGATCATGAAGAATGTTGTTTGGGATGTTGTCCCAAGACTAGAAGGGAAATCGGTTGTAACTTCCAAATGGATCTACAAGATCAAGCATGCTGCAGATGGTAGAATTGAAAAGTATAATCCAATATTTGTAGCTCGAGGCTTCTCTTAGAAAGAAGGAATAGACTATGAAGAGACCTTTTCACCTATAGCCAGATACACTTCCATCAGATTAGTACTTTCTCTAGCTGCAGCGATGAAATGGAAGATACACCAAATGGATGTCAAGACTGCATTCTTGAATGGTGTAGTGGAAGGGGAAGTGTATGTACAACAACCACTCGGTTTTGAGACACATAACAGAGAGTCTCATGTATGTAGATTAAAGAAATCCTTGTATGGTCTGAAATAGGCACCCAGGACCTGGTATGGTAGAATTGGTAGCTTTCTATCCAGTTTGGGATTTACCAAGAGTAAAGAGGATTCCAACCTTTACTATAAGGTTGAGTATGGCAACCTAGTGATGCTTCTACTCTATGTAGATGATCTATTTGTGACAGGTATGGATGGGTTGATTGTTGATACAAAGAGAAAGCTTTCTAAGTTCGAAATGAAGGAATTGGGGATGACGCATTACTTTCTAGGTATGGAGGTGTGGCAGAGTACAAATGGAATCTTCCTTGGATAAGGGAAGTATGCAATAGAGATGTTGAAGAGGTTTGGGATGATGGACTGCAAGGCTATGACCACACCTATGGCATCGAACCTAAAGCTATTGTGTGATGCTTCATCAGAGTCGGTTGATGCTACAATGTATTTTGGTGTTGATTCTATCTCTAAGGATGTTGTGGAGTTTTCTCCATTTATGGTCTCCCCCAGGATAAAAACTCTGTTCATTGTCTCTTGTGTTGTGCTATGTTTTATTGCTGTGCATGTTATTCTCTCAGTGAAGATCCTAATGTAATGCTAGCTTATATGATGAAAACCTAACATGGGATCAGATCTAACCTAAGAAGAAGACATTGTGCAGCTATAGAATCTATGGCTTCTTAATTTTTGGGTCTCTCTCCACAATCCATCAACAAAAGTATGCTATGCTGACTCTCCATTGAAGGGCGCATCTATCTGTCGAAGCAGAATTCGATTCCGAGCATTTTTAGTTTTCGGTGCAGAAATTAGGGATTTGTACAAAAGAGGAAATTTTTAGTGAGTCCACCATAGGATTTTTCTCCTCATCAAAACCGAATTTTAGATACCTGTATCAATAAATTTGGTTGGGTGAAACTCTAGGAAAGTCAAACCCTAGTTTGACCCCGAGCTAGAAAAACCCTAAATACCAAAAATGCTAAGTTTTGGTACATTCACTATATCTTGATATTGTAAAAGTACCAAGAATTGAAAATTGTAGGGTATGAAGATAAAATATTTATAAAGACTGTGTCCAAAAATCAGCCTTATATTATCTATATTCTTGGCGATATGATCCCTCCAAGTTAGGGTTCCAACCTCTTCTAGAATTCATCCCTAAACATGACACCTAGGAAGAGTTGTAATATCTTGGGATACAGAGGTCCAAATGGAATTATGGAAGATGTTTTGGAAAGGAAAAGGAATTTCATTTCTTTGGTCCAAATTTCAGACTGAAAAGATGAACCCGTAACATGTGGAATTCCATACAACTTCACTATTATGAACAGTCCTGTAACAGATCACCTTGGGAAAAGGATCATAAATCCAAAATGGTGAAACCAATTCTAATGAAAACTATGGTGTTGGATCAGGGACATGTGAGGTTACCGCAGTGAGAAATTTTATACATATAGGAGCAATAATTTTAGAGATATCATAGAAACAGCAACAGGAAATTCTGCAGAAGAAATTGGAAAACTAGGGCTTCCTTTTCCGGGAGCTTCCCTCCACTGTTTTTAGAAAAGGAGTACATTGAATAGCTCCATTTGAAGAGATATATATGTCTATCCAATAATATTTGAAATATTCCAAGTTTTGAAAATTAGGGTTTTTGTGACAAACCCTGGATCAGCCAACTCCAGAACCAAGACGGACACCTCTAATCAGTAAGATCTAATCTATTGTTATTTTCATTTGAGGTTCTCATTTCAAAGTGATCTATCACATTAGCTTGATGATAAGCTTGGTGAAGTTGACAATTTCCAAGCATAGAAGTATTTGATCTCTCTGAAGAAAATGGATTGGACACCTACATGAGTATAAAGGTTCTAGTTTCAGAGGGAGATGAGGTTAGAAGCCTTTCACAAGAAGAACTTGGTCAAGGACAAGAAGGTCATGGTTGATTGAGTCACGAATCAACTTGTACCACAAGTGTCTTCCATAAAGACACCGAAGATGTTTGACTCCTTGACCAAGTTATTTGAAGGGAAGAACATACATCAGAATATGACCTTAAGAAACCAGTTGAAGAATGTAAATATCCAGAATGCAGAAACCATGCAGTCATAAGAGTCTCTCAAATCAAGAACAACTTGAAGCGGTAAAAGAAGAAGTGAAGAATGCAGAAGTGGTGATGGCCACCTTGAATTACCTCCCAGTATCATGGGATTCATTCATGCAAAGATTGTGTGTAAGAACGAATTTATTACTTTCAGCAGACTCTGGGAAGAAGAAGAAGCTTGACTCATAAGAAGAGAAGAGAAGATGGGAGCAATTGGAGATCAAGCTCTCACCATCCAAAGAAGATCCCTCAAGCAATGAGGAATATGAAGAACTCAACTCTTGAAGCATCTCTTATCCTCCTTAGAATTTGGATAAGAAACGATGCTATCATGAATGAAGAAGATGATGAAGTTGAAGACTCAAGAAGGAGTATACCCACGAAACAAATAAAGACAAGTATTCAATTGTCATTTCATGATATTGTTTTGTTATGCATTTGTTTATATTCAGTGGATGTATTATGCATGATAGGATGTTTGCATTAACGACAGTATACTACTAATATGCATGTGATGGGTAAGTAGCTCATGGTGCTATACAACTCTCTCTTTATCTAGAATGAAACCTCTTTGCTGACATATTGGATTAGTGCACAATCACAATATTGTCCTGGTAGAGATGGAAGGCATCTAGAAAGTTTCAGTGAGATATGGATAAATGTTGTATTGGATAAAGTAGTTGCATGATCATATATTTATGCATAAGTATTTGCCCGTATGAATATTCCTTATGAAATGTACTAACCATACAAATGCATTTGACTTGTAGGAAATATCGCATACATAATCACCTACAAGCAAAGAAGAATGAGACTTGTTACGAAGACAAGTGACGACATTTCAAAATGAAAAATAATATGACGAATGCAGCGACATTATTGATGCAGAACCTTCCAAGAACAAAGGGAATATCAGTTCAGGAAGAATGATGTCTAGGATGTAGTATCAATACATGAACGGAAGTTCGTAGTTCCATCATGCAGTAGATGGAAACATCGTGGGATACAAGGAAAGATTCATAGTACGAGGCTTCTCATGAAAAGAAGGCATAGACTACGAAGAGACATTAGCATCCATTGCAAGTGAAGACACATGACAAGTAGAATCATGTGTGCAAATGAAAGAAGGCCCTGTACGTGCTTAGAAAACACCCATGGGATAACAAATACATGAGGAGCTTGATGAAGATCTGAACCTTTGCTTCAAGGTGGATAAAGGATGAGTCACAAGCTCACAGATGGGTGCAAGAGGAACTTTTGAAAAGGTCAAGATAGAGGATCTTGGTATCCAGTGATCCTAGATGGATACACAGAAGATTAGTAGCATAGTAAGCTACTTGTCACTCCAGTACAGAATGGTTTGGTGCATAGAGTATGGAAGACAGACGGAGCATGATGCTTCAGAGGGAGTGACTATATAATATCCTGAGGTTTGACACAATACGACAGGATGGATAGATTATTGGTGACTCTAGGCTTTACTAAGAGTAAAATGGATTCCAACCTTTGCTTCAAGGTTGAAGGAGGAAGACTAGTAATGCTCCTGTTATGTGTCAATGCACTACGTTCTAGGCATGGAGGTGTGGTCAAGGGAAGTATGCAGTAGAGATCCTGAAGAGGTTCAGGATGATGGACTGTAAGGCCATGACCACACCTATGGCATCGAACTTGAAGCTACTTGAGTGTTGCTTCAATAGAGATGGTTGATGCTACGATGTATCGTCGGATGATTGGTTCCTTGATGTACTTGATGAAAACGAGACCAGCTATTTGCTTTGTTGTGAACACATTGAGACATGTTCACATGATGGTTGCAAAGCATGCAGTAAGGTACCTGAGGGATATAGTTGGGTATGGGCTCAAGTATGATACGAACCAGAATATTAACCTAGAGGGCTATGTGGATTCGTATTGGGTAGGCAGTGCCATTGATAGGAAGAACACTTCGAGGTGTTACTTCAGTATAAGATCAGGTGTGATCTCTTGGTTTGACAGGATGTAGTCCTACATGGAACTGAGTACAACTGAGGCAAAAGATGTCACCACTTGCTCTTCGGGAGGTTGTATGTTTCTTTTGAAAACTACTATTTGGTTTGATTGATCTGACTTGCATTTTTTTTTTTTGGTGTGATGCAGAGAGGATCAGTGAAGCTCCATTTTGTGATACAGATCAAGATCTCTTGAAAGAGGGAGTTCTAGCATAGCTTGTGAGCCAGGTTGTCCGAGCATAAATCTTGACAAAGCTTGTATTTTGCTCAGATGCAAATGGTCCTGTAGGTTTTCCTCGAATGTAATTGGTCCTGGTGAAGCTCGCAGGTTATCCTTGGACATAATCAGCCCTGATGTGATTCTATGCTAGAAATGGCAAGAGTGAAGTATTGAGTACTTCAGGGAGAAGCTTGGTGTTCTCTAGATCGAGGTTCCTCCCAAGAGGAGGTGATGTGTCTATGCTGTGCCATTCTGACATGGTGAGATGATTGGTTCCTTCCATGATTAGATGTAGGTACTATGCAATTCTGACATGGTGAGAGGATCGGTTCCTTCCATGGTTGGATGTAAGAGCTGTGTAATGGTGAAAGGATTGGTTCCTTCCATTGTCAGGTATATGTGGATGCCACATCCAGCATGAAAAAGGGATAGCTCTGTGAAGACACATCTGGTATGAAAAAGGACCAGCTCTGTGATGCCCTATCTAGTATGAAAAAGGACTAGCTCTGGGAAGGCTCATCTAGTATGAAAAAGGACTAGCTCTGAGTAGCTGCCACATCTAGTATGAAAAAGGACCAGCTCTATAATGCCTCATCTAGTATGAAAAAGGAACAGCTCTATGATTCCCTACCTAGTATGAAAAAGGACTAGCTCTGGGAAGGCTCATCTAGTATGAAAAAGGACTAGCTCTGAGTAGCTACCACATCTGGTATGAAAAAGGACCAGCTCTATGATGCCTCATTTGGTATGAAAAAGGACCAGCTCTGTGATGCCCTACCCAGTACGAAAAAGGACTATCTCTGGGAAGGCTCATCTAGTATGAAAAAGGACTAGCTCTGAGTAGCTGCCTCATCTAGTATGAAAAAGGACCAGCTCTGAGATTATACATCCAGTATGAAAAAGGACTGGCTCTATAGAGGTTGCGATGATGAGAATAATCAAGAGATAGCACCAGTGATGATCCAGATCCAGTGATGATGCCCAAAGATGATCTAGATCAAGTGATGATCCAGATCCAGTGATGATGTCCAGTGATGATCCAAATCCATTGATGATGCCCATAGATGATCCAGATCAAGTGATGATCCAAATCTAGTGATGATGTGCAGTGATGATCCAGATCCAGTGATGATATAGATCCAGTGATGATGATGATCCATATCCAGTGATGATATAGATCCAGTGATGATGATGATCCAGATCGAGTGATCATCTAAACTCAGTGATGATGATCCAGATCGAGTGATGATCCAAATCGAATGATGGTGATCCAGATCGAGTGATGATCCAGATCTAGATGAAGATGACTTGAATATGAATATGACAAGAACTCAATAATGATCCAGATGATACACAGAAGAAGACTTGTGCTGATAAATTGTGTCGAGAGAATACCTTCCTAGTTAAGAGGGAGTGTTGGTGTATTTGTAACTTCGGAATGTATTCATCCATATTTCTTATGTATTGTAACCCGATGTTTATTTTGGGATGTATTGTAATGTATTTGAGTCATGACATACCCTGATGTTTATTCCGAGAAGTTTCTATAATGAGAAATTCATGTCAAGTCATTCTGGTTAACCCTCCTATTGGTCAAGGGTTAAAGTCCCCATAGTTGTGGGGCCCTTGGGTTATTAGACTATCCTAGTGAAGTCGACCCTAGGTGAGTCATTGTAAGTCGGGGCAATAGTCCCCATCATTGTGTTACCCTCCTATTGGTCGGAGAGGCAAAGTCCCCACAAGTGGTGGGGCACTAGGGTTATTAGACACTCCTAGAGATGTCGGCTCTAGTAAGTAATTGATAAGTGAGACCGACATGTTGGAGTGCACTTCAAGTGAACAAAAGAATATAAATAGAGAGTGCGCCTCTATATTTATCTCACTTGCAACATACACACTCATTCCTTGGGGCGCATGAGTGAGAGAGGAGAAGCTCTCTCAGTGTGAAAGAGAGAGAATGCTGCTATCGAGATATCACTTACTGTTTTGGGGATTTTCTATTTTGGTGCTGATTCTATCTATGAGGAAGTTGCGGGGTTTGCTCCTTTTCCTAAGGATAAACAATGTGTTCATTGTCTCTTGTGTTGTGCTTATGTTTTATTGTTGTGCATGTTATTCTCTCAGTAAAGATCCTAATGTAATGCTAGCTAATATGATGAAAAACTAAAAGGCTTCGGCAGCCTCAACAACATCTATGTACACTAAAACAGCTCTGGCTACCTACCTCAAAGGCGTATCTAGATGGGTGGTACTCCAACCACATACTCATGCATGATGGTTGGGATGTGCTCAATCCTCAAAGTAGGTACTCTTTGGGTAAGCCTAGCCAGCTTCCCCTCTAGAACCCTGATAAGCCCCTGGTCTTCGCCTAAGATAGGACAAAAAAACATACGTGGGTGCCCTTCAGGCCAGACTGGTCCAATATCTACATTTTGACATGTTTATATGATTAGAACTCTTATACATATGTATATATCCCTATATTTTAAATTTCATAAAAATTTTAAAAAACTTAAAAATTAAAAATTACCTAGCTCTCCCCATGCTCCTCCTGGAGGGAGGACAAGGTCTAGGTCACCATGAAAATTCATCCCAACATATGGAAACTACTCCAGTGCTGGTAACTGTCGCTCCCACCAAAAGTAGAATTCATCATCGTATACACTCTGCACTGAGCGACCTCCTCCCTAGTGGAGCAAGATATATCCCCATCTGCTTAGCCTAGGCTGATGACGAGATCAGACCGGTAAGGGTATTGCAGGGCTCAATCCTAGAAATCTCTCTCGAAGAAGGAAACTAATATGCTAGAATACCCAAAGCTATTCCTCCTTCCTCTCTTGCAGTCATAGACTTGTTTTCTCAAAATTGGGACAACTTTCGAACACCAATCATATAAATCCCCCTGCATGCAGTCCACTACCAACCTCATTTGGTTTCGTGTAGGGAGATGAAAAGAATATGATCTCTCAACCCTCACTATGGTACTTTTCAGTACCTATAGGGGAAGATCACATATATGTGTAATAAGGATGCAAATCCCTCTCTTTTGGGTCCCCGGTGCACAGTATACATCAATGTAGTTTTCGACACTTAGAGGATCACTTCCTCTATCGATGCCCTCCACGTTGACTGTATCCCCTTGTCATAACAGAATGGAAATGAAGTAGATATCCTCTAAAGTAATCTCCAATGACTCAGCTTGAAGGTAAAACATGCCCAAATCATGGTCTCAATAGTTTATCATGAACTCTAGCAGGCGGACATTGGCCCGCGTAAGTGATGTGAAAAATAATTTCAACAACCCACTTGAACATAAAACATTCATAGTGGGGGCATCCTGGAGTGCTTCTTGATCCATATCCTCATGCTCACGCTCCCTCCATTCAAGCACCATCTTCACACCTAGCAAAACAAACATTGTGAACCTTTAGTGTCATATAAAAATTCAAAATTTTGACTCTATATATATTTTTCCACTTCACGTAGCATACGCGACTGTCTAGTTAGACATGTTGCATACTGTATGTGACTGTCCTTCAGGGAAACTGATGTACATAATGTGTGTACATGAATTTCAATATAGCGAACCCACATACACAACGTGCCTTGCTTTAGGGCACTCAAAAATATAAAAGTTAGACTCAATTTTTAAATTTTCTGGGATCAAATTGAAGATCTCGGGGTGTAGTCTTACCTGACACTTGCGAAATTGGATTTCATCCACCGGATTGTCTACATTGATTGAATGAAGGTAGAGGTAAAAACTTGCTTCTTATGGATAAAGTTCAAAATGGCGAGTTTTATTTAGTTTTTGAACTATTTATAAAAATTATATTTCTTAAGTGGGTTTTTTTCCTATAGTTAATATTTTATCAAACTAATCCCATCTCTTTTTTCCTTGTAACAGGTTTTTCATCGTTCTAAAGTGTTTTTTGGTCATATAGGATGGTTTTATGTCATTCCACATGCATTTTTGCATCTATATTGATTCCATTTGAAATTTAGTAATCAACATTTTAACCACGGACTATGGTAATTTAAACCATTAGATCTTGGTATTTACCATTGTTCTTTCATGGATAGGGCCTTCCTCTCATGAGGATCCTCATTTAGAACCTATGATGTCTTTCGATACTCTTGCCACAGTTGTGTTAGGTATAGGGGAATCCTTTTAGCTATTTTTCACGCCAAATGGAGCCTCATTTTGGTCTCTTTCTACCAGCTATCCCTTTATAGGACTTCCCACCTTTATGGAGTTTCTTTAGGCCCAGGTCTAACTCCTTCAAAACAGACTTGACTACTGAGTTAACTTGTCCGTTCAAGATTGTTAAGAATATGTTAACGGGAATCCACATTGGTGTTAGTTTATCTCTTTCTCAGACCATGTGGAATAACATGAGAAAGGATCAATCTCTTTTCTATGGAATTGAGAAGATTATTCTCAGGCATAGGTTTATCACTTTTCTGGACCCAAGGGACTAAATTAATGGAAAAGGAACTCCCGGTATGAGCTTAGTTTTCTCTTTTTCGTGCTCTGGACCTAAACATGAAAATTATTCTGAGTGTACTTTATGTATTTGTCATGCTCGTTAAACACTAAAGAACAAAGCATTGATTTTAGTGTTGTAAGCCCCATTTCTCGTATTAAAATGGATCTTTCCGAGTGATCTTGCTTTCCTTCACACTCGTGAAACTCAAGCTACATGTTGTTCTTGAAGGAGCTTTGGGTAGGTGGTAATTTAACCTTTTTCAAACCTTCTTGACTAAGTACAAAAAAGGTTCACCTTTTCTTCTACAAAAGTTAACAACATTCTTCTGTGGTATGTTTTATACGTTTTCGGCCTTAGCAAACTAAATTGGATGAGAAAGGACCCCCCCTGGAATATTCTTTGGAGGTTTTAGAATATCTAAATGTGAAAACACCAATTGATCATGTACTAGTTCGGGCTCATTAAATCTACGAATCAGTGACACTATCAAGCATTATTCCCTCTTCTCTTCAAGCTTGTTAAAAAATTAAGAGAGACCCGAGTTGACTCTCCTGGACTCATTAAAATTTAATAGGGAAGGTAAGGAAGAAGTTTTCTCTTATTTTTCAGTTAGTGGTAACATGTCATCCTTGAACATAGCACTCTCTATTGTTTTCGATACCCATGTCTCAGTTTTCACTTTAAGTTCAGCTATTAATTCGAGCTTATTACTCCTCCTTTTATTAGTTCTACCTGGGGAATCTGATCATGTCTACTACATGACAGATAAGTCTAGTTGTTCGATCTATAAAGTTATAAGCTGCCTTGGGTCATCTCTATGTCATGGTCACTGTTCAAGGACTTAACTCAATGTCTGATCTATATCCTGATCCCATCATTGTCATATCTATTATCACTTGTGTCTCCCTTCCTTTACCGAGTTCCTAGTCACTCTTGTGATCCGTTGGAGGATCTATTGCCTTCCTTATCAAAGTATGGTTCCACATTAGTACTTCCTGATGATGAAGACCTAGAGTTTTGACGATCATACCTCAGGATTCACTTTCATCATTGGTGAATTCATTTTCTTTAGTTGTCAATTATCACCTATTGAATGACAATCTGTTGAATTCGCTCCATGTTTAACTTCAACCTACATTTATTCACATGGCTTGGATTGTACTAGTTTTTTGGGATTGTTTATGAAGACCTTAGTTCCCTCACTCTGGACTAAGTTGTGCAAGATTCTCTTCTACTTAAGTACACAGCTTCCAGATCTTTGAAGACTCATCATTATTGTATAGTATGGCTTCGATCCACCTTTGTAATATATGTGGTCTTGTACCCATACTATATGATGTAATAAAACATTTTTAAAGGAGTTAGTGTTCCAGTATATTGAACATAGCATCCTCAGATATGACTTTGTATATGACATTATTATGTATTTGTTTTAGGTACTACCTCTGCTCCATTGTATTTCTAAGTTCTCCAAATATAAATATTATAATGTATTTTGGCCATCACTTCCCTCTGACCTCACACATTAGGGGGAATCTGTTATCAACCCAAATGGCACTTCTCCATCTAAGGGTTGACACTGCATTTGTTGGCACACAAAAGGACACTTATGTATTGAAGGTTGTGTAAAACACTATAGATGGTAATGACATGAGATGCATTCACTATCCACCTAGCTTGCCATTTTTACCCTTTTACATTTTGATTGTTGTACATGACTATCTCTACAACATACCACATACTATACGCGAGTATTGTCGTTGCAATCCATGTAAAGATCTGTACGTGGGTTTCCCTTATAGCAACTCATGTGTCATACATGGGTTTCTAGTATCAATACTCGTGTATGCCTCCATTTGACATTAAAAATAATAGAACATGATTAATGGAGATTTGTTAAGCCTTAAACATTAACTATATTAACTACCTCAACCTCCTCAACCTTCGAAACTGCTCTATTTTCCTAAGTATAAATAGAGGCCTTGGGGAGGGCATTAATCAGTCATACTTGGAGAGAAAAGTTATGCTAGTGGTATATCTTCAGAATTCTTTGGAGCAGTAGAACTCAGAATCCTTTGGTTGTCGAGGAGTCCTTGTTTCAGGCGTTGGGTTGTACACTTATCTCATTCACTATTATTAATAAAGAGAGTCCTTCTTCCAACTTTGTGTTGAATCTCTTTCATGTATCATGGTTTGATGCATATTTATAATTAAGCACTATATATATTATTTATCTAACTTGTCATATATACATGTATAAGATTGTACTTGGAGGATTTGCTTTTACAGGTGAAGGAGGTGCATCCCTAAAAGCTTTAGAGAGGAGCAGAGTGGGAGAAGATAAATCTTGGATCAACCGTCATTAATCGGGTGAGTCCATTATATCTTCCTACTTCTTTTCTGTACTTTAAAGATGATTGTCTACAAATTTTGAGAGTACGTTGGTAGCCCCAGACCCTCGGTTATAAGGTTTTTTATTCCTGAACAACACATGTCATGCAAGTTTCTTTTCATCAAACATTGTGGTGATATTGAAGTGTCATTCTTTGTTTCACACATTGATTTTGCTGGGGAACAACTCTTATGAGTTTCATGCTATATGTGGATGATTCATTCTTGCAATAGTCACCAAAATGTTGCATGTGTATTATTTTTATGTGATAACAATTTCCATAATTTATCATTCATTTTGTACATTGGTACACTAGAATTAACACTTATAGAAGGAATAATTACTAATTCACTTAATCAAGTACACACTAAAATTAACATGCACACATGATGTGAGTTCAAATCCCATATGGAGAAGGATCTCAATAGCTATTTGACTAATTAATATGATTAATTATTCAAATGCTTAGGGATGCAACTTTTTTTTGGAGACCATTCATATTTTCCTCTTGAGATCCCTTTAAGAGTGTTTCCTTGTCCATGCTGAATTCCATCTATTGCATCAACAATATTAAATAATATTAGATTTTTTTATTGTTATCATCATTGTACTTGTGTTTATTCTAGAATTAAATCTACCCATCTCTAGCTTTCCTTCTAGAACAAGCAGAAGGATGCAATCAATGTTGTGGCAATAGTTTTTTTCCTAAAAATCACAATGGATAGTATTTTTCCCGCGTGTTTTTTTTTTATTGGCTCTTGAACAAACTATGAATATCAATGATCGTTACATCATAAATCTATTCAAATTCAATGGTGTTGTGGCATACACAATTGTTACGGAAATAAAGTAGTTGCTAGATTTCATTCAGGAACAACCACAAGCATACAATAATTTATCAAGTTTTCCTTTATCCCCACATTCCCTTTTAGCACAAGATGATGTAGAAATATGAACATAATTCACTCATACCCTCCATTTGAATACCTTTCATGATGATACATGCTTTGTAATGTCACAAAAATTTGAAAATATTTTTTTTATTAGGATACTCAAAACTACCTATGCTAGACATTCTTAGACTTGTGGAATGTGTCATACTATATTTGTATTGTTGTTTTGTTGTAAGATGTTCTTACGTCCTCCTTCCTTAATTTTAGATATGGTTATTACTCTTTTAGTTATGATGTAAAAATGTCAATTACTATGCTATTCTTACGGTTATGTATTGTTGTGTGTGTTAGATACTTTGATTATGTACTTCACTGATTCTCTCTTGAGTTTAATGTGATAAACATGATTTTGACTTAACTTGGATGATGGAAAAAGGGGTGGAGTGGAGGGACTGGGTCTCCCATGTAACTACCTGAGAGGTAGCAGTTTCTACTTGATGCAATGGGCTTGCTTAGTTCTATCAAACTAATGCACTCTTATCCCATTTTACGTGCAAGTAAACATAGCAACGAAAAAATTGTCAAGGAGTGTTGAACGTTGGATCACTAGTGCTTGCATTTACCGATCTGTCTTAGAGACATTCACTAGATTTTATTTTTAGACATTGGTATTAGTGATGAGGTCACCACTGTATTTATTAATTGTATGAACCAGACTTGTTATTTACATGGAACTTATTATTCGTGGTGCAAATATTAAGAACTGTTCATGGCATGAAATATTTTTATTGATATGTTTGTTTTACTAAATGAAATAACATATAGTTTTATTTATATGTTTATATCATTTGTAATTCCTTTGGTTAAAAATATTGGGTTAAAACATATATACCATGGCATATTTCATATGCCATGGTCTTATGCTTAATGCCTAAGAATTCATTACCAAAGGTCCTAAGGCTTATAGCCTAATGTATTCATAGCATGAAAGGGTTTAAAAACCTTATCTTTATTGTTTGGGGTGGTAGGGTTATGGTATAGTTCATACACTATATGATGATGGGATTGTTTCACATTAATGGCGGCTAGGTTGGTGCTTTCAATGTGCCTTGGGAGATGTGGTGGACAAGCTTAGGGCTTGGACCAAGCCTTGGTTTTCCAATTCACTTCATTTGTGGTTTTCTCTTGGATCTGGTTTGGGTGAAGGAGAACGATTTCGAGGGTGTTAACAGGTAGGTAAGACGCGGTTGGTTTGGCACAACAGTTTCTTATAGTAGCTCATTTTATCATCTCTTACTTCTCATTATTATATCGTTATGTCATAGGGTTTCCGAGGAGTGAGTAAAATATTGAGTCATGGTTCGTGGACAAGGCCATGGCCATGCCATATTCCATTCGTAATCCCACTGTGTAAGTCATTATTTGTTTCCCCTTATGGTACTGTGTTTGTGATTGATTTTCTATCTATTGTGGGTTTGATTTATTTGTGTCTTGTTTCAATAGATGCGTTTTGGTTTTGTGGCTTTTGTCTATAACTTGACAGAGCTCTACATATTGGAAAATACAACACGATTTGGGTTTCAAAAGTTGGGGTTTTTAATTGGAATTTGGTCCTTAATTGATTAGATGTACAGGGTTTAATGTATGGATCTCTATGTAATGAAGAGACCTAGGTGACTTCTTTGTGAGGCTCTATACATTTTATATTTAATGTTTGATTACTATTTTGGTCATGGGCAGCACCATTGCTCACAATGGTGGTATGCTGTAAGCGATGAGTGCATATAAATACTTTTATGGATTATTTTATGTGTAAATGGATAACTCAATTGCTTGAAATGGTGCAATGGATAATGCTAGTGATGGTATTCATAAGTTTATGATGTGTTGAAATCAATATATGAAGATTGCATTTAACTTCAATGGTTATTAAGCTTGGGCTGTGTCTATTTTGCATTAGTTGTATCTGTTGATTTTGTATATGACTTAAGTGACACCGTTATGGATTTGGGGCCACGCTGTGAATGGCATTGGCACTCACCATTGTGGCTGCGATAGAATAATTGGGTGCAATCCCTTCATTTAAAAATGAGACTATTGGTTACTTTGTGATAGGGTTTATATTATATTAGAGCTCTCTTTTTTTTATAATACAAAGGACAAGGTGATAGATTACAACATATGTGAATTAAAAGGGTCTAACAACCTTTCCATAAAGGTTTTAAGTTTTCAATATGGCATGCATGTAAATGGTACAGCATGGCTTGTAGCAAGTAGCAAGAATCTACAGGATTTGATCCTGGGTCGTTGTCTAAGATGAGGGTTTATAAAAATATATGGATATGCGATTTGGAATATGAGTGTCCGTAGGATTTGATCATGTGACCTCTCTGCAAATACCTTGGCTATTTAAGTGACTACTACACATGTATTATTTTCGTGGTTTTTATTATGGCATGTGATTTGGGCTTGGACAGCCACAATGGTCGATACTATGACCTCTGTGTATCTATATAGATTTTAATTTATTATGGTTTTTATCTTATCTTAGTTTAAAATTTATGGCTATTCTTAAATAAAGAATACTATGTTTATAATATTGTTAATTTAGTATTTATAGTATATCGATTTATTAAAATCTATAATTAGTTTTGTTTAAAACTATAACTGAACCTAGTCTTATATCTAAGCAAGACTCTACTTGCAATATGAAATCTGCCAGCAGGGTTTATACACAATTTAAAATATATAGGCCATGTTCTTAGAAATACATCCTAAGTTTTAGAAGTACAGAGATTAACCTATAAAAGAGAATACTAAATTAAAATGGAGAGAAACAAATCCATTGATAAATATTTAGACATGAATTAAATGACATAAATAAAAATGAAAGGAGAAAACCATTTAATAATTATAACAAATAATTTAAATTACAACCTAGGGTTTAAAAATTGATATGTAAACACTAAAAGAGTTTGACACAGAAGAACAATAGTACATAGGGTTAGAACATATAACAAAAACATTGCATATTCTATCCAACACTTATTCTAGGAATTGAAATAGGCAGTTCACAAAATCATACTTGAAAAGTGAAGCTCCTTTAATGGCTAAAACCTCCACACTCAAATACCCACCATTAATAATTCATAGGCATATTTGAACTCTGTATAGATGACTAAATCACTTGGGAACTACCACGTTCCACCCAGCCACAACCCTGGACCGTTCCTGGTTTAAATCTGGATCCCCTCGAGTTGGTTCCAACATGCAAGTAGCTTAGAGCTCCTAAGGTGAGACTACCCTAGTTTGTATATCAGGTTTGGATCAATTTTCCTTCTTCCTCTTAGAGAAATGTTCTCCAAGAACTCTCTCTTGAGAATTAGCGTAACGTCCCTGCAATACCTTGTTGTAGAATTAGATAAAATGGGTAAAAAAAATTCATTTTTATTTAATTCTTTAAACCATCCATGTAATGTGCTTCTGAATTGAATGTATGCAAATACGTTTAGTAACCTTTTCACCAATAAACATTTATACTGACATCATTATGTAAATAAAAGGAACATGCACAACATAAAAAGAATACAAAGGACGAGGAAACCATATTCACTTGGTTCACCACGTCCAAGAGGCTACATCCACCAAGTTTTGTTAACCGTTTTATTAATTCTTCCATAGAAGGGAGGTACAATGATATGGCTCATCTATTACAATTCATTTCAGCCTCAAAACAAGATGAGTGCAATGGAGATTTGCATTTCCCCATTCCGAATGTGGATGCTCTGGCTCGGCTCTTCATAATCAGTTAAGCATACAAACGATACCCGTTTATCTGAGAATGAGCTCACAGCTGAACGCCTTGAGTTAGCATTTGATATAAACAAACAACTTAAGCTCATGCTTCTTATCCAAGATTCCTTGAAGCAATTTCAAACCTTACAATAAAATTTATAACTATAAACATTAATACAACATTAAGTTTTAAAATATAACAACATCTAGATTAAACTCAACCTTCGGCAACTACTTCGAGTTTGAGCATGAACTCAACTAAGCCCAAAAATGAGGCATTATTCACAAAAAAATTTGTCAGCGTGGAAACAAAACATGGAAAGGAATCATGTACTTAAGCCATAGAAAAATATATTAACACTTTCCTCAAAATCTAGTAGAGGTGTCGTCGGGACTTAGCACAAGCATTTAGATTTTGAGACTTATCAATACCCTGCAAATCTTCACGAATAGGCATTCCGGATAGTGGATATGCTGTTTATAATGAAATCATGGTTAAGAAAGGACAACGAATAATATGAAAAGCATCCATAACAAGTATCTTCCCCCTATAATAAAGTCGCAGCTAATTGTAACTGACAGAGAATTCAACTAAATTAAAAGGTTTAGCAATTGGACAAAGAAGGGGAAAATCTGTAACCAGTTCGGTTTGATCTCCAATGATGGTTACACAAAATTTGACAAGGACGAAGTGAATTATAGATAGATCATCATAATGAAATGCATGTAGTGTTTATTCTTTGACATAAACAATTTGCACATGTTTAAAGAAAAAAACTGTTTTACATAGCACCACGCTCTAGATCGATTCTGCATGCTAACAAAGCATTCAACGCATCAATATCCACAACAATTTGCAGAGATTTTATGAAGAAAAGGTAAAACATTCAAGTATTCAATCTCTAGAACATTTAGTATAGAGATTTCATAAAGAACCAAAACTCCAAATCGATATTCTTTTTGATATCGTGGAACAATAGACAGAGGTCAGGAAAACACAAATCCAAATCAGGATTCATCTTCCAGATTGAAAATAGTGTCTTATAAAAGAAAATAAAAAAATCACAGATCAATACGAAACCAAAGTTTATTAAAAATACTCATACCAAAATCGCAGATAGCTGAACCAGAGTTTATCGAAAACAATATACTTATCCAAAATCGTAGATAGCTTAACCAGAGTTTATTAAAATACTCATACAAAAATTGCAAATAGCTGAACCAGAGTTTATCAAAAACAATATACTCATCCAAAATTGTAGATAGTTGAACCAGAGTTTATCAAAAACAATATACTTATCCAAATTCGCAGATAGTTTAACCATAGTTTATTAAAAACATTATACTCATCCAAAATCGCAGGCCGACTTCTCTAAAGAAGTAGAATCAAAAGGACAGAGATAAACAAAACATAATAATTATAGCCAATAGCTAATCCCCGATCGATCTAGAAAAAACACATTCACCAGCAATGAAATCGTGGCACTCATAAACAAATAGAATTTTAACACAAAACAAAATTAAACCTCGATTGCAGACAGGAATACCACATCCGGTAAAAGGAAAAAGGGGTTCAACGAAACTGTCAGAAATATTTTGCAGGGGTTTTTCTCTTCGGATTGATGGAGCAGAACCCAAACTAGAATGCATGCCTCCTTGGCATCTCGCCGCCCTTTATATAGGGAAAAATCACTGGGACAAATGGCGGGATTACCGACCAGTTTTTCGTTTAGGGTGGAGTAAAATCCTCGTTGGATTCCAAGCTGTTTCCTATCGAAGTGGGAAAAATGCATAGTCATTCCATAGTTTTGTCAAAAGGCAGCACCAACATTTAAGTCATACTAGGCCATTTCTTCTTAGGAAAGCTTTGTTTCCTTTTGCGAATACCCTGTTTTCTCTTAGGAATACTTAGTTTCCTTTTACAAATTCTTTGTAATTACTTTAGGGTTTGGGAATATATATATCTACATATATAATACCCATCTCTTGGATAGAAAGAGGTGTATATCTACATATGTATGTATATAGCGCGACTCGATAAATTGAGTGTCATTTATATTTCTGTCAATAATCATGTGTCCTTAATATGTGATCATTATTGGCTTAATTATCCTTAAAGGGGGTTAAAAAAATAAACGTCTAGTGCTTGACAAATTTATACTAGATGTTATTTATCATCCCTTAGCTTTGAAGGTTTCAATGAACATGGCGAGTTCGTTCATTCCTAGTATCTTTAACAATTTTTTTCTTCCCATTTCTCAAATCAATGAAATGGTTCTGCAATTAGCATAACACATTAATTTAAAATTCATGTTTGTGTTTTACCATGTATAATTGTAACCATTTTCCATCAGATACAGGATCGCAATCATCGGTTAAGTTTTACTAGATCCCTAAACTTTAACCATCCGTTAGCTTTGAATTTTTGGATGGGGGGGATTGTGAGGGGACATTACAATTAGGAGGTAGAAAATGACTCCCAAAAATATATGATGAGATCCCTAAGCCTGTCTTTGGATTGGGAATTTATAGACAGACTTGTCAGTCAAAGGGGCAGTTAAATCAATAATTCTTTCATTTCTTGATTTAACCCTTTTTATTTAATCTACTACTTTTAACATTTTCACTTAGGAACTTTCAACTAGTTCCTAATAGGACTTTTATAGATATTATACTATTTAATTTTATCTTAGTAGTAANGATGGTTAGCTCTACTAGGCTAGGAAACTCTAAACATCCTTGCATGTTGGATTCCCTCGTATAACATGGTAGTTCTTCAGTACTTGATGAGAATACAGAAATTCAAAAATTCATTTAATCACTTATAAATAAGTCATATGATATCAATATTTTTGTCTCGATTAATTTTCACTTGGGAATCATTAATTCTTTTCATAACTCCTAGCTCTTACCAGAGCCCATACTCAACGCTAAAAATAAGGAGTTACAAACTTAGTGAAATTCCAAAGCTCTTCGCTCAACACTAATGGTAGGATGTACTTGTACGATACACCTAGGGATACAATGGTGTTATAGGTGATTTCACCACTCCAAGTGAATCACACTTTGTATGACCTTCCCCTCTCCCATTGTAGAATCCTTAGATCCCATGGACCATTTTTTGTCCTTTGATGTTTCCTTGATCATCCCTAAAAACATGTGAAAAATGATACACACGATTTTTAAACCTATAAGCATGTATATATGCGGGTTTGACCACTAAAACCGCATACATGAGGATGTGTGCATAATCCAAATGTTTTTGAAGTTTTCCTTGACATGGATTCGACTCATTTGACTCTTGGCCTTCCTTATGCCTTGAGATCGCTCGGATTCGACCTTTCATTACCCCTTTGAAAGCTATATAAGGAACCCCTTGGTACATTGAAGGCAAGAAGAGAGAATTGAGAGCAAAGAAACTATAGTCCATTGTTGCCGAAACATATGCTTGAGTCTGCATCCCTTTGTCCCTTGGAGCATTAGTCTGTTCTTCCCAAGCTTGCCTTTTTCTTGTGATCTTGCTATCCAGAGATGGAGGATTGAGGTGGTGGAGGCCCAAGTGGGGAATTCAGTTTCTTTGGTTTGCAGATGTGCCATCAGAGGTTGTATCTTGTAATCTCTTATTTTTATTAATAGAAATATCTTTTCCTATCCAATAATGTGTGTTTGAATGAATATTTTATCCATGGGATTATGTCAAATGCTTATACATTATTGATTATATATGCTAGAATAGATCTAACACCAGAATATATAGAATGCTTGTATTGTTTACTTGTGGAAGTAATATATCAATTCAAGATGAAGATTGGAAAGCTCAACAAGGATCTACTTCAACCATCCGGAATAAGGTATGAGGTCTGATCCTTTAGTCTTAGACATTTAATTTCTATTTCATATTGGAAAGGATTGATTTCTGGATTCAAGCTGTCTGTTGTGGTACCCAAAGCCATAGGAATTTCTCTCTGTAATAGAATTGGCGACTCCGCTAGGGAGTTCCTAGTAGTTGTCCTTTGGGGGTTGTTTTATCGACATTCAATGCATTTGAATTGCTCTTTCTCTCTTGTTTCTGTGTTGGGTTTGGGGGCATGTATTCCTGGTAGTGTCTGATTGGTGTGAAGTTTGTCTCAGCCTGTCTGTTTTCCTTGAGTTTATGCACCTTTCTTCATGTACGTGAGTTTTTAACTCACAGTCGCGTATACACGCGGGATTCTCTATGATTTCCATGTATACACGCGGGTTTACTGCGAACAGTCACGTATGCCCTTGATTTTGCCTTTTTGTGGGAGTTAATTGGTTTCTCGGTGAATTTTGATATTTGCTGAGTTTCCTTTGGCACTTCCTAAGTCTGTTTAGACCTCTGTTTTTTACCAGAAACGTTTTTTTTTAGGCTAAATTTTTTTTTTAAGGTTCTTGTCATGGCATTTTCGATTTTTTATTTCAGATTAGAGCATTAGAGTTCTTTTACCTTAGTACTTTGCTTGAGTGTTGTTTGTGTGTGCTTGCAGAGTCGAGGGATCATAGAATCATTCTTTTGTTTTTTGCATCTCATTTTATTTCAAAAAATACAAAAACATTTGCTTATCATCATGCATTGCATTTTGCATCTTTGCGTTGTACTTGCACTAGATTTTCTTTGGAGTACTAGTTAGAACTTCATATATGAAAATTTTCATTCATCATTTGAAGAGAATTGTGCTTTTCACGTAGTAGCATACCCTATTTTCATGGACACAATGCATTTGCATTGATTGTTAGGTGTGCATTTTATTTCATGTTGCGTCATAACAGCATTAGTTGCATGGTCATATCCCTTTTTTGAGTAATAAAGCCAATTAAAATCAACACTAAATTAAAATGAATTACACTCTTTTCTTTTCTAGGGTGCACCAACAAGCTTAGGTTTTAGGATCTTGGAATAGTTCATTGTAAGTTAATTCTCCAAGATCACTAAACAACAACATGTATGTGTCTGTCTAGGTGAGTGTGTGAAATCCTTGGTATAACCAGTGTTTATCAGGATCCTCCTCTCAAAAGGGAGTTAGGCACGAGGCAGTGTGAGCGGTTATTGACTGGGATGACCCCTAGTCATAACTGAGTAGCACCGGATATATTTCTAGGATTGTATTCATATCTGGGGGCTCTTTCGAGAGTTTCAAGCTTTGCTACCATGCCCATACAGTCAATCCCGCCTACGAATGTCTGCCTAAGCATTGTTTATATTAAGGTGACCTTAGTGGCCTTACGTAGGATATCGAGGGGGTACTTTGCAGGGGTTATTCTGCGGGTGTCCCGACCAAGTTGGGGTCGGACAGCACAGTCGCTTTATGCGTTGAAGCTAATGGACACAATAATTGGTTACGTACATCCGCTTGTTGTGTATGGGAGTCTCAAGCCTCTCCTAGGTGAGACATACCTGCTTCATTCGGGAGCTCATTTATCTAGCCCTTTTTTTCCTGCATTTGGCTTTATATTTTATTAGTGATTGCTCTGTGTATGATAGTTGGCCTAGGGTTTATGTAAATAGAGAGTCTTTTCTATTTTTTGAGTCATTGTGGATTCGGGTGCGGTTCCTTGCCGTTCTCATCGTTTAGTAGGACTTCCACCTTCTACTTCTCCTCCTCCTTTAGGAGAGAGACCTAGACAGTCTAGGTAGACTATTTTTCACATTGATTCACACACCATGGGAGACCATTTCGAAATTATTCCTCAACCACCTTCTCCCATTCGTGTAGACGATGGGGAGTTTACTCCTACTTACGATCCTTCACTCGACTTGGCTGAGTTAGGTCATGTGATTTCTGAGATAGGAACCATGCACGATAGACCTACTCACTCTAGGGTTGATTCCCCATTGACACATTACCGGTATGGAATGCCGAAGGATGCTGAGACTCATTTTGAACCCACCAGCACTAGCTACGGTAGTTATGCTATGCCTGGTTTCCCTACACATGATTTGGCATTTGATGTCGAATCCAAATTCAAGCCTAACACTATTCCTAGGGACACTCTCATTCCTTATGATGCGGAGAGGTTTTGGAGCACTAGTCACATTGCACCTTCCGTCCCAGTGGTGGAAGTTACATCACATATCCCTCCTAGGTCTAGGGTTAGTGATCCGATTAGGATACCAAATCTGAGACGAGTGATGATAGCTGGTAGCACATATATTATTACTCAGATTCCTTCATCCTCGGTCCCTAGTTCTTCAAATGTACATCCTCCACCTTATTCACGTGGTCCTTCAAGCCGGCACATGGCTACGAGTCAGGTCCATATTGCGGTTACTAGACCAATTGTGTCTCAAGTTTACATACCGCCTGTTGCTTTGGGAGGCTATGTTCATACCTCTAGAGGTCATGTTACTACTTTCGCGGTGTATATCCCTACTTCTGGTATGTATATCCATACTTCCAGAGCGTATCTTCCTACCTACGGAGTGTCTCATGGGGCATCGCATGCGATGACTTATGGACCCTATTATGGGATGTAGTATGGATAGGGTTCATCACCTTATGGAGGCGGGTATCAACAACCTACTTACTCTCCTAATTATGGCTTTGTAGCTCCTACTAGTCAAGGTCCACCACACTATGGTGCATCCACGCCACCCTATACGGGTCATACGGGAGGAGGACACTATGGCCAAGGACATGGTGGTAATCAGCCCTATATGAATCAGGGAGCGATCCATTGACCTCATCATCCTAGGATCCCTTTCCTCATGATGTTCAATCTTCCTGACTTATCAAGATTGAAAAATGATCCTGTGGCTCATGACCCGGCTTCGCCAGCTGTCCCTACCAAGCTTCCTTCGGAAATACCTAAGTTCGAGGGCAAATCAGGAGAGGATCTAAGTGAACACATTACTACATTTCACCTATGGTTCTCTTCGAATTCCTTACGTCAAGACTCAGTATGTTTGAGACTATTTCAACGCACCCTTACAGGGCCTGCTGCAAAGTTGTATACAGAGTTACCTAGGGGAGATTTCGCTTTGTTTGATGACCTTGCGATGAATTTTATTAATCACTTCTACCTACCAGTGCATTACAACATTGGTACTGAACTCTTGTCGAGATTTCAGAAAGATAAAGCCACACATATCTCTGATCATATTCAAGAGTGGCGTAGACGAAAGAGGTTAATTAAAGATTTTATACCACTAGAGTTCCTCCTTGAGTGGTTCCTCAAGTCGTTATTGCCATATACAGCGAAGGATGTTTCCACATCCGAAGTGCAGAATGAGGAACAAGTGATTTTTAGGGCACAAGAACTAGACTTGATTTATGCTCAGTCCAATTTGTTGTATGAGATTATTCTCGATGCTCCTCGTTCCAGTTTTGATCCCAAAGTCAAACCTAGACCACATGCCGATGGCATTGTGGGTTGTGCAAGTGTCAAACCTGCGAATTTGGTTGCAAAACAATTTAGCCAATTTTCAATCAACCAATCTACTTCGGGACAAGCTACGACTTTATCTCAACCTACCCAAAGGACGAGTGTACTTTCTGTGCAATCATCGAACTAGAAGGGTAACCAGTAGCCCAGACGAAATAGAAAAAAGGATAAAAATAATTGAAAAGGTGGGAATAAGAATGAGAATGATAACAATAATGACAAGAATGAAATGATGGGGGAGACAAGCAAGCTAAACATAAGGTTAAGTTCCCTTACAAGTTGTGTAAGTACGATCACCTCACTTACTTGCGCCCTCATATTGAAGAAGCTTCAAAATTCTTGACACAGGGCCTAGCTGTGCTAACTAACCCTTTATCGCATAATCAAAGTATGAACTCGAAGTCCCATGACCAGTCTAGTGATGATCACGATCCACCGGAGGGTAGTGTTCATGGGTGCATTAACATGGTCCGTGCTGCAAAATTTGTGACCCATGCAAAAGATTATGGTTCATCAGAAGCCAGCCTAGGCAAAGAGCCTGATCCACCAGGGTCCCCTTTGCACATTGAGAAACCTACGAATAAACCTGAGGCTGCACCTCACATTACTAAGGGAGTCCTTAAGCAGTCAGGCCATAATCCAAATGCCTGAGCCGCCCAGCACTAGTCAGTTGTTGAGTATTTGGGCCACACTCCTTGTGCGATGTCTGCATTGGAAGTGCTTCAGAGTTGTTCTTCACAAAGGAAGGCATTCCTTTCTACCCTTGGTGTGAACAATGATGATTCTTCCTTCGTGATCAAATTTGAAACCACAGGACTTCAGCCTCGCTTGCCCTACTATGTGTCTCTTTTGGTTCACATAGAATGTCTTAATATGACCGTCAAGCACACTGTGATTGAAAAGGGAACTGTTGCTTCTGTGATGTCTTTATCCGGTTAGAAGGGTCTGGGTTCTCATGAGATGTCTAAATCATCAACCATGTTAGTTGCGTTTGATGGGAGATCTTTTAGGCTGCACAGCATCCTTCCTTCCCTTAAAGTCCATTTGGGAGGGAAGACTATTGCGATAGAGGTCGAGGTGGTTGATGCACCCCTTGAATACAATCTCTTGCTAGGTAGGAACTGGATGTATAGTATGCAAGCCGTTGCTTCTTCCTTATTCCATGTTGTATGCTTTCCACATAATGGGAAGATCGTAACGATTGATCAAATGACATTCAAGAATCCATCTGTTACCGCATCTTGGGGAGCTTCGATCTCGATCGTTGAGCACTCTCAGCCGACAACTAGGAGTTTGGGTGTAGGCATGTATCCATCCCTCATGGGAAGCTTTAGTTGTCCTCCACTAATCCTCATGATAGGATCTAGTTTCGATAAGGATTTGACATCTGCCACATCGGTGTTTTTTTGCATGATTCATATGGAAGATCCTTGGATTCTTCCTACATCGAGTACTTCGAGTGAGCCCATCGAGACGAATGTGCTGTTACCTGTAGCTATGATAGCTTATCAAGATAATATCAAGTGTGTTGTAGAGCCTAGTCCTTCCTCTTCCTGGATGGAGGAGGAGGACCCTTATGTGCTGATGGCATGGGTAGTACAATCGTCTCACACACATGACTACCTTGATACGGTTTTCCCTTCAGATGAAGCGATTATTGAGGCTATGTCGGGAGTTGAGCCACCATGGGAGGAACTCCATCATAGATCATACTTTCTTCCAGAGCTTGACTGCTTGCAGCGTGAGGATTTTCGGGCAGTTCTTAGTCAGAGATTTGGTATTCCTATGGTTCGATTAAGCTCTCCTGGTCCGATGGCTGATGGAAACATGGAAAACATATCTTCAACGATTCCTATCAACATCTCTCGCAATCTTGGCATGATAGAGAATGTCTATATTGGGGCAGAATGTTCCCATGCTGAGATTCTGGAATACACCGAGCTATTTAAGGAATTATGTGATATTTTTGCTTGGTCTTACGATGATATGCTAGCTATCAACCCTCGTATTGTCGAGCATGAGATTAATACTTACCCCAATGCTAAGCCTGTTCGACAAAATTTACGTGCGGTGAATCCTAGGAAAGCACTTGCGATTAAGGCAAAGATAGAGAAGCCGTTGAAAGCCGATTTCATATATCCCATTCCCTTGATGGAGTGGGTTTCAAACCTCATTCTGGTTGATCAGAAGCAGGGAGCAATCTGTATATGTACTGATTTCCATGATTTGAATCGTGCTTGTCCTAAGGACAACTTCCCCACACCATTTATAGATCAAATTTTGGATGAGTGTGCAGGTAGCGAGGTGTTCTCCTTTATGGACGGCTTTTTCGGATATAATCAGATATAGATTAAACATGAGGACCAACATAAGACTGCATTTATTTTTCCTTGGGTAATGTTTGCATATCGGAAAATTCCTTTCGCCCTTAAAAACGCTGGAGCTACATTTCAGCGGGAAATGACCTTGATCTTCCACGATCTCAAGTCAATTATCGAGGTATTTTTGGATGACCTTGCTGCTCATTCTTGCATGAGAATGTGTCATCCCTATCACTTGAGATTGGTATTCGAAAGATGCCGGAACTATTCAGTTAGATTAAATCCTCATAAGTGCATATTTTGTGTGAAATCAGGGTGTTTGTTAGGATTCATCGTTTCTAAAGAGGGTATAAGAGTCGGCCCTTTGAAGGTTGAGGCAATACTTCAGTTGTCTCCCCCAAAGAATATTCTTCATCTTCAGTGTTTGCAAGGCATGGAAAACTTCTTATGAATATTTGTTGTCAACTTTTCCAATTTTACTAGAGGCTTCATGCGTCTCTTGAAGAAGGACACCCCCTTTTATTGGGATGAGCGAGCCCAAGAGTCCTTCGATGCACTCAAGCAAGCCCTAGCATCGGCCTCAGTGATTAGTACCCCGGATTATAGCCATGATTTTCTATGATATGTAGCTGCTTCCTTAGAGATGATTGGTATGGATTTGGTTCAAGAGGATGAGGAACTCCAAGAGCATGTCATGTATTTTTTGAGCCAAAACCTTATTGACACAGAGATTCGTTATTCTCATGTCGAGAAGCTTGCTTTAGCTACCGTACATGCAGTTCAGCGGTTGAGACGTTATATTCTCCTTCACCAGACCTTGGTTGTGAACAATGTCAATCCATTTCAATTCATCCTCACCTGAAGGATGATTGGGGGAAAATATAATAAATGGATTGTCATTCTGCAAGAGTTCGATCTCGAGTTTGTTTTGGCAAAGTCGAAGAAGTCTTTAATTTTTGCAGAGCTTATATCGGATTTCCTAAGCGAGGCTGAGGACTTGGTTTGTGAAGATGTGTTTGTCGATGAACACATCTTCTTAATATCAATGTTAGACCCATGGTATGGGGAGATCATAATATATTTACAAACATTGAATACCCCTACTCACCTCTCGTGAGATGAACGACGACGATTACGTCACGTCTCTAAGAACTACCTCATAGTGGACAATAATTTGTACTGTCATGGGGTAGATTCCATTTTACAACGTTGTTTAACTCATGAAGAGGTTGAGGTAGTGCTGAATGATTTCCATGGAGGGGCGTGTGGTGATCATTTATCTGGGCTTTCTACAGCTCAAAATATTTTAAGAGCGGGTTATTTGTGGCCATCGATCTTTAAGGATTGTGTTGATGCGGTCAAGAGGTGCCACCCTTGCCAGGTGTTCACATGTAATATGTGCTCAAAACCTACCCCATTACATCCCATTATCACCTCCAGTCCCTTCACCAAGTGGGGGCTTGATTTTATGGATTGCATCCCAGCTTCGGCTGGGGGGCACCATCATATTATAGTGGCTGTTGATTACTTCACGAAATGGGGTGAGGCTATGCCTACAGTAAAATCCGACGGTGAAACAGCCACTCACTTTCTGTTCAACCAAATTATTACTCGGGTAGGGATTCCGAAAGAGCTTGTCACTGACCACGGCTCGCACTTTCAGAACCGTATGATGGAAGAGTTGGCATCTAAGTTAGGGTATAAGCAAGAGCATTCCTCTTCTTACTACCCCCAAGTTAATGGAAAGGTAGAGGCACTGAATAAATCACTCAAATCCATTCTCCAACAAACCATTACACAAAGCAAGAACAATTGGCACATCATGTTATATCCTGCTTTGTGGGCATATCGAACAGCTGTTAAGACTGCCACTGGTTTTTCTCCATATCATCTTGTACATGGAGTGGAGTCAATATTTCCGATTGAATGCAGAATTCCTTTGTTGAATCTAGTTGTAGAACTCTTACGAGACACTTCCCCATTGGATGAGAATTTGGTTCACCTTGAGCAACTTGATGAGCAACATCGGGATGCCTTGGTGGCTCTAGAAGTCAATAAACGTCGCGTAAAGGTCCAGTATGATAAGTCTGTCTATCCAAGGGTGTTTAGTGAAGGAGACTTGGTCCTTTTGTGGGATCAACCGAAAGAACCCTTGGGGGAAGGAAAATTTAATACTATGTTGCATGGTCCTTACATGGTCAAGCATATGTAAGAGAAGGGTGCGTATGAGTTGGTGGATTACGAAGGAACAACCTTGGCAGAGCCTAGAAATGGGCTCTATCTCAAGAAATACTATGCATAATATTCAGCCAAGGCTGCTTATTATATATTATTGTACAATTTTGCATAGTTAGGTCTTTTTCTTATCGTGATCAGGTTTGCGATTGCTTTCCATTTCTTTTGGCAGAGGTCAAATAGAATCTTCCACCTACACAGAATTCGTGGATGGTGCAAGCCGTCACACTCAACACTCAGCCTCTACTACTTGGGTGATTTATACTCCTATGGGTTAGGTACTATCTTCAGGAGGCATATTTCTACGACCATCTTCCAACAATATTGTTGAATACAGTGCCGTTATCGAGCTTCTACAGGATGCCATTTTACATGGTGTTTTGTCTCTTGAGGTACGTCTTGATTCAAAGTTAGTAGTGTCACAGCTCAATGGTTTGTACCATGTTAGAGATCCAACGTTATTGAGAACATTCTTATGTGTGAGATTGTTAGAACAACAATTTGACAATATAACATATATACATATTCCAAGAAATAATAATCAAGTTGTTGACTCATATGCTAACTATGTGTTAGATTGGCATTTGTTTCATTCACAATAAATTAATCACAAACACAATTTTTACACATGTAAATAAATAAATCGATCACCATAAAACTTTTTATATATACATCCAAAATGTGATAATACATAGTGTCATGATACAAAATTGGGGCTTTCAAGCCACCATCATATAATACACGGTCGTACCAAATGTATACACTCCCAGGTGTCTAATCCTGTGGAGGAGGAGGGGCATTGTGATCATGGAAGGTCACTACGGCTCTAGCTAGCCGTCGAAATAAACACACCCATGCACGTGGTACACCCACCACCTACCACTGCATAGCCTCAGGCAAGTCCTCGACTTGCGCCATGGGAACTCTATGTGTCAGTCTCACAAAGTTGGTATGAATGCTCTGGAGCGTTTGCTCTGCATCCACACCCGTGATGTGATCTCCTCTTCCCCTCTGTCTATGACGAGGGAAGCCCTCTGGCCACCATGGCCCAACATCTGCACACAAATGGTAGATGTCACTATGTATTATCACCCAAAAATATGTCTTTTTGATTCCATTTAATCAAGAAAATACAAAAAAATTAAATAACTCAAAATTTAAAAAGAGAGGGTTGAGATTCGTTACCTATATCATCATATGCTGATCTTGGTGGTAATGGCATGTTTGGGTCCCCCCAGAAATCTATCCCTGCATAAGGGTAGTCGTCGATGGCAACTATCTGTCATCGCCACCATGAAAAGAACTCAGCTGGATATGGGTTGGCCACCCTACCACCCCCCAGTCTGTGTATAGTATTTTCCCAACGCTGGTGGGTCGGATCTCTAACCCCATGAAAAGGAACGTCCACTCTGGGGCTCAATCCTAGAACACGCTCGAAGAAAAATGTGCTCAAAATACTATTGAACCTGAAGTTTCGCACTCTGCCTGCCTTACACTCACTGAGCTGATGTTTCACGTTGCTCAGTAGCGTAGTGCTCTAGTCATAGATTATGGGTCTCATGCACTCGAATGCATAGAACATCAGAGGCCGCGAGGCCTCGTGGAGTGATGCCAAGCCTGCTATCCTTCCCAATGTCAATAATATGTCCTTTAGGCCCAGCACCTATATAGTGTTGGTAGGGACCTGACTCCCCACATTCTTTATGTTTGGATAATAGTACACCGCAATGTATTCATTGATAGTTAGGCCACCTCTTGGCCCACCACGGGAATGAAGGTTCACCACTTCCCCTCGTCTAGAAAGCCTAGTAATGAAGTATATGTCCTCCACCTCTATGGTGAGGGACATCCCATCTATACGGAAGGAATCTGAGTCTAGATCCGAGTAATCCACCAGCATCTACAATAGTCTTGGTTTGGCCCTCAAACCACCAAGACACCGAAACATGTAGAGTCCCCATGCATGTAGAGCTTGTTGAGCCATTAGATCAGCCCTTACTGCTTCCTCTACTTCACCATGCTCATGCTCTCTCCACTCTAGGACCATCCTACACAAGAAATTACAAACTTACCCATTAGTTTATTGAAAAAACCATATGCGCGGCCTCATACGTGACTATTTTCAAAATAGCCACGTATGTACACGGGTTTGAGGCCATTTTTCACATATATCCAGCCCTATACATGGAAAAAACCTGTATTTCTGTGTGGGCTATAGCACCCATTTTGGGTTGGCCTAGAAACCTTATTTGACCATGGAAATTCATAAAAATTATATCAATATGAAAGAGGAGAGCATGAGTAAATACCTGGAAGAAACGGTAGTGGATTCTGTCGGCTGGATCTCTTCTGGAATTCGCTGTTGAAAATAAGAGCTCAAATGGGTAAAAGTTTCAAATGATTTATAATATTTTGAATTGTTTACTATTTATAGAAATTTTTCAAATATTTGAAAATTTTTACCCCCTTTCCTATAGTTTTGACATTTTCTAACCATTTTGGACCATTTTTGACATAATTCATGATGTAGAGGACCTTTTTCATTACCGTTTCAGCCATTGGATTGACACTTTCATGCTGATCTCAGGTATCATGTCTAAACTGGCATATAGGTTAGGTTTCATCACCATTTTCATTTTGCATAACCTTATGACCATCTCATCATGACCTTAGGTATGAACCCACTCTATTATGTCACTGAACCTTCTTGCTGCTTTAGAAGTGGCATGATATGGGTGGTATAGCTTCACCTTACATGGGTACCCTAGTTAGCACCTTATTTGCATTTGGTGCCCATGCTGATGTTTTCTCCTTTAGGGTGTGGGAGTCTATTGTATAGTACTGCCATGACATTTCGCAAGAGCCTCATACTCCTCTTGATCTTTTGTTGGCCTATTTCCCTAAGGACTCCCTCATGTCAAGTTGTGAATGCATTATCATGAGCTTTACCTACCTTATTGAGCTTTATGTCAGCTTCCCTGACATTGCATTTCATCCATATAGTTTGAGCTTGTCTCATGCCTAGCCATTCAGAGCCATTTTTTATATCCTTCGCAGCTTGATTCCCTTTTTACTGGGAGGGGATTTTCCCCCGAGTGTCGATATCCTACACATGTATCCTTGCATTGAGCATAGGTATGTTCCACTGCTTAGAACTAGTTTTTTTTCCCTTATGACACTCATCTCCTCCTAGTTTGTAACTATAAAGCTATTTTATTCTTTTTTCAATCTTTTTAAATAACTGAAAAAGTCCAAAAAAATAAAAAAAAAACAAAAAGCCGAAAAAGGAAAAATGTTATCTATGGCAGTTGTCGAGTCGTGTCGCCTTCGAATAGAGCACTGTATATCACATCCATTGGTTGGGCTATAGTTTGACTTTAGGAGTTGTACACATTAATCTGAGTGTATCTCCACCGACTAGTTAAGTTTCTAGTCCCTATGGAGCCTCTGTTGATGCCTCCTGTGTCGCAGAGATGTCCCAGTCTGTATATTGAGTCTATGCTGCCTTCATTCAGTCACCATGTTCCATTATTCTCTTGTTCAAAGGAATTTGAAGCCTGAGTCGGCCATTCGTCAGTTATCTTGACTTTGCATGTCGGCCATTACTGGTACAGTTATTGGTTCGTGCACCTTATGATCGAGTTCTTCCACACAATACAGCTTTTTCGAGTACCTCGTGTTGGATGATGGGGGATGCCTTAACGCCCTCCTTTCAGCGGATTTCATCCCATTGACTTCAGATCATTTATTCTGGGATTGGAATCTAGAGTCATTTTGAGTGCCTTGAGACTTGCAGTCATCAGTGGCAGGTTCTCTCTCCATCGACAGTTTTTGGGAATACATCAATGTCCCCTAATCGATGGATCCTCTCAAGTGTTCAACCTCAACACATTTGTTCACACTTGTTAGTTTTCACTCTAGTACCTTGATTCCCATTTTCGTTATCGATGGGTGATCTTGCGTCTGTTAACAGTATACATTAATGACCGGTAATCAGACGATGGACTACTATGTTCGACCTCGACACCTATATTCGCATAGTAGGACATGTACTCGTAGCGGCTTGTCTAGAATACTTTCCATATTGGTGGCATCTCTTATATGCTACCTCCTTGATCGTGCCAGTGTTCATGAGATTTCATCTCTCGTGACTTGATTCTAGTATATGTCAGATATTTCCAGCAACTATTGAGATCTTGATATGTTATATCTTCATCCATTATGGAGATCATGGTCCTTTTTATATCTTCAACATGGAGATTCTGATCTATGTATATTGTACGTGGAAATGACCACATATGTGATATCATGTACCATGCCTATTCATGGACATTGTACTCTTATGTATCTTGGACTGCTATATGTACTTGCAGTTATGTGCAGAGTTGTATTAGTGTACTATACTGATTGGGTGGCTGGTCTTCCATTTGGGATCCTTCATCACTCCACCTCTGGGATGGACTTATAATGTATTTCATCCATCGTATGACCCCTATGAGCTCACACATTCGGGGGCATCTGTTATAGCCAATTTCACCACTCCAGGTGAATCACACTTTGTACGGCCTTCCCCTGTCCGGTTGAAGACTCCTTAGACCCCATGGACAATTTTTTGTCCTTTGATGTTTCCTTGATCATCCCTAAAAACATGTGAAAAATGATACATGCGACTTTTAAACCTATAAGCGCGTATATACGCGGATTTGACCACTAAAACTGCGTACATCAGGATGTGTGCATAATCCAAATCCTTTTGGAGTTTTCCTTGACATGGATCCGACTCATTTGACTCCTGGCCTTCCCTATGCCTTGAGATCACTTGAATTCGACCTTTCATTACCTCTTTGAAAGCTATATAAGGAACCCCTTGGTACATTGAAAGCAAGAAGAGAGAATTGAGTGCAAAGAAACTATAGTCCATTATTACTGGAACTTATGCTTGAGTCTGCATCCCTTTGTCCCTTGGAGCACTAGTGTGTTCTCCCCAAGCTTGCCTTTTGCTTGTGAGCTTGCTATCAAGAGATGGAGGATTGAGGTGGTGGAGGCCCAAGTGGGGGATTCAGTTTCTCTAGTTCGCAGACGTGTCGTTAGAGGTTGTATCTTGTAATCTCTGATTTATATTAATAGAAATATCTTTTCCTATCCAATAATGTGTGTTTGAATGAATATTTTATCCATGGGATTATGTCAAATGCTTATACATTATTTATTATATATGCTAAAATATATCTAACACCAGGATATATAGAATGCTTTTATTATTTACTTGTGGAAGTAATCTATCAATTCAAGCTGAAGATTGGAAAGCTCAACAGAGATCTACTTCAACCGTCCGGAATAAGGTACAAGGTCTGATCCTTTAGTGTTAGGCATTTAATTTCTATTGCATATTGGAAAGGATTGATTTCTAGAGTCAAGCTATTTGTTGTGGTAGCCCAAGCCATAGGAATTTCTCTTCGTAACAAATGGCCAAGAATTTTGCCAAACATTTAAAAATTATATTTTCATGTGTTACAGAGCTTCATGCTGAACACAACTATAATACTCATGTGCTCCAGAGCTTCTCGCTCAACACAACATCAATTACTCATCTATTCTAGAGCTCCTCGCTCAACACAAAACATCAATTACTCATGTGCTCCAGAGCTCCTCGCTCAACACAAAACATATCATCAATCATTTGCTTCAGGGTCCACGCCCAACACAAAACAAGCATATATATATATATATATATCATCATAATTGGCTTATGCCCAATCTATAAAACAAATCACCATGTTCACATATAGTGGGGTCTTTGACCGAGTATATCAAAATAAAACATTAAGATAATCATCATAATCAATAGGCTCATTCCTATAAGTATTAGGTCCAAAATTTGGGATATTACATCCCTTTCCTCTTAGAACAACATCGTCGCTGGTGTTCTAGGGACTCAGAATGAGATCATGAAACAAGGAAGGATAATCCTTTCTCATGGTGGCTTCATTCTCCCAAGTAGCCTCATTGGCTCCGAAGTGCTTCCATTGCACTTTCAACTGGACTACCGTGCACTTCTTGAGCTGCACCTATCGCTTATCCAATATATGAATAGTTTCAGGGGAAAACTCCCCTTCAGGTTCTACCTATAATAAATACCAATCCACCACATGTTTAGTATCATAAACATATTTATTTAATAATTATGCATGGAAAACATTATGTACCCTTATGTCTACGAATAATGCTAATTCGTATGACACTGGCCATCTCTTCACAAGTATTTCAAAAGTTCCACAAAACTAAGGTGATAAATTACAACACCTTCCCAAGCTCAATGAGCTTCATTTTTCTTTTACATTCAAGTAGACATGGTCGCCTATTTGATAATAGTTATCCTTTATTTTATTATCTGCGTAATGTTTTTGGCATTCTTGTGCATCTTTAAGGTTCATCTGGACCTTGGTAACTAGTTGTTTCAATTCGTTTAATAAATTAGGACCTAACATGAATCAATTCACTCGGATATCCCAAGTAACTGGTGTTCTACACTTTCGTCCATAGAGTCCCTCAAAGGGACTCATCTTGGTGGAATTCTGGTAACCATTGTTATACGCAAACTCTACAAGATGTAGGTAGTATTGCCACTTGGTGGGGTTGTTCATGGCATACATCCTAAGCATGTCCTCAACAATAGAGTTTACTCTTTCTATCTGCCCATCTGTCTACAGGTCATGAACAGTACTAAAGTTCAACTGCATTTCTAATTCGAGAATAAGTATCTCCAAAATTTTCCGATGAAGTTAGCATCTCTATCTGAGATGATTGCCTTGGGTATCCTATGCAATCTAAATATCTCCTTCAAGAATATATTAGAAACGTGTACTCCCTTGTAGGTTGACTTCATTGGAATGAAGTGTGTTGATTTTGACAATTTTTCAACTACTGCAAAGATAGAATCATTTTGATTCTTACTTTTTGGTAGACTGGTGATAAAATCCATACCAATAACCTCCCTCTTCCATTCTGGAATGGGTAGTGGCTGCAAAAGTACCTAAGGATGTTAATGCTCAGCTTTGACCAGCTGACATTCCTAACATTTCGTGATAAACATCACAATGTTGGCCTTTAACTTAGGCCAGAAAAAGTGTCCCTTAACGACAGATATCATCTTTTGATATCTTGAATGCCCCAAGTAGGGTGTCCGATGAAATTCCGTGATGATGCCAAAATGAATGTCCCCTCCTATCGGAATGTACAATCTCTTATTGGACCATAATAGTCCTATTTCATCTACCTTGTACTCTTTATGTTGTTGAAACAACGTGTCCTCTTGGACTTTCTTGAGGATTTTTACATAGAAAGGGTCAACTTTGTTGGCCGTTCTAATCCTCTCATGCAAATCCGAATCAGTTTGACTTAATGTCACCTCATATATCATATGATTTTGTTGACTCAAAGCATCAACGATCTTTTTCTCTTTTCCATTAATATGCTTTAGTTCAAAATGGTAATATCTAAGGGAAGTGAACGATCTGTCTTTCCTAGCATTAAAATATTGTTTCTCGAATAAATACTTCATACTCATATTGTCTATCTTTAGAAGGAATTTCCTTCCCGTGAGGTAGTGCCTCCACATCTTCAATGCGTGAATGATGGAAGCTAACCCAAGATCGTGTGTGGGGTAATTTTTCTCATGTTCTTTCAACTTTTGCGATTCATAACAGATAGCATAGTCATTCTACAAGAGTACTCCTCGGAGCCCTTCCTTGCTTGCATTTGTGCAAACAACGAAATCCCCATCAGGATCCAGAATTCATAGTATCGGTGCAGTTGTCAAAATATGCTTAAGCTTTTGAAATATCTCCTCGCACTTGGTCATCCATAAGAACTTATTTTCCTTTTTTTGCAAGGAAGTCATGGGACACGATATTCTCAAGAAGTTCTAAATGAACTTCCGATAATATCCGGCTAGTCCCAAAAAGGACCTAATTTTAGTGGCACTAGTAGGGGTAGGATAGTCTTCTATGGCTCTAATATTTTTTGGGTCCACGACTATCCCTGTCTCAGAGATAATGTGACCCATGTAGTGTATCTATCGTTTTTAAAAATAACATTTGCTGAAATTAGCATAAATTTGATGGTCTCCTAACACTCGTAGTACTATGTGAAGGTTCTCTTCGTATTCCTCTTTACTCTTAGAGTAAACTAGGATTTCATCTATAAAGACCAAAACAAATTTATCGAGATATTTACTGAATATAGTGTTCATCATACACATAAATTTTGTGGTTACATTGGTCAACCTGAATGGCATTACTAAAAAATCCTAGTTCCTGTACCTTGTACAAAAGGTGGTTTTGTGAATATCCTCATCGTGAATCCGCACCTGATGGTATCGGGATCATAGGTTAATATTTGGAAGGATATTGGATCCTCCTACTTAATCGAACAAGTCATTGATCCTAAGAAGTGGGTATCGGTTCTGGATAGGAATCTTGTAAAGTTGATTGTAATCAATGCACATCCGCATTGTACAATCCTTCTTCTTTATGAAAATTATCGATGCTCCCCAAGGGGACACACTTGGTTGGATATATAATTTCTTAATTAATTCCTACAACTGCAGCTTAAGTTCCACCAGATCTAGTGCACTCATGCGGTAAGGGGATTTGGACACTAGAACCGATCCTAGTGTTAGTTCTATGGAAACATCTAGGTCTTGTTTCAGAGGTAATCCTGTGATTTCTTTAGGAAACATGTCCTTGAATTCTAAGAGAATAAGAAATTCTTCTATGTGATGTTCTCTTTCAGCCAATATGTTTCAGATATTTACTGCAAACAACTTGCATCCTTTACTAATGCATTTTTTTTCTTGTAAGGAAGATATTTTCCTTACAAAAAATTTCTTTGGAATGCCTTGAATCTTCACTTGATTCCTTTGCCTATATGTACACAAGATTGAATTGTGTAAGCAATCAGGCATGACATGGTGTTGTTCCAACTAGGCCATGCTGATAAGTATATCATACAAACCTAAGGGTAGGATGTTCAGGTTTACTTTTGTTGGAAAACCATTAAGGTTTACCTTGCAATATTTAACTATTTCCGAAACTTTTCATTTCATACCTGTGGCTAATTGTACCAACCAAGGTTTATCATGGTTTACTTTTCCTAGTTTGCATACATCAATAATTTTAGGCGATACATAGCTTCAGCAAGCACTGGGGTCAATAAATATTGAAATAGAAGTGTTCAAGATCTTACCTTGTATCTCAACCATGGTAGCCTGATTGTCTTCCTATCACTCATCCAAGGCTACATGAATCCATGGTGTTTCATCTATTTCCTCGATTGTTGGTTCTTCTTGTAAGTTGTGCAAGGCCCCAATGGTCCTATTCTTACAATGTCGGGCATAATGAGGCCCGCTTCACTTCCAACATTTGATCTCTATCGGGGTAGCATTGGCTCCCCCAGCTGCGACTCGCTTGTTAGAATTTGGAGCTGGTACATATAGTTTTGTACATGATTTGTTGAAATTCTTGTTTGCTGGAAAACTATTGTTCTATTTTGTGTACGAGGGTGGGCTAAACCCTAGTTTGTGGTTATTAGAGAATTTATTATACTTTTCTTTGTTTGTGTTCATGTTCTCTTGCCTTATATGTCCATATTCATAGTAGATCCTAGCTTTGTGCAATGTGGTGTCCAAGGTTTTAGGCATGTCAAAATAAATCCTATCCCGAAAGTTGGGAGGAAGACATCCTAAAAACTGCTGGATTTTTACCTTTTTGTCCTTGATGTATGGTACATAATGTAGAAAATATAAAAATTTGTTAGTAAAAGCATCCATAGTAATGGATCTCATACGTAGATCATGAACTATTTCACTTTTCTATCGAATAACCTTTCCAACATATATTTTTCTTGAACGATTTTGCGGAAGTTACTCGAGTGTATTTCCCTCAACTCATCTTTCTTGGTATGTTTCAAATCTCTCCACCATCTCACTGCTTATCCATTTAAGTTATATATTGCAAGCCGAGCCTTCATCTCGAGTAAGTTGTTATGAAATCATAAATATTTGATCATACCCAAAAACCACTCTTTAGCTTTCTTCCTAGTGTTTGCTTCCCCTTCATAAGTTGGGGCTCTTATTTTTCTAAACTCCCCCTGAAGATTATCATCACTTCTTTGTTTCTTTCTGCATGGAGAAAGAGAGTCATCACTGGAAGAGCTATGATATTCTCCTTCTGGAGGTTCAGGGGTATGTTCCTCTGTTTCTTCTTCTCTTGGGATGCTGGCCCATTTATGGTAATGTTCCCTTTTGATCATTTTTCTGGAATGAGTGAGTTTCCCCTATGGGATTCCTCCCATCATATTTCATAGCAATGCTTCACTGATTGCTTGATGTTGCTTTCTTTCATTCAGATTGTCATCTCTGAAACTTTACAAGTCTTCTTGAAGACTTTGGATGGTATACATAATGTCATAATTCATTTCCACCACCAGTTCTACTTCTTGGGTGGGGGTATTGAATTTCTCTTGCTAGTTGTTATCTTCTTCAACGTTCATGATCATAACTGTTCTATAAAAATTTCTTGAAATTGTAAATTTTAAATAGCAGGAAATTTTTTTGTTAGTTAAAAAAATTTAAAACATCATTTTCCTTGCAACGAATGTCTAGTACACCCATTAGGTTTGTTACTGTTGAAACTGGGCACTTATACCACTTGTAATGTACCCAAAAATGGAAATTTTTTTTTATTAGGCTAGTCAAAACTAGCTATGTTGGACATTATTAGACTTATGGAATGTGTCGTACTCTATTTGTACTATTGTTATGTCCTAAGCTTTTCTTACATCCTATTTCCTTACTTCCAGTTATGGTTATTACTATTTTACTTATGATGTTGAAATGTTGATTACTATGCTATTCTTACGATTATGTATTGATGTGTATGTTAGATACTTTGATTATGTACTTCATTGATTCTCTCTTGAGTTTAATGTCATAAACATCATTGTGACTTAACATGGTTAATGGAAAAATGGGTGGAGTGGCAGGACTGGGTCTCCCATGTAACTACATGAAAGGTAATAGTTTATACCTGACACAACAAGCTTACTTAGTTCTATCAAACTAAGGCACTCCTATCCTGTTTTACATGCAAGAAACTTAGCGACAAAAAACTTGTCGAGGAGTGTTGAATGTTGGATCACTAGGGTTCACATTTACTGTTCTATCCTAGAGACATTCACTAGCTATTATTTTTATACTTTGGGCTTAGTCACAAGGTCACGACCACACTTATTAATTGTATGACCCAGACTTGTTATTTACGTGGAACTTATTATTCATGGTGGAAATATTAAGAACTGTTGATGGCATGACATATTTTTATTATATGTTTGCTTCACTAAAGGAAATAACATAGATTTTTATTTATATGTTTATATCATTTGTAATTTATTTTGTTAAAAATATTGGGTTAAAACATATATACCATGACATATTTCATATGCCATGGTCTAAGGGCTTAAGGCCTAAGAATTCATTACCCAAGGTCCTAAGGCTTATAGCCTAATGTATTCATAGAATGCAAGGGTTTAAAAACCTTATGTTTAATGTTTGGGGTGGTAGGGTTATGGTATAGTTCATACACTATACAATGATGGGGTTGTTTCACATTAATGGTGGCCAAGGTGGTGCTTTCAATGTGCCTTGGGAGAAGTGGTGGGAAAGCTTAGGGCTTGTCCCAAGCTTTGGCTTAGCATTTTGCTTCATTTCTATTTTTCTCTTGGCTCTTGTTTGGGTGAAGGAGGACGAATTTGAGGGTGTTAACATGTGGGTAAGACGTGGTTGGTTTGGCACATTAGTTTATTATAGTAGATGGTTTTATCATCTCTTACTTCTCATCATGCTATTGTTCTGTAGCAGGGTTGCTGAGGAGCGAGTAAAATATTGAGTCATGGTTCATGGTCAATTCCATGGCCACGTCATATTCCATTGGTAACCACATTATGCAATTCGTTATTTGTTTCCTCTTATGGTACTGTTTATGAAACTGATTTTCCATCCATCGTGGGTTTGATTTGTTTGTTTCTTGTTTCAATGGATGCATTTAGGTTTTGGGGCTTTTGTCTATAATTTGACAGAGCTCTGCGTATTGGAAAATGTCACAGTATTTGGGTTTCAAAAGTTGATGTTTTTAATTCACCTTTGGTCCTTAGTGTATGGCTCTTTGTTTAATGGAGAGACCTTAGTGACTCTATGTCAGGCTCTATGCATTTTATATTTAATGTTTGATTACTATTTTGGTCATGGTCAATACCATTTCTCACAATGGTGTTATGACATAAGCGATGAATGCATATAAATACTTTTATGGATTATGTTATGTGTAAATGGATAGCACCATTGCTTGCAATGGTTCAATGGATAATGTTAGCGACTGTATTTATAAGTTTATACTATGTTGATATCAATATATCAATACTATGTTTAACTTCAATAGCTATTATGCTTGGACTGTGTGTATTTTACATTAGTTGTATGTGTTGGTTTTGTAGATGACTTATGTGACAACATTATGGATTTGGGACCATGTCGTGAATGGCATTGACACTCACGATTGTGGCTGTGCTAGATTAATTTGGTCCAAGCCCTTCATTGGTAGACGAGACTGTTTGTTAATTTGTGACATGGTTTATATTATATTAGAGCTGATAATTTTTTTATAACAAAAAGGATGAGGCCATAGATTATAGTATATTTGAATTAAAAGTGTTTTACGACATCTGTGCAAAAGTTTTAAGTTTTAAATATGGCCTCCATGTAAATTGCACATGGCTTGTAGCAATTACTGAGACTCTATAAGATCTGATCCTCAGTCGTTGTCTGAGATAACGGTTTATAAAAATATATGGAGATGTGATTTGGCATTTGAGTTTCCACATGATTTGATCCTGCGACCTCTATGCTAATACCTTGGTTATTTAAGTGATTACTGCACATGTATTATTATCGAGTTTTTTATTATGGCATGCGATTTGGGTTTGGATGCCCAAAGGGATTGATACTGCGACCTATGTGTATCTATATGGTTTTTTATCTTAGCTTAGTTACCTTAAAATTTATTGCTACTAGTAAATAAAGAATAGTGTGTTTATAATATTTTTAATTTAGTATTTATAGTATATCAGTTTATTAAAATCTATAATTACTTTTGTTTAAAACAGGAACTGAACCTAGCGTTATATCTAAGCAAGACTCTATTGGCAATATGAAATCTTCCAGTAGGGTTTCTACACAATTTAAAATATATAGGCCCTGTTCTTAGAAATACATCCTAAGTTTTAGAAGAACAAAGTTTAAGCTATAAAAGAGAATGCAGAAGTAAAATTGAAAGGACAAAACCCTTCGATAATTATAACACATATTTTAAATTATATCCGAGGGTTTATAAATTAATATGTAAACCCCAAAATAATTTGACCAGGAAGAACAATAATACATAGGGTTAGAACATATAACAAAACCCTTGCATATTCTATCCAGCACTTATTCTAGGAATTGAAATAGGCAATTCATAAATTCATACCTCAAAAGTGAAGCTCCTTTAATAGCTGAAACGTGCACACTTAAATACCCAGCATTAACAATGCATATGTATATATGACCTCTATATAGATGACTAAATCACTTGGGAAGTACCACGTTCCACCCAACCGGAACCTGAAACCATTCCTGGTTTAAATATGGATCCCCCCCCAGCTCGTTCCAACATGCAAGTAGCTTAGAAATCCCAAGGTGAGGCTGCCCTAGCTTGTATATCATGTCTCGTTCAGTTCTCCTTCTTCCTCTTATGGAAATGTTCTCCAAGAACTCTCTCTTGAGAATTAGCACGTAGAAAATGACTCCCAAAAAGATACGATGAGATCCCCAAGCCTCTCTTTTGCTTTGGACATTATAGAAATACTTTTCACTGAAAGGGGCAATTAAATCAATAATTCCTTCATTTCTTGATTTAACTCTTTTATTTAATCTAGTACTTCTAATATTTTAACTTAGGAACTTTCAACTAGTTCCTAATTGGACTTTTATAGATATTATACTATTTAATTTTGTGTTAGTAATAATAGTAATAGATGGAACTTTTCATTCTTACTTACATTATTAATATTATTACTTGGTGTACTCTTTATACATACTGTGTATTATATATATATATATATATGTAGTATTTGTTAATAGTTGTCTTGGGGTATCACATATTATGTTCACTAGAGTTACGACACTTTCTTCATAAAGTTCATCAGGTAGATGGTTAGGTCTACTTAGTACTAGGCTAGGCAACTCTAAACATTCTTGCATGTTGGATTCCCTCGTATAACATGGTAGTTCTCTAGTACTTGATGAGAATATAGAAATTCAAAATTTCATTTAATCACTTATAAATAAGTTAGATGAGATCAATATTTTTCTCTCGAGTCGTTTTAACTCACAAATCATTAATTCTTTTCAGTAAATCTTAGCGCTTACCAGATCCCATACTCAACACTAAAAACAAGGACTTACAAACTTAGTGTAATTCCAGAGCTCTTCGCGCAACACTAATGCTAGGATGTACTTGTATGATATATCTAGGGATGTAATGGCCAAGGATCTGATGTTCCGGAGCTTATTCTCAACATCAACATAGAAGGCTTCAGGGCTTATTCCCAACACTTCCAAATTATCTTTTCATGTGTTCGAGAGCTTCATGGTCAACACAATTATAATACTCATGTGTTGGAGAGCTTCTCGCTCAACACAACATCAATTATTCATGTGTTCTAGAGCTCCTCACTTAAGAGAAAACATCAATTACTCATGTGCTCCAGAGCTCCTCGCTCAACAAAAAAATCTCATCAATCATGTACTTGAGGGTCCACAACCAACACAAAACAAGCATATATATATATATATCATCATAATTGGGTTATGCCCAATGTATAAAATAAATCATCCTGTTCATATGCAATGGGCTCTTTGACCGAGTATATCAAAATAAAACGTTAAGATAATCACCATAATCAATAGGCTCATTCCTATAAGTGTTAGGTCAAAAATTTGAGATATTACATGCTTGTTGGTGAGTGCTAAAAAAAATTAAGTGGCTTCATCCTAACCAAAGTTAGTGTTTTCACATTGTTGTGTGTAGTGCACTTTCACTTCGGCTAAAACAAAATATAATAATGTATAGCTATCCTTCTAGCATAAAAACAAGGGTGCAATTATTGTTCTTGTGGTTTCTTTACCCTTACGGTTCCACCTTTTTGTGTGCTTTTTTATTTGATATATATAAAACGATATAAGAGATCCATAACGATGATATATGAAGTGTATTTAAACGTGACTTTATTATTGAAACTACACTTATTCTTATGATAAAAGGAAATATATTGGTGGCTATCTTTTCTTTTCTTTTTACATAGTAACAACAATGCAATCACAAGGCGTGGAACTTGGGAAAATATTGGGATTACTATCGAGATTCAATGTTTATTATTTTGGATGTTATCTCAATGAATTTATGCATACCATACCAAACATTTATCCCACTAAGAGAAAGCAATTCTCACTCAAAGTTGATGCAATCAATTCTATGGGGGGGCCTTTACCTAAGTATCAACATGGATGATGTTCTACCTCCAATTCTGTATGTTTATTGCTTTTGATCAAGATAAGAAATACATAATTATGAAACGAGAAATGTATTTATATTTAGTGTTCTTCCAAGATCTACACTTGTCCTTTCCATATTTTAAAGGTAAAAGCAACTCTCTTTTATTCATAAAGAAGCATGAGTATGCAATCATTTCTTATGGTTAACTATTTCTTTACATGCCATGTTAGCACAAGCGCATATATAAATATGGATATTCTATGACCTCACATAGTTTTTATTGCATTTCATGATAGGGTATCGTTGTTGGTTGGTAGAAAAAGAAAGGAATCCATTTCTCTCTAATGGAAATTAGTGTTCTAATTATTTTGTGACCATTTCGCTTGTGGTTGTGATAAGAGGAAAGATATCATTGTTGGCTTTGCTTTTAGCATGATAAAATTGTTGTAATCAATCTTCTATGGTTACCTCTCTTGTAACAATCGCCAAGGTTAGTTATTCTTTTGTGTACTCTTTTTTATATATATAACAAGCTAGGAATATCCACGACGATGTGATAAAAAGTGTTTAAAATTATTATTATTCTTGGTTATGCACTTTTTCTCATGCTATAAGGAAAGATAATGATCACTAGATTTTTGTCTTGTGCAATCACACCAATGCAATATTAACGTTTTAATCCTAGTAGAGTAAGGAATTCCTATCCAATTTAAGAGGTTAAGAATTATTGAGTGTTGATTTGAAGTGTTTCTGAACATCATACCTTAGATGGATTCATCTAGGCCTAATACTCTCCTACTCAAAATTGATAGAAATCCAATCTCTTAGAAAATATAGCAATTCAATCTATGAAGCAAAGCTAACAAAGGAACAAAAATTGGAGGCATCCCAAATACTATCATAATACTAAAAAATCTCTCCTCGATACCATAGCATCAAATATTGTACCAAGAATTGGACATGATGACAAAACAATTTGGAATATATCATAACATAGAGAAATTATGAATAGGAAACACCGTCTAAAGAAACTTCCATTAGAAGGATCTATATCTTTCACTTTTTAGGTTGTGATTCCATACTTTTTCTATTTAATTATGTAAGCACCATTGAATCCCTTTTGAAATTCATGTTATAGTAATGTTTATCTGATCATGGAAATGAGCAAATTTATTCTCATGATGATGGTGATTTGTTGTGGAAATGAGGGTGACTATTTGTTATGGCGAGATATTTGATTTGGAAAAGGACGAAGGGACTATAATATCTATACCATAAGTATTTTTATAGGTTTAAGTAGTAGAGACAATATGATGGTCCTGAATTGAAATCATGGTGTTGTTAGAGGATGCACCATAAGATAAATCTAATGACACTTTTTGAAACTAATATGTTATGACCATTGAAGTTGGGATTGTGTGGACCTAATGTGACGTCCAAGATGAGAGGTGCTTACTTACTTGGAACCCTAGAGGCTCTTATATCTCGGTGGAGGGTGAGAGGAGAAGAGAATTGTACCAATTGATTTGATACGAAATTATGTTTATTTGAATCTTGGAAACTAAATAATTCTTAGTTAATAAGTAAATTGCACATTCTAAGGAAAATTTATCCTAAAAAATGGATAATTTATTATGTTGACCTAATTACTTTTATAGAGGAATATATTGGGTCCACTCAATATATAGACATCCCAAAGGATAAAAATATAATGACTAACAACTATTAAAGGATAATGTTTGGAAATATTCCATTACATTCTAGACATCAATAATTGTTAGTTACTATAGTTGAAAATGAGCAACACATTCCCTAAGAGATGGTTTCTATAAAATTTTGTTTATTAACATGTGGTTTTTGGGTTGAGGGGTGAATCCTCCTTATAGAGAAATTCCTTTCCATGCACCTCAAAAAAACTAAACTTATAATTTACCTAGAATTCTCTAAGAACCCTTGTGCTCGATGGAAAAGAAAGAGAATACAATAAAAAATAATACAAGGAGAAACATAGAGTTGTGCTCCAATCTTCACATATTTATTATAGGTTTATGAAGGAATAATGAATGAATGACTATCTCTTTCCTTTATTTATATGATAGGAAACGGAGGAAATAAATATAAAGGGGGATTGTTCCCTAACGAACAACCTATCTATAACAAGTTGGTTTGTAATGAAAGTGTTCCATTCCATGAGGACATAGGTCAAGCTCCAAGGTTATACTTGCAACAAGGAAGGCTTCAAGAGATCAACACTCCTCAGGTAAGGTCCTACACTACCCTTACAGAGGCTACAATGCTCTAGTGCTCTATTTCTCCTAATCCTTGCACAACCTTTAAGTGAAATTCACCTACATCATCCCTTTCTTTGCGGAACCTAGAAGTTTTCAAGTAAAAGGACCCATAGAAGTACTCCACTTGCCCTCATTCCATTTATGTTTTAAATGCCTCATGTAAAATGTATAACTATCCTCCTCTAAGCAAGAAATCAGTCTCCATGTGGCGAGTATGAAAAATAACACCATGTTATCATCTGGTCTCTTGCGCTGTAAGGTAGAAACAGAAAGAAGCATCCATAGAATTCCTAGTAATCCAGGAGAAAGCTACCTCCATATGAGACATGTTTATCCTATAACAACTAGGTATTATAGATACATCTTCTCCTCCACATCACATAGAGCACTCTTGAGCATGGCTTAAGAAATTTTGGAGTGAACATATTTATTGTCATCTAAACACATGGACAAGAAAGAAAAAAGAAGTGCATGCCTCTCACCTTGTCTCTTCTCAATCCCCACTTTATGGAATTCCTCATTCCTCATTCCTCTCCTTATGTAAATTCTAATTAGGGGTACCAATAATATGATGAAAAAATAATGGCATATAATGGGAAAGGCATGCGTGATCAATCTTGATTGAATTGATTGAAATCCATAGCTAGCCATGAAAGTACAATACAAATCAATGATTTGGTTATCTTACCCAATCTAGGTATTGAGTCTAATAAATGTGTTAATTCCCACCTCTTCTAACACTAATATGAATACATGACTATCCCAACTACAAGCCAAAACAACCATATCTAGTCCTTAGTCATTGTGAAATTCAATAAATAAAAGGAGGTTGCCACATGGCTTTTACTTATATCTTCAATAAGGCTCAAGTTTCCAAATGACTACTTTTAACATGGAAATAAAATATTGACAATACAGTTATAAAATTCACCTTCAATAAAAGAATGATTAAAAACTAATATGATGTAGAGTGACATGCTTCCATGAACCACAACAAATCGAAATTTATATAGGCTATTCAGTGAATTTTTTTAGAAAAGTATTAAGATTCAAAAACTATAATAAGATATGGTTAGTGACTTTACACAATCACATCAACATTGACCAGCCATTCTAAATTAGATTGTACATTTAGGTGACTAGAAGAGCTAACTACAAAGTCAATAATTCACTTTGTAGCTATCATTTTCACTCACTCTTGAATGCACACTTGATTTAGGACAATGAAATATAAAATAAAAATATATTCTAAATTATTTCTTATTCTTAGTGTCCATGTTGAACATATACTAATAAATTTTAGTATATGTAATAAATAATATAAAGCAGTCTAGAATGAACATGTATATTAACTAATGGTGCTTGTAAAAAATGTGGGAACCTAAAAAAAATATAAGACATTAAGACTAGAATCTTCTTTATGACTTAAAATGATTATGATATTAACCACACATAAAACACAATGTCTATACAAACCAAAACTCTTTACATAACACCAAATACATATAAACCAAAACTCTTTACATCACACCAAATACATATAAACACTTTAAAAAAATGCTTACAAAACACTAAATACATATAAACATGTAAAAAAACACTATACATTTTTTTTGTTATGATAAACTCTATAAAATAATGAGAATAAGATTAAAATTTCTATTACCATACTAGTTCCTCCATTTTCATTGTCTACATAATGAACAAACTTTCCTTATTTAACATGAAGGAGTTTAGTGTTTTGCTGAAATAAACACCCTAATCCCCTTCCTCACCAAATGAGATGTATATCATCTAGCTACCTACATATCTAAATACGTTAAACATCTCAAGAAAATAAAAATCTCAAGAATATTTTCTGGACAGTTTTGGACTGATGTATTAAACTTTTATTCCACGGTGTATTAAACTTTTGAAGAACAACATTTTCCTTACATTATGTTAGAGTAATCATTATATTATCTATCACATTATATTATCTTCTAATATTTCATAACTAATTAAACTAAATAACTTTTCTTATGCATCTCCTCCACCTCCATCTCGATTTCTTTAAGCTGCGTAAGAAAGCAACCACACCGCCGCGATTTTTTGCGAAAATTTCAAACGGTCTCCGCATTTGGCATTCAAAATTTCAAAAACGGTCACCGCATTTGGCATTCAAAATTTCACCGCATTTGGCATAAAATCATTAAAAAATCCAAAACGTAACCGCTTTTGGCATTCAAAATTTGAAAATTTCACCGCATTTGGCATTCAAAATTTCAAACTGTCACCGCATTTGGCATTTCCAACTGCTTCTTGAAAATAAAATCATTAAAAAAACCAAAACGTTAACCGGTTTTTGGTATCTCCAACTTTGTAATACAGTTCTTCAGTGGAATGAATATGAAGTGACATCATGGAGTTCCAAAATTTCAAACGGTCAGAGCATTTGGCATTCAAAATTTCAAATTTCAAACGGCCACCGCATTTGGCATTTCCACCTGCTTCTTGAAAATAAAATCATTAAAAATTCCAAAACGTTAACCGCTTTTTGGCATCTGCAACTTTGTAATACACACGCCTCCAACTTTGTAATACACACGCCATTAATGGTAGAGAACAGTTCTTCAGTGGAATGAAGATGAAGTGACATCATGGAGTTACAGATTTAGTAAAATCAATGATTACAATTTTATATGTTTTTATTTTTTCTTTGAATAGGTCTTTTAGCATTAAAAGATACAGATAATAAGTAGGTAAATAAACAGATCACTAAGTAGGTAAATAAACAGATCACTTAATAAGTAGGTAAATAAACAGATCACTAATATGAGGCTCTTTTTTGTTGTTATTTTCATTTAATTATAAGTATTATTATTTTAAGTTTAATTTTCTTCATCAAACAACATCAAATGATATGAATAATAAAGCGATTATCCATTAGACAGTCCCTTGTTTGTTAGTATTTTCATTTAGTTATATAGTATTATTAATTTAATATGCAATCTTCAATTTAAGATTTAACAAACAATAAATTATTAAATTTTATTTTCTTAAATTAAATAATAAATTATTAGATATTTCAAGGTTGATTGTTATTTATTTTCTCATATAGTAAAATATTCTAGCTTTTTTTATTTTTATTTTGACATGTTTTTTCAAGTTTAATACTCTTAGGACCAGAGGATAATTAAATAGTTTATATCTTGTTTTCATCATTAGGAAAAAATATATTTATATGAAAATTAGTTTTGATTTCATTATATACACTTGGATGTTATGGAGTAATTAATGGAAAAATGTTCAAAATCTTAAACTAATATATACTCCTTGTTTACTAATTAGTTTCCTTAATTTATCACTAACATTAACACTCTTACAAAGACTAATCATTAATGCACTTAATCAAATACACATCAAAATGAGCACTCATACCCTTAATCAAAGTGCCCGTAAAGAGAGTTACATTCGAGTAATTAATATGGCTATGCATTCAAAGGGTTGGGCAATATGTGTTTTGCAAACCATTCTCATTATTCGTAGGCGTGTTTCCATGGTCATGTTGAAGTTTATCCATAGCCTCAATAACCTTCGTTAAGGTTGGTATTTTGGTATTGTTTTAGGCACTACACTTTTATTTGTGTTAGAATCAAATATGGTGGTCCTTAACTTTCCTTCTAGCACTAGCAAAAAGAACAAATTAAGAATATAATTGATTATGAAATAATAAATGTAATGATAATGACATAACAATGTACTAAATGTAATGATAATGACATAAGAATTTAATATTTCTATATAATCAGTTGAAGGTTGATCGGATGAGTATTTTTTATTATTATAAACACCGTTGATTGAAGTCCAACGCATCTGCGCGTATGTAGACCTGAATCTGCTTTTCGTGTGTTTGTTCTTTTTATTTATTTATTTCATCAGCGTATATCTCATCAATGGAGCACGGAGAACAGACAGGAGAAGCGTAAGTTAATCTATCTCCTCAGTGCATTTTCTTGCAATCGCCATTTTCGTCTCAATGGAATTT
>LPNX011028315.1:259509-273636 GCA_001517045.1 Pseudotsuga menziesii
ATATCATATCAAGTATTATAGTTGATTATATTATAGTTTATTGAATTATTTGCTCCATTTAATGTAGTTATAATGGATTATTTATTTAATGTATTGGAAACTTATTCCACCACTATGTGGTTATTTATTTATTTAAGCTTATACATTAGTTGTAATTAATGTTTACCACAATCAACTATAACTTATTCATTGTATATGTTAGATTTCAAACCTTGATCACAAAAATCAATCATCCATTACAATTTTATTGTCTCTTAGTGTCATTATTTCAAGAGAACAAGAATTTATTCTTTAGTATGTTTATTAGTTCAATAAAAATTAATATGAATTCCTTCAAATAATCAATCACTCTACTCATAACACTCTTTAAAATTAAAATTAAAATTTATGTTGTAAAGTTTGAGACTACTTATTTCATATATTTCTTGGATACAACCTCATAAAAACCATAGTAGGTAAAAATATTAGATATTCTAAGCCATCTAATTTATGTTTTTTAATTCCTAGAAAAACGTATTAAGAAAGAGTTATTTTATGTGTATCCTCATTCTTTTAAAATGACTAAGCATTACTTGGATCATGCCAAGGAATTGTAGTTGAAATTGGATGAATGTGTGAAAGACTTTTGGAATAAAGATAGATATTTCATTAAACAAATCCTCATGAGTATGGAGATTTTGTATGATGTATTATGCTTGATATTATGTTCTAGTGAGACATCCCATAAAGGAGATGTTAAGGACTGTACCTTTTATTCTTTCTATGTTTTAGATTTATTATGCCATAAGAGAACTTTCTTGATGAAGGTAAATTAAGCATCACTAAACATGCCCACCTATTGGAGGGAAAAGGATAACTGAATTATAGAGAAAGAGGTAGATAGGGTAACTTGATAATATATGGTAGTGCATGAAATTGAATAAGAAGAAAAAGCATGATGACAAAGATAAGAAGGGTAAAAATAAAAGACATTTAATTATAGTGGGAAATTAGGAAACATGGAGAAGTCTTGTTGGAATAGCATCAATGAATCGGAAAATAAGGTCAAAAAACTTGAAGCATACATGACACACGTGATAGAACAATCCCCAACATTGATTTCCAAAAGACATGGTTTACATTATATATTTTTTTATATGATTGGATTCCCTACATGCCCACACTACTTAGAGTGAGTGGATAGTTGATTCTAGTTTTACCCACCATATGGATAAATATGCTTTTACCTTTTTCTTCTTAAATTTAGGTGTAGAAAATAAGAATTTTGTAGCACGTGATTGTGCACTTAATATTCTTGGTTTTGGTATTTTTGACAGTAAAATTGTTGTGATCACCAATTTTGATCACCTACCAAACGTGACTCCTAACTTGTTGTCAATACCACAACTTACCTAGACTATAAGAAGATGAATTTTCAGTAAATTTGTTAGCTATGAAGGATGTGAAAAATAGGGAAATTTTTTTTGAAGTCTTACTTGATCCCAAAGATGCATCATACAAGTTCCATGTTGTTCCCAAGAGAGGTATAATATTGGTTACACTCATATATTAGACCAACGATAACAACATAATCTGATTGGACACTTTGTTTTTTGATGGTGAAACATGACACGGTTTCTACAATAGCTAATATCATCACCGTTACGGAGTATGTGAATTGTTTGTTCTTTAAAAACATCACCTAGGTCCATTTGAGATCAAGGAAAGGTGGCATGTAGATCTTAGAATCAACTAGAACTTATTTTTAGTGACTTTTTATATGTGAACAAACCATCACTAGAAAGTGTGAAATATATTTTAATTTTAATTGATGACTTTTATAGGTACATTTAAGTATATTAATTTAATAACAACTCTCATGTCTATGAAATATTTAAGGAATTAGATGAAAATCAATGCACTTGATATACAGAATGTTTGAGATCAAAAAATGGTGATGATTATGTGAGCCTAGTTTGAAAAAAATAGTTTTCGTAGAATAGAATCCCTTGGTAGAGATATGCACCTCACAAACCTCAACAAAATTGACCATAAAAGGGGAAAATTAAACATTGGTTAAGATGACACATTGTTTGCATCATACAAAAGTATTGTTCACTAAATTATAGGCCAAATGTTCAAGTTAATTGTTGGGCCTTATTTTTAATACATAATTCCTTAACATGACTCCTATTAAGAAATGCAATGGAATAAAACCTTCAATCAATCACCGTACAACATGTTAGTGTCTTACATGGACGCATATACTAGAGTACCATATAAAACATTTGATGCAAAGAGACATGCTTGCATTGTGGTGGGCTATTCTAAAGTGTATAAATAGGCTTTTTCTTCCATTAAAACAAAAAAATATCACTTAAAAAAATGTTACCTTTGTTAGGAACACATCATGTATTGAATTGTTGAATTCCTCTTCTCGTTTGATAAGAAATGCTACTTTTGAAGTTATGAAGGAAATAGGATAAACTAAGCCCTATTTTGGAATCTCAACTAAATAGTGGACTCACTTTCTTTCTCCAACCTGTATTCAACTAGTATCAATCATCCTTGGTACTATGTTCACTTATATAATCCTTGCTCCTCTATTTTCACACAAATTTCCATTTGTTTGCACAAAGGTACTAGGAATACAAATAGGCATATTGAAAAGAAGTGGTTCAAAATGACCATTTATGGGATTATCATCATGGAACAATATTCCATAAGTTTTTCTTCCAAAAGATGAATTAAAATGTACATAACTTCAAGCTTAATAGGTTTCCCAAACTCTAATGGGTATCTTCAAGTAGTTAGGTAGCCAATGTATAAAGAATATGTCTACCCAACGTCCTATGAATTGTGATGATATATTACTTATAAACATTTTCTCTAAGTAATACTAGATATCAATAATGCTATGCAATTCGACTAGTGAATCGTGATGGGGCTCATGTTGCAAGATAAAATTGCCTTTTGATCCTGTTGTTCTTAATATATTCTAAAATATTCTATTTTTCCCTTTATAAGTTCTATTTATGTGTGTATAAAGTGAAATAAAACTTAAATTTGTCAAACAAATAGTCACCAAGAAAGTAAGAAAAAATGGCTACTCTAAACAAGTTTTTGCTAATCTTACTTCTAACTTGATTTCTTAGTTTTCATTATATATGGCCATTTCAATTCTTTTCATTTTCACTTAATATTTCATTGGAGAGGTGTTTAGAATTCCACTTATCTAATTTCATTATCTAGAGGCTTAATTAATACTTAGTTTCCTCACAATACATTGTCAATTTCTAGTTGGTCAAAGTAATGTAAGACAAGTTTCCTTGTAACTATAAAATATGGCTTATTAACATAAAATTTAGAATGAATAAAAAGAGTTGCAAAGTTTCCATTAGAGGAAATTTCAATTCAAAATGGGCTTCCTAAGAAAAATAATTAAATAACATTTAAAATAATAAAATAATAATTATTAATTTTGGGGGAAGAAAAGAAAAAACTACTTTTTTGTTCGTATTTTTGACATCTCCTTTTGTTTTTACTCAAATTTTTGGGAGAGCTCTCTCAATGCAGAATTAAATTATGCATCCAATGAGTACCCAGTCTCTATACTTCTGATGGACCCCACTACCCAAAAACAAGAAATACTTGAAAAAACGTGATGATGTAGGGAGCTCTCCCAATCAAAATTTGAGTAAAAAAACATGGACATATGTCAAAAATACTAACAAAAAAAGCTGTTTTTTTTATGATACCTATCCCTGAATTTATATTAATTTTTTCTTGAGACCTATACGGTATTTCAAATTTAAAGCAATTTCATTGGCTAACACATGATGACATGGAATTTTAATTAGGGTTGAAAGGCCCATTTTGAGTTGAAATTTTCTCTAATGTATATAACAACAAATAAAGTGTACAATAAATATAGAACCATTTTAAATCTCACTATGTAAGTGTCAAGAGGGATCAATTCCTTAAAGGTGCAAACAAATTTTAGAGTCCTAATCTTGGGGAAAGGTTTGAACTCAAAGGATTTTATCACTATAGATGTTTAATAGAGCCAATGGTAATGTGGATCTATGTTGGTTCAAATACATACAACCACGTATAAAAAAAAATTACTTCACATTAGTATTTTCATTAGAAGTACATAGATTATATTGAATACCTTGTAATATATAAGGAAAGGAAATACTTAAATCAATGAACCATAGGAAGATAATTTAAGAATCAAATGTTGAAATCAATGCATCATAGGGATATGTATATAAGAACAAAATACCGAAATCAAAGTAATTCGAGAATGATCTAATATTGCCAAGTAATATTATTAACCTTAATATTATAAAAATTATTGACCCTAACCCTAATATTATTAAATCTAATATTATGGACTAATATTATTAACCCTAAGATTATAAAAATTATTAACTCCAAGTCTAATATTATTACACCCAATATTGTCAACTAATGACCCTAGAATTATTAACAATAACCCTAATATCATTAACCTTAATAATATAAAAATGATTAAAGGTAATCATAATACTAGTGACTAATAACCCTACCCATAATATTATAAACTCTAATATTGCAAAACTCATTAAGCATAACTCTTATTAATCCTAATATTTTCAATAATATTGGGGACTAATATCATTAACCATACACCTAATATTATTAACACTAATTTTATTTTATCCCTTTAAGTATATATGCAAATTTTATTAAATATTATTAACCTTAATCTTAGTGTTAATTTTTTTAGATAAATTTTATTAAATATTATTAACTCTTACTCTTTTCAATCTATTATTAACCCAACTCTAATTAGTAATATCATCTAAAATTCCTTTTTATAAGTTGTAATATCATATAACTAATTAAATAATATTATCAAATATCCATCATTATTAATCCAACTCTACCTCACAATATAACTCTAACTCACAATATATTGTGTTTATTTTAAAATACCATGGTTTTCATTTCTCAAAGGATATTTGTCCCAATTTAAGTTCATTATGTTCATGATTAAATCTCTCATATATATATCTATTTGTGTCATGTCCCGAAAATTATTAATGTGGTGCTCATGATCCCTTGAAGCCTTTCTACATTTTAGTACATCTTTTTGGTTGGATGAAGGTATACCATTGTCATGCCAGAAATTATACACGAGTCCCTTTACCGCATCAATGAGGCTCATATCAAAGCATGGAAACCTGTCAATGAAGGACGAGACATATGTTTGACAATAGTCAAGTTGTTCTCTTTGAGAACAATACCTACAGAGTGTTAAATTACATCCAAGCCTACAAGTTTGGATGTAGTCTTAAGAAGTCGAAGGGCCTAGTGCTTTTTGTTAGATTTTTATCATTTAAGAAATATGATCTGGGATCTTATCTGAGAGAATAACATGCACAACAAAAATCACAAGAGACAAGAGACACAAAGAATTTTCCTCAGGGAAACCATAAAGGAGAAAACCCCCCAACTTCCTCAGAGATAGAATGAGCACCAATTCCACAATAGTAAAACCCAAAGGAAGAAAAAATGATCTCCACATCTTTTCTCTCTCTCTCACTTGAGAGAGCTTCTCCTCTCTCACTTATGTGCCCCAATGAGTGAGTGTGTGTATGATAAATAGAGAGAATCACTCTCTATTTATATTCTTTCATTCACTTAATGTCGACTTCAACATGTCGACCCCACCTAACAATTAATTACTAGGGCCGACATCTCTAGGAGAGTCTAATAACCCTAGTGCCCCACAACTGTGGGTAATTTTCCATCCGATCAACAAGGAGGGTTAACCTTGATACAATTGTGGGGACTATTTCCCCGACAAACAATGGAGGGTTAACCTCAATGACTTTACATGACTTGTTTACATTATTGAATCTCCTGATTAGAACATTGGGGAATGACAAGAATCAATTACATTATAGATACTTCCTCGAATAAACATTGGGGTACAATGCATAATATATACAAGTGAATACCTTCCGAAGTTACAAATACATCAACACTCCCTCTTAACTAGGAAGGTATTCTCTCGACACAATTTATCAGCAAAAGTCTTCTTCTCTGTATCATCTGGATCATTATCAAGTCATCTTCATCTTCAAGTCATATTCATTTTCAAGTCATCTTCATTTTCAATTCATCTTCATCAAGTATGGATCATCACTAGATCTAGATCATCACTGGATCATCATCGAGTCTAGATCATCACTTGATCTGGAGCATCATTGGATCATTACCTGATTTGGAGCATCACTGGATCATCATCAAGTTAGGATCATCACTTGATCTAGATATTCATTGGATCATCATCATCATTACTGCTTCCGCTATCTCAATCAAATGGTGATATCTCTTTATTCATCTCGTCATAGGAAATTCTATAGAGCTAGCCCTTTTTCATGGTGGTTGTAGGCCTAGCCTTCATGTAGGTATTCATCTTCTTAAGCACTTATATCTGACCCAGTCAGAAAGGCCCGCCCAGGACTTACATCTGGCCATGAGAGGAACACATCCACCACCATGTCAGAAAGGAATGCCCAACACTCACATATGACCATAGGATGAAGACATCAACCATGTCAAAATGGCCCAACACTCACATTTGACCATGGGATGAACACATCAACCATGTCAGAAAGGTGCAACACTTATATCTTACCATGGGATCAACACATCAACCATGTAAGAAAGGCTCAACACTTATATCTAACCATGGGATTAACACATCAACCATGTAAGAATGGATCAACACCTATATCTGACCATGGGATGAACACATCAGCCATGTTATATGGGCTCAGCACATATATCTGACCATGGGATGAACACATCAACCATGTCAGAAGGGCTCTCAGCTCTAGGCTGAGTATTCCTTTTAACTAACCAGGTGCCTCCATTCTCCCAGAGAATGGCCTCTGAGCACTAAGCTGAGTAGTCCTAGGAACTTACTAGGTGACTCCATTCTCCCAAGGAATGGCCTTTTAGAACTAAGCTCAGTATTCCTGGTAATTGACTAGGTTCCTCCATTCTCCCAGAAAATGGCCTCTCAGCACTAAGATGAGTATTCCTAGTAACTGACCAGGCGCCTCCATCCTCCCAAATAATTGTCTCTCAGCACTAAGCGGAGTATTCCTCGTAATTGACCAGATGCCTCGATTCTCCCAGAGAATGGCCTCTCAGCAATAAGCTTAGTATTCCTGGTAACTGACCAGGTGCCTCCATTCTCCTAGAGAATGGACTTCAACACTTATATTTGATCATGTGGGAACACATCCCTCAATCAAATCAAAATGTCTTTACACTGATCATGTGGTAACAAAACCCATAATCACATCAGAATAACTCTGCACTGATCATGTGGTAACATAACCCACAATCACATTAGAGCATCTCTGCACTTATATCTAACCATGTGAAGCTCAGGATTCAACCATGTCAGAAGGGATAGAACACTTACATTTGACCATGGAAGGAACCAATCCTCTCACCATGTCAGAAGGGATCATAGACTCATCACTTCGCTTTGGAAGGAAACTTGATCTGGAGAACACCAAGCTTCTCCCTGAATTACTCAAACTTAGATCTAGCTAATAGATTGGTTAACATATCATCTATCTTCTCATCCATCGCAACATACTGGAGCTTCCCCACTCCTCTCTGCACCATATCTTTGATATAATGATATTTTATATCAATATGCTTTGACTTGTAATGGAACACTAGGTTCTATAAAAACTTCACACAACTCTGGTTGTCGCAATATATTTATGTAGCATCCAACTGGAGATCAAACAAATCACATAATAGCTTCCTAAGCCACACTTCCTCATAGCTAGTTGAACAAGATACAACATACTCTGCTTCGGCTGTACTTAGTGCCACACAGGATTGCTTCCTGCTAAACCATGAGATCATACTTGATCCCATACTGAAGCAACAACCTCAAGTGCTCTTCCTATCAATGGCACTTCCTACCCAATACGAATCCACATAACCCTTTAGGTTAATGTTCTGATTCACCTCATACTTGAGCTCATATTCAACTATACCCTTTAGGTACCTCACTGCATGCTTTGCAACCATCAGGTGAACATGTCTCAATTTGTTCACAGCAAAGCAAATATCTGGTCTTGTATTTTTGAGGTACATCAATGAACAAATCATTTGACGATACATCATGGCATCAACCGACTCTGATGAAGAAACACTCAGTAGCTTCAGGTTTGATTCCATAGGTGTGGTTATGGCCATGTAGTCCATTATCTTGAACCTCTTCAAGATATTTACTGTATACTTACTTTGTCCACACCTCCATGCCTAGAAAATAGTGCATCATATCCAAGTCCTTTATCTCAAACTTGGCAGGAAGTCTCCTTCTTGCAACTTTAATGAGTTCCTCTTTTCTGTCAGGAACAAGTCATCGACATATAACAAGAGAATCATTGGTCTTCCACCTTCAACCTTGAAGTAAATATGGAATCCACTTTACTCTCAGTAAATCCTAGAGTCATTAGTAAGCTATCCATCTTGTCTTACTATGTCTAACCTTAGGATCTTTTGCAGTCGGTCCCTATGGAGTGGAGCATCATTCTCCTTCTGCATGTACTGAAGTGACAAGTAGCTTCCTCTGCTACTATTATTCTATATATCCATCTAGGGTCACTGGATACCAATATCCTCTATCTTGAACTTTTCAAAAAAATCTTCTCGCACCCATTTGTGAGCTTATCATCCTCTATAGGATTTAATCTTTAACCTTGTAGCAAAGGTTAAGATCTTCATCACTCTAGGTGATCTTCAAGCTACTCATGTATGTGTTATCTTGTGGGTGCCTTCTGAGCTTGTACAAGGTATTATTTAATTTGCACACATGAGTATTCCTATCATGTGCCTCAACTCCCACTGGATGCAAATGTCTGTTTGTAGTCTATGCCTTCTTTCCATGAGAAGCCTCGTGCCACGAATTCTGCTTTGTATCCCATGATGTTGTCATCTATTGCATGCTAGATCTTGTAGATCCATATGGAAGATACTATGGAATTCCCTTCAGGTCTTCGATATCACATCCTAGACATCATTCTTCTTGAACTGGTATTCTCCTTCCCTTTCTTGTAGGCGATTGTACGTGATCTTTCCTACAAGTCAAATGCACCGCTTGTATGATTAGAAAATTTTCATAATGCATATTCACAATGGTAAATTCTTATGCATAAAGATATAATCATGCAACTATTTTATCCAATACAACATTCATCCATATCTCACGAAAAATTTCTAGATGCCTTCCATCTCTACCAGGACAACATTGAGATTTTGTACTAATCCAATATGTCAGAAAAGACGTTTGATTTTAGATAAGCAGCAATGGAGAGTTGTATAGCACCATGAGCTACTTACCCATCACATGCATATTAGTAGTATACTATCATTAATGCAAATATTCTATCATGCATACCACATCAATATGAATATAAACAAGTGCATAACAAAACAATATCATGAAATGATAATTGAATACTTATCTTTATTTGTTTCGTGGGTAGACTCCTTCTTTCAGCTTCATCATCTTCTTCATTCATAACAACATCATTTCTTATCCAAATGCTCAATATGGATAAGAGGCTCTTCAAGAATTGATTTCTTCATATTCCTCGTCGGTTGAGGTTTCTTCTTTGAATCATGAAATCTTCATCTTCATTTTATCCCAGCTTCTTTTCTCTTATTATGAGTCGAGCTTCTTCATGTGTGTGCTCTTCCGAGAGTCTGATGAAATTAATCACTTCATTCTGGCATACATTTCTTCAATGAATGAATCCCATGATCCTGGGAGGCCATTAAGGATGGTTATCAAAACTTATGCATTTTCCATTTCTTCTTCTACCCCTTCAATAGACCCTTGTAAAGTATGACTGTATGGTCTCTGCATTCTGGATCTTCACATTCTTCAACTATTTTCTCAAATTCATATTCTGATTTAAGTTCTTCCCTTCAAATAGCTTGGTCAAGGAATCAAACATCTCTTTCATTGTCTTTAATTGTGGTATAAGGTGATCTATGATTGAATCATCAATGATCTTCTTGGCCTTGACCAAGCTCTTCTTGTGTAATGCTTTTACCCTTATCTCCCTCTAGAACTGGAACCTCTCTACTTATGTAGGTGTCCAATTCATTTCCTTCAAGAACTAGTGAGATCCTATACGTTTGTGCTTGGAAGTTGTCATCCTCACCAAGATTGTCATCAAGCTTGTGCGATTAGTCATCTTGAAATGAGAACATCAACTGTAAATAGCAAAAGATGAGATCTTACCGATTTGAGGTGTCCATCCTAGTTTCAGAGCTGGCTGATCTAGGGTTTGTCAGAGAAACACTATTTTTAAAAACTTGGAATATTTCAGATCTAATTGGATAGAATATAGACCTCTTCAAGGCAAGCTATCCAATGTACTCCTTTTCTGAAAACAATCGAGAGAAGCTCCCAAACAGGAAGCCCTACTTTACCAATTTCTTCTATAGAAATTCCTCATACTATTTCTGAAATATCTCCAAACGTACTTCTCCTCTAGGTCTAAAATTTCATACTAAAGTAGCCTCGTCTGTCCTTGTTCCAACACCTCAGGTTTGATCAGAATTGGTTTCACCCATTGGGACTTATGAGAGTTTTCCCATGGTGACCTATTTCAAGATTGTTCATCATAGAGACGTATAGACTTCCATGTGTCACTGTTTCATCTTCAGGGTCTGAAACATCTACCATGGAAAGCACATGCCGTTCCCTTTCTCGAACATCTTAAAAAATTTCATTTCAACCTTAGTATCCCAAGATATAGAAATTATCCCCAAGTGTCCTATTTTGGGAGGAATCGTGGGAGAGGCTGGAACCCTAACTTGGAGGAATCATATCTCCTATAATATAGTGAATCAAAAGGCTAACACTTGGACACAGTGTACATAAGGAATTCAGCTTTGACCTGTGAATGTTTCGGCACCTCAGCCTTCTCCAATACCATGATATATCGAATCTACCAAAACTTTAATTTTAAGTATTTTAGGGTTTTTTAGGACCGGGGTCAAACTAAGGTTTGACTTTCGTGGAATTTCACCTGACCAGAAATCTTGAAGCAGGTCTCTAAACTTCAATTTTGATGAGGAGAGAAATCCTATGCTAGGCTCACTCAAAAATTCCTCTTCTGTAAAAAGCCTGAATTTCCCACACCAAAAATTGAAAATGCCCAGAATAAAATTCTTTCTTCGATAGGAAGATGCACCCTTCAATGGAGAGTTAGCCTAGCCTTTTTTTACTAATGGATTATGGAGAGAGACCCAAAAAGTAAGAAGCCCTAGTTTTTGTAGCTGCAAAGTGTCTTCTTCTCAAGTTAGCTCTGATACCATGTTATATTTTTATCATTTAAGCAATATGATCTAGGATCTTATCTGAGAGAATAACATGCACAACAAAAATCACAAGAGACAAGAGACACAAAGAATTTTCCTCGGGAAACCATAAAGGAGAAAACCCTGCAACTTCCTCAGAGATAGAATGAGCACCAATGGTGGAAGTAAAACCAAAAGGTAGAAAATATGATCTTCACAGTTGTTCTCTCTCTCTCACTTGAGAGAGCTTCTCCTCTCTCACTTATGCACCCGAGTGAGTGAGTGTGTGTATGATAAACATAGAGGCTCACTCTCTATTTCTATTCTTTCATTCACTTAAAGTGCACTTCAACATGTCAGCCTGACTTAAGAATTACTTACCAAGGGTGACATCTCTAGGAGAGTTTAATAACCCTGGTGCCCTGCAACTATGGGGACTTTTCCCTCCGATCAACAAGGAGGGTTAACCTCAATGATTTTATAGGACTTGTTTACATTATTGAATCTCCCGATCGGAACATTGGGGCATGACATGACTCAACTACATTATATATACTTCCCAGAATAAACATCGGGGTACAATACATAAGATATACAAGTGAATACATTTTGAATTTACAAATACATCAAAAATTTTGTTCACAATTGATTGTGACAACACATGACGAGCTGCATTGCGATCCTTTGAGTGAGATTTATTTCCAATAGTACTAAATGCATCTAGTAAACTTATGACAACATGAGAAATTGGTTCAGAACTGTTTATCATCTTTATCCTTAAGTTTCTCCCAACAACAGTCATATACCTAGATTTTAATAACGATATAAATAATATACATGTATCTCCATCACATTTAGAATCAAATAGTTGACAAGTATCTGTTGATATTGATATGAAATACTACGTTTAGACAACGTACCTTCAAGAGAACCAATCATACTTTTATCGATCTATATACATTTTGGAGTTCTTCAGTTTGAAGTTGCTAATGGTGGTAGGGAGGCTGGAACTGCACCCTGTACCATATCACCTGGTCATTCTGGAGTTTGAACATGAGCTTCATATCCTTCGGTCTCTTGCTGTCAGTCGGATGATGGAAATTGGAAATACTCCATGGTGGTATAAAAAACATTGCATTCTTCGAGCATAAGGTCGACATTAAATGACTCTCTAATTCCGTTACTTGTATACCCACATCCAAGTAAATCTGTAAAGGTTTCAGGTGGCCTTGATTTGCACCTATGTTTTACTCCTTGATCAATTCCATTCAATGCTTAGACTTTGACTACTATGGATATCGGAGGCCCCTTGAGCGAATGGTTTTTTCTTTCTTGTTGTGGATTGGTAGGAAGAATTGTGGCATCCTCTACAACCGAAATTGGTTGAGTGTCCATAGAGCATCTTCGGTTGGTCATGTCATTTCTTTTCGTTTCTCTAATTTCTTAAAAGATTTCATTGGGTATCGTCTTCCTTGTTGATTTTCTTGCTCGATTGCATGAATGTCCCATCATCACAATGATCAATGATATATGGAGCTCCCCAATGGGAGATTACCCAAGCTTGGTTTCTTTCTTGAACAATTAAGTGTCTAGATACTCCACCACAATGACCAATGAAATATTTTCTTTGATGCTCCTCAAATGCAAGAAAAAAATGGTGGAGATGGTCAATGGTGCTCTTCAACGTGAGACTCCCCAAGCTTGGTTTATTTCTTGCTCAATTGTGTCTAGATACTCAAATTAAGGGGAATATTGGGAGAAATGTTTCTTTTTCTAGCTCCTCAAATGCAAGAAAAAAAGGTGGAGATGGTTAATGGTTGTCTTCAATGGGAGACTCCCCAAGCTTGGTTTATTTCTTGCTCAATTGTGTCTAGATACTCAATCTAGGGGGAAGATTGGGAAGAATGTTTCCTTTTCTAGCTCCTTAATTACAAGAAAATCAATGGTAGAGATGCTCTATGGTTCTCCTCAATGCAATTTTCCCCAATATTGGTTTCTTTATTGCTCAATTGTGTCTATGTACTCCACCACAATGACAAAGTTAATGTTTCCTTTGATATCTCCTCAATTCCAAGAAAAACAATGGCGGAGATGCTCTATGGTGCTCCTCAATCGAAGATTCTCAAAGCTTGGTTTCTTTCTTGCTCAATTAATTCTTACTTTCTTTCTCCTCAATGTATACCATGCTTCAAGCAATCCTTAGACACTTGTGATGGAGATGCTTGATGTCAAAAAAAAAAATATTGTGTGATAATTTGGTGAAGAAGAGAATTGACTACACATTCTGCAACATGAAATTCCACGCAGACTATGAAACATGCTTGAAATATGACAGAGTGTTTCTCGGACAGGGACTATTGTTGTTTATACTGATAAATAATGAACACACTCTATTATTGAAAAAAAATGCGAGCGCATTTTTACCACATATAACACGTACGTGTCATGCTTGAATAACGTTTTGGATCATTTAAGAAGGTACTTCCATGACTAAGGGATAATTCAATGTTTATGGGGAATTAACAAGAACTCCCGAATTCTTATCACCTTAACACCCCCCCTCTCTTCAACCTAACTATATAGTTTTAAAACTCAAGAGATGTATGTGTCAGAGAGAGAGAGGAAGAGAAGGGGGAGTTGGGGTTAGGTGTAGTTGTATGAGAAGAGGGGGAAGATAGAGAGAAAGAGATAGAGATAGAGTGGAGGGGCGGGGGGGTTTTGGGAATAGATAGGGGGGGGGGG
>LPNX011028315.1:277226-302226 GCA_001517045.1 Pseudotsuga menziesii
GTGGGGAGGAGTGGACATACAAGTGTAAGTGGTAAGGGGGGACATAAATGTGTGTGTATGTGTATGTGAGAGAGAGATTTAGAACGAATGGGGTGGTGGTGTGTTAGGGAGAGTGAGGAGTGGGGTTAAAGGTAGGGAGAGGAGGAGGGGGTGTTAGAGGTAAGGAGAAGAGGAGAGTGGGTTAGTAAGAGTTAGGGATTAGAGGGGGCTGCGGGGGACATAAAATAATAAAAGTATTGTTATAATTGGAAATGTAGTCAGATCTAAAGTTATAATCTTACATGATGCGCACATGTTCTAGTCTTACAAAACATGCATGTATTTTTTAATAATATAACATGCGCGCTTTTAGATTTCGTGGGAATACATATTTGAATTTAAATAAAACATGAGCGCATTTATTGCCACTATGGCTAAACCTCCACCCATGCTAGTGTGGCATTCTTATGCCTATGTGTCTGCTTTAGAATTTGCTTCGGATTCATCATGCATATGCCTTAGAGTATGATAAACCATGGCTAATTGAGAATTATATCTAAATTTTCAATATGCTCATGTTTAGCCGTTGGTTATAGTATGTTACACACCTCCATTTATTTATGAAATTTTAGAAACATAATTTATTTTTTTTCACATTCCAAATATGTAATTTTTAACAAGAATATATATATTTTTTCTTAGTTTTTCTTGTTTTTCTTGTTTATCTTGTGTCATCTCTCCTCAGCTCAAAAAACACATTGTTAGTGTTTTCTCCATAACTCTATTGTTTCTCAACCATTTTCAAAAAAAGTTGTATGGTCCACTAAAGAAAACTCACCTATACATGCTATAAAAACCCCATTTCCAAATAATTGGATTAAGTCTTTAAAATGCTGCACCCAAAATTGACATACCATTTTCGAGGTTTGATCACTTAGATAGTTAAGAAAAAAATTTTAAAAATTATTTTTATTATTGGAAAAATAGTCGTGCACTAGTACTATTTGTTCTATATATGTCTACTAGTTTTTGTAAGTTTATTCCATCATTTAGTCACTCGAAGGATGCACCCACAAAAACATATACCTTATAATTTTTCCCAAAAATAAAAAGTGTGCATTAAAAAATATCTAACTTTAGATAGTTATGAACATTTTCAAAAAAAAAAAATTATATATTTTGAAACGTCATTCAACTTCCTACATTTCAAATTTTTAACTTGTCTCAAGATTCATTATGTAAGTGTCTCAAAATATCCATGTAAGTTGATGGATGCTTGTTTTTTCAGTTTTCTATTGCATCTATCGTGTCAAAAGAGACCTTCATTAGATTGCACACACTATATAGTTACTTTCAATGTTACAAGGGGTATTACAATTTATATGGTAAAACATAGTAGCATTTATTTACTCTCGTAGTTTTAATAATTGATTGAAACAATGTGGTATTTTTATATTTATTTATAGTCAGATGAAATCAAATGGGACAAAGAATAAATTACCAAGTAGCATGGTCCTAATTTTGGGCCTCCACCACAAAAACATCTTGATAATAAAATTGAAACCGAGGTTGTCAATTTTATCATTTTCAAAGTACATGATCAATTAAAAATATAGATAAATGAGTTTATTATTATCTTTTAATTGGAAATTAAAATCTTTAATAAGAAAATAATCTTATCTATTTTAAATGGAAATTAAACTCTTTAAAAAACATTATTAATGAAATATATTTAAAAAAAATATCGTTGAAGGGTTATCTTTTCACAAAAACGTTTTGCGATGGGAAATATTATGCTAATGGAGTTCAGTATGATGGAGCAGCATATGATGTTGATTTTTGTTAACAACCATTTGTTCCTAAGCACTTCCTAAGTGATATTGCAGAATACACCACTACAATTCACTTCGATGGAGTGATGTATGTTCACTACTACACAAAAGGGTCTTTTGAGACGATAGTTTAAGACACATGTCTCTTTTTGTGTCTACATATATTTGTATATGGAGTGATGTATGTTCACTACTACACAAAAGGGTCTTTTGAGACGATAGTTTAAGACACATGTCTCTTTTTGTGTCAACATATATTTGTATTTTGTTTTTAACTTTTTATTTTATTTTATGAGTAATTTTCATTGTATTTAAGACATATTAAAAAATAACAAAGAATTAGTGGTAGGTAATTTCATTATTGATCTCTTAAATGGAACAATGAATCATCGATTTGAAGAACCCCGTCCTTGGAATCGTAAAAATATTAGATAGATCCCCAATAAAAATATGGAATATTTGGCTCCTGTATAACCTCTTGTTTGATGGTAACCTTGTATTTCTCATTTCAGTTTTTGCTTGAGTTCCAACTTATTCTACTACATATTCATTAGGGTTCCTTCCATTTGGAAACCAAATAAACAAATTCCCTAGTTAGGCAAACCTTCTAGGTGAGAAAACAATTAGGAAGCTTAGGTACCCACTAGAATGTATCGGTACATAATGGAGCCCAACCACCGAAGAAGACCTATCTGCTATAACAATTAGGGACTGCAACATGGAAATACAGGAAAATCCAAGGTCATGTTTTTCATTGATATATTTCTCCCCACACAAAAAGGTAGGGTAGGGATTTGATTTATGATTGAATGATATTTTTTGAGGATCCCAAATTCAGATTTAATTAAAACCTACATTTGCATATGCATCTAGGCAAGTCAAGAATATTTCATGCACTTTCTATTTGCATAGAGGATTTCCTAGAATTTATCCCTTGCAAGATGACCATGGGATTTAGAAACCCTTTTTTGAAACAAATGAGAAAGAGCATGGAGCTTTAAAAGGATCTCATCCGTAGCCTTGAGCAATAACCTGGTCAACCATGCTGTTAACACCCAAAAATGGTTAACTACCTCATCTACCCCACTACATGGCTCATTTGTCCATTCGCCTACCATATTTCCCTGAAAATCCCACAAAAAAGCCTCCAAAAGGCCTAAAAGGCCTCCAAAAGGCCAAAAAACCCCTTTTCCTCCAAAAATATCCAAAATTCCTCTAAAAATAGCAAAAATCCCCAAAAGGGAAGAAAAAATATAAAATAATGAGGAAAAGGAGGAAGAAACCCTAAACAAGCTGCCCTAAACCATATGGTTTCCAAAACCATGGGCCAACACTCCACCACTAAAAAACTATAAATAAGTGGTGGAGACCCCTCATTTCAACATCCATAATCATAAGCATCCTGCCTCTGCCGAAATTATTCTCGAAACCCTAGCTTACCATCAAGCTACTTTCACCATTGAGAACTCTTTTTGGCCCATTTCCGCCACCGGAAAAGGAGAAGAAGCAGCTTGGAGCTCGAAGCCACCGACATCGGACCAGCGCAACGGACTCCATCAACCTCCTCATTGGAGGTAATATCAATAAAAATCATCATTCATTTCTTTACTGTTTCTGCTCTATATTATTTACTTTCCACCGTATTGTTTCATGTTAGTTGCTTTTTACTGCTTTAGCTTCAAGAACGTAGTTAGACTAATCTTTATTTCAGTTTATCTTTATTTTATTCATATACATCATTGAACTGCTACTAAGGATTCCAGATTCATTAGTAGGTTCTCATTAGCACAAGCTAGGGTGAAAACCCTAGCTACAGTTTGGCGACTCCGCTGTCTCTTTTTAATTTTATTTTTATTTTTCCGTACTGTACTTTCGGCTGTCATTTTCGGCTGCCGGAAACTGCACTTTTTTCTTCCGCAGCCGCGGCCCGACCGCGCATTTCAGGCCCTAACCTGCAACCAGCCCACCGTTGTCAGCCATTTTCCTGCATCCTGGACGTGTTTTTGAACTTTCCCAGTTGCGCCCCGACCGCGTTTTTTCAGCCCACAGTCGGGATCCGACCGCGCCTGTTCATAACACAGTCGCGCTCCGACCGCCACTGTCAGCCCGAATCCCACGACCTAGACCGCACCTATTTCCTCTAAACCCGCGATCTGTGCGCGACTGTTGCCTTCAAACCCGCGGTCTGACCGCGCGAGTCCGCCCCATACCCGCGGTCCGCGGACTGTTTTTTCCCTTGTTTCCGCGCTGAAACCCAGCCACTTTGCCTCCATTTTTCCTGCACTTGCACAGCCACCTATACCACTTGCAGCCCTACAGCCATTTCTGTCCCTTGTTTACAGAATTGTTTAGAAAATTTTTAGCATTTATTTCAACAAAAAAAACAAAAAACAAATTTTTTTTTTTTTGCATGGTAAAAGTTTTTCAAAGTTTTTCTACATTGTTATTGTCATTGAGTAACTATTTTGGATTCATTACCTCACATGCACACAATCTATCCCCTAATTCAAAGTGAGACATAAAATCTACTTAACTCAACCAACACTATAACCTCATTTGAGGAACACAAAAGAATCTTGTAGTTAGGTAGGATCGGGGGGATAGGCTTCCAATAACACCCCTCGGTTATTTACATGTGAGACATAGTTGTTGTACTTTAGGGAACCAAAATCCCTTAGTATTTTTTGACACGGTCACCACCAGTTTGTCAGAGGGCCTCTCCCTTAGGAGGGTTGAAGTTGTGAGATTGGTTCCGGAAGTCTGAGTGGAATACCGAAATCCATTCAGTAACTGAAGGGCTACCTTTCGCAGTTCTCGGAATATCCCTGTATAGGGAATATTGTGGTTAAAGGACCAAGCGGCAGATTCACCTTTCTGGACGTGTCATGAACGGGGTATCTTAGTTGCCATACTTCTAGGTTTGCGTACCCGGTGTCCCTCCCGGTAGGGGGATACTTTAGCCATTTAACTTTCCTATTTATATTGTCTGACTCGGATTTCATCACCTTGGAGAGGATATACTTAGTTGAGTCATAATACCATTAGTTAGGTGTTTGCATGCTCCCTTACCTCCTCTTGGTCTAGTGAGTCCACCGATTTTTTCTTTTTTAGGAAACCGACTGCTTCTTGGTATTCTGACCACTTTCTTGACACTCCGCCTATTGTAGCACGCAGTTGCAGTCGGTGTTTTGAGTTGCTTTTTGGCCTGAGTGCCTTCTTTTTCGAGCTCTCCTTCTACACACACGGTTGCATTAGGATTTTTGAGTTGTTTTTTCGACACCACAACCCACATATTTGAAAACCACTTGTCACCATTGACTCTCCGAGACATTCTCGTCGCCTCAGAGGTGAGCCCCCACAGCACGGTTCACTTGACACCACCCGCCATTACCGTAGATCTCGAGCCTTGTCACTCGACTCCACTCGTTAGCGGCATAGGACCCCGTCACCAGATTCCGAGAACACTCTTTACACTACCCCCACTAGCCCCATGGCTGGCGTGAATCCCAACCCCTCCATTATAGGGACCACCAGTGGTACATCCGCCACTATACCAGTTACTACACCTATCATGGGTATACCCTCCATAGTAGGCCCGTCTACCATTCCCCTCACCGTACCTATTCCCACGGCAGGAATACCCATACCTACTCCATTAGTAACTCCTACCACAGTAGTTCCCCCACTTGGGAGTAACATCCCTCACATCACCCCTCCACCTGGGGGCATGGGCCCCAATGTGGTCCAACCCACTACCGTATCACACCCTCCATCCAGTTTACCATATATGGCTAGCCTCAACCTACCTGACCTAGCCAGGTTAACCAATGACCCCATCCGGCACAACCCTGTGTGGCCCCACATGCCTACCAAACTCCCCTCGGACATCCCTATGTTTGAGGGTAAAGCAGGTGAAGACCCCCAGAACCATATCATGTCTTTCCATCTATGGTGCTCCTCCAATTCCATAGTAGACGACTCCATCCGCCTCCGTTTATTACAGCGCACTTTCACTGGCTCAGCTGCCAAATGGTATATCGAGCAACCTCACGGAACCCACACCACCTTTACGTCCCTGGCCTCGACCTTCCTCCAGTTTTTCCAGTTGCCTGTTCGCTATGATGCAGGTGTCGAGATCCTTCTCTCATGCAGACAGAACACGGCTACCCACATCACCGACCACATCCATGAATGGCGGCGACGCCGTAGCCTATGCAAAATCAAGCTAGATGACCGGATCTTTTTAGATTGGTTCCTTAAGTCCCTCCTTCCGCTCATTGCTAAGGATGTGGCAGCCGAAAGACCCCAGTCGGAGGAAGAGGCTATCCTTAAAGCCCAGCAGTTTGATCTCATTTACGCCCAGTCGGGTTATCTTTACACCATCATCCCAGACGCCCCTCGAGGCGATCCCTCACATCACGATGCGCCGGGGGAATCCCACGTTGCTGATGGCATCATTGGCCGTCTCTCTTCACAGCTTCAGCCCTTTTCCATAACCCGTCCTACTCCTGGACCTGAACTTTCGCGGGCTATATCACAGTCCGGAGCAACCAACTCGTATGCTCACATGCCCCATCAACACCATACCCAGGGACCTTCATGTCCACCTCAGTGTTTCGGCAATATGCCTTCCCCGGTCGCACCTCAGCCATACTATCACCAGCAGGCTACACCAGCTCTTGCGCCGCCACAATCCCAACCTCATTATTATCAGCCACAGGCAGCCCCTGCGGCAAACCCACAACCCGCTCCACAGCACTATCAACAACCCCCTCAAGTAGCTGCGCCAGTGCAACCTCCACCTCCCTACTATCCACCGCAACCTGCTCCCGCACCTTCGCAAACTCAAAATCCACCTACTACCCAAGGGCAGGTTTACGCCCAAGAAAATCCGCCACAAAACCAGAATAACCAACGCAACCAGGGCCAACAAAACCGCGGCAGGGGCCGAAATTGTGGGAACAACCAGCAGACCGAGCAAGCTGGTCAACACCCTAATCCCCCTGCTAATAATAACACAGCCCCTACCAACCAAAACCCCGATCGCCCGCCCAAGCAGGCTAAAAACCCCAACCTGCGAACCAACTGCCCTTGTTTTGTTTGCGGGGTCTATGGCCACTACACACACTTTTGTCCACATATGGAGCGAGTTCAACAACTTTTGGCTGCTGATAAGCTACGCCAAGGACAGGCGGCACCTTAAGCACCACCCAATCCCCCACAACCTCAGCAGCCACCTTTGGTCCTACAAAACCCCTTACCCAACCAAGCCTTGGTGAACACTGAACCATTGGCTCCCCCTCCAGCTACTGCGCCTATCCAACAAATCACTTACGCTGCTCCTGATCAACCCCCGTCTGACTTAGGTATCCACCATCTGTTGATTATGTCCTCCGATGAGGTCAACCTCCAGACCCGGCGGAACCAGTATGGCTCCACCCCGGAAACACCACCCACCAATAACCCCACTAACGCTCATCCCACCGATCAGCCATTACGTATACCTCCACCTCCACTAGATGGAGCTCCCAAAGCACCCCGTTTCCCACTTCGCCGTATCAATAACAACCCCAATGCGCGGGCTGCGTCAAACTACAACATCGTAGACGACTTAGCCCAATCTCCCGCAGCCATGTCTGCGTTAGAATTCTTAATAAATTGCCCTTCACAGCGTAATACTTTACTCTCGGCCATTGGGGCTATCGATCCACATGATTCGCAGTTAATGGCATATGATTTGGACCAATCCGAACCCCGCCTGCCCTCCAACTTATCATTCCAAGTTACTGTCTCCATCCGAAATTTTGTAGTCCATCGCTGCATTATTGATGAAGTTGCCTCTACATGTGTCATGCCCATCTCCATCTGGCAAAAAATGGGATCCCCCCCTCTCCAACTGTCCTCCACTGCGTTGCGAGCCTACGACGGCCGTTCAGCTCAACCACAAGGCCTGTTAACCAATGTCCCCGTCCAGCTGGCTTGTAAAATGGTCCTGATAAACATCGAGGTTATCAATGCCCAGTTTGACTACAACCTTCTACTTGGCTGCAGCTACATGTATGCTATGCGGGCAGTTGCGTCCACCGTTTTTCGCATCATGATGTTCCCTCATGAGGGACGCGTGGTCAAAGTTGACCAACTCACGTACTACGATCCCAAGGCCGCCGCGACACCCGAAAATGTTCTCCCCATGATTGAACACACTATCTCGGGTGACCCCGATACAGGCGTTTCTTCTATAGGGCCCATGCTCCCCATAGTTGAACAACTTATTCCGGATGCCACCACCTCCTTGGTTTCTTCTGTGGGTCCCGGAGTTTACTCAGACATACCAATGACCTCCACTTTTCCATCACTCCCAACACCGTCATCTACTACTGAAGTGGCTGACCTTTTGACTGTGTCCCACCACACGAGGACCCCTAGTAATCAACCACCGTTGTTGCCTCAACCCCCTTTGGTACCTAGCCACATTGGTGCCACACCCATACATACCATACCTTTCCTCTTCCCTCCCTCAGGAGTGGTTAGCACCCCAGTCATGGCTACCCTTAGCCTCCCGGTTTTAACCTTAGGATTACCCGTTTGGTATCTTTCGCCTCCAGTTCTCCCGCCGACACCAGATGTCATCGTGCAACCAGTACAACCCATAGCCACTACTAGTCGACCACCTCCCGGTGTCGCACCCCGTCAACCCCCGCGAAACCACCTCCCGGTGTCGCTACCCCATCAACCCCCGCGAAACCATCCCCTATTTTTACCAAACCCACGGGGGGCAGAGGCCCCCAACCTTACACTGCTGTCCCACCTCCTAAAACAGTCCAAAACCCCCCTGTATTCCGTGCCCCTCCTAAATGTGCACTCTGCGATGAGCTGGGTCATGCGACTCACTTATGTCCTCATTTACCAACATTAAAGGAATACATGAAAATGCTCGACGACGACCCCACCATCCCGGTGGTCCATCCAGAGTCAACCCTTACGCCTCGCGACAAGTCCCTACGCACCAACCACCCATGTGCCTTATGTGATATTTACGGGCATTACTCCCATCACTGTCCCGATCTCCCCGAGTACCGACTAGCTCTCTTTGAGATGAACAATCCAGAGTTCGAGACGGCAGACCTCACCATTAACGAGATCCTCCCCCCAGACCTGGATCCTGAGACAACCCAACTCCCCATTGTGGAGATCCACCCCCCGGAATCTTCTGCTTCAGAAGAGTTCGAGACCATTTATATTTTTTCTTCCGTCACCACCCCCTCGGCAACCGATCTGACAACCCGAACATTCTACAGTGATGAAGAAATTCTTGAGGCTCTCACTGCCCCAAATTATCCCTGGGATGACATGCATCATCGTTCATACTTTCTCCCAGATGAACCCCCTTCTACCACTGCTCCCCAATTCGCAGTGGAATCCAAAGACTTCCTTCCCCCGAAGGTCGACTGTTTCAAGGACCCTATTCCTGCTCCCGACGCCTTCGAAGAGGGTAACATGGCCAACATCTCACCTGTTATCCAAATCGATCTTGCTGCCCCCGGGGGCACCCCCGAACTCCTCGCTTTAGGAGAATCTTGCACTGAGTAGGAGGTTGACGAGTACAAAGCACTCTTCAAAGAATTCCGTGATGTCTTTGCCTGGTCCTATACTGAAATGCCTAGCCTTGACCCTGCCATTATAGAACATCACTTCAACACATGGCCTGATATAGCCCCCGTTCGTCAGAAACAGCGTCCCATACACCCCTCCAAACTCCCAGCTGTCAAAGCAGAGATCGAGAAACTTCGCACAGCAGGATTCATTTATCCTATTGCTTATACCACATGGGTTTCAAACCCTGTTCCTGTCAACAAGAAACAAGGCACCCTTAGAGTATGCACTGACTTCCGAGATCTAAACCGCGCCTGTCCCAAAGACAATTTCCCTACGCCATTCATTGACCAGCTCATCGATGCGTGTGCGGGGCACGAAGTCCTCTCCTTCATGGATGGTTTTTCCGGATATAATCAGATACAAATCCGTAAGGAAGACCAATACAAGACCGCTTTTACTACCCCATGGGGCACTTTTGCCTATCGTGTTATGCCTTTCAGTCTCAAAAATGCTGGCGCAACATTCCAGCGGGCCATGACCTATTGTTTTCATGATTTGTTCCACATCCTACTCGTATATCTAGATGACCTTACAGCTCGTTCCCGAAAACGATCGGACCACCTAAACGACCTTCGACAAGTTTTTCTGCGTTGTCACAAATATCAGATCCGCTTGAACCCACACAAGTGTGTTTTTTGCGTTTCGGCAGGCCGATTGTTGGGTTTCATTGTCTCCCACAGAGGAATTACTGTAGATCCACTGAAATTCCAAGCCATCTTAGACCTTCCCTCTCCTCAAACACTCAAGCAGCTCCAAAGTCTGCAAGGGCAATCTAATTTCCTTCAACGCTTCATTCCCGATTACGCCACAACCGTTCATGGTTTCTTGCGCCTACTCCGTACCCGAGTACCCTTTGTCTGGGACGAGCAAGCAGAAGCTGCCTTTAATGCCCTCAATAAATCTCTCACACAAGCCCCCTTGATCTCCCCTCCAGATTTCTCTCACGATTTCATCCTCTACATCTCGGCATCCGAGTATGCGGTGTCAGGAGTCTTGGTCCAAGAAGACGCCTCACGACAAGAACATTTCATTTACTACGTTAGCCAGACCTTGTCCGACCCACCCTTACGTTATCCACATGAGGAGAGACTAGCCCTAGCAGTGGTCTTTTCCGTCCAAAGGTTGCGACACTACATTTTACTTAGTCATACCACAGTCGTCGCCGACTCTAACCCCATGGTCTATCTCTTAAACCGGCGGCTCCTGCAAGGTCGCGTGGCCAAATGGGTCATTATCCTCCAAGAATATGACCTTACTTTCCGAACACCCAAGAGCACCAAAGCCCTTGCACTTGCCCAGCTCATGACGGATCTCCCTTCCTTTATCCCAGCCCCACCTATCTCCGAAGAGTTACCCGATAATTACTTGTTTACCATCTCGTCCGATGACCCGTGGTATGGCGATATCTTGTTATACCTGCGCACGCAGAAGTTTCAACCCACAGTCACTCAGAACGAACGTCGTCGTATCCATCACCATGCCTCTCGCTACCTCCTCATTGGAGATGTCCTTTACCGGCGCGGAATCGATACAATTGTTCGTCGTTGCCTTACACATGAGGAAGCTGAACAAGTCCTTAATGATTGTCATAGCGGTGCCTGCGGCGGCCATTTCTTAGGGATGGCCACTGCCCAAAAGGTCGTCCGCGCCGGATATTTCTGGCCCACACTCTTCATCGACTGCATCAACGCAGTCAAACATTGCCATAACTGCCAGCTTTTCTCCCCCAAAGCTCGGACGCCACCTGCTCCGTTACACCCAGTAGTCAATGTTGGTCCCTTTTGTAAGTGGGCCATCGACTTCATGGAGTGTAGACCCACGTCAGCGAACGACCATAAGTACATGGTGTCGCAGACCAAATGGCGAACAATGTCCTAGACTGGAATATCAATCACACTATGTAACACCTCCATCATGCATCATTACCCCATAGCATATCATCCAAATATACAAAAACCCAAAAAGACTGCATTGCATCAACATTTGCATACATAACACATAAACCATCAACATGACATTTACATCCATAAGGGCATCCACGTGCCTAGTCATACATACATCATATCATATCATATCAAAAAGGGGCATCCACGTGCCCAACAACCTAGACTACTTGCATCCACGTGCAGTATCAACATAGAACACATCATAAAGCGCATCCACGTGCGTACAAATGAGACAACATCATCAAACAATGTGCATCCACGTGCATATATATATATATACAAGTCAAAAAATACATGTTCAGAACTATACATGTTCTGAGTACCCCAGTACTCAGCTATACAAAAAAATCTGTATGTACATCCCTCCAAACTCATAAAATACAAGCCGCAGCTACAAAAATCAAGGAGAGACCCCTGCTCTCCCTAGTGGGAATCATACCCCGGATCACTCTCCGTGTCAGCCGCCTCCGACTCCTCCTCCTGCTCCTCCTCCGATGAGTCCTCAGCTCGCCTAGGCCTCGGTACCCGTGCTCGTGCCCTCTTCGCCAGGAGAGCCACCCGGAACGCTATCCCTCTGAAGTCCCGAGGCGCCTACCTACAATCCCGAATCGTATCTCGAGGAAGTTCCTCCCACCCCACCTCGCTCACTCCTGCCAACAGCTGCTCCAACAGCGCCCGTACAGACTCTAGCGCCCCATCCGCGTCTTGCTGATGCATAGGACCTCGCCCGAGCAAAGCCGGCACCGCCACAACCCCTCTACGGGGCACATGATCTCGCGGAGGCCTCGGACCCACATCTGCAAACACCGAGTTGTCAGTCACCATATATATCATATATAACATAAAAACTGGACCAAACAATTAACATCATACATACCATCTGGAACCCATGCCTGCCCAGGTGGCCATGGCGCATCTGGATCCCCTGTGTAGTCCATGCCTCTGTAGGGGTAGTCCTCCAACGCCAGCGGTAACTGTAGCCAGTGCATATATAGCTCCTGAGTGAAATACCGCCCCACGTCCCCGCCACCCCAGCGACGCATCATCTCTCCCCACCGGATCATCCGGGGCTCCCTCGGGCCTCCCTCTCTGACCGGCACCCGCGGCCGTAGAGTAGGAACCCTCTCCATGAAGAAGGCCACTAGAAATGAACCAAAGCAGAATCCCTTGCCAGCTTCCTTCGCTGTGGTCAGCTGTCGCTGCATGCAGGTCAGGAACATCTGGCCCCACGCATAGTACGTCCCAGCCAGCACTCGCTCAACAATCTGCATCTGCCCCCCAGACACCTTCTCAGGTGCCTGGGATCCCAAGATTCGTACAACACAAGCGGCCATCACCTGTACAGCTGCCTCCGGCAAATCCTGAATCCGCAGTGCATTCCTATGCACCCTCGCGTCTGCCCTGCAAAAGCATGCTGCCAAGTCATCTATGTTGAGATCCGCCGAGACCCGCGGCTGTGTATCCGTTACCCGCCCCAGGCAGGGTAACCCCGTCAAGAATTAAACATCGACCAGGGTGAGATCCACCCTCTCTCCCTGTACCCGAAACGCCTGTGTCTCGGGCTCCTAGAAATCAATCAAACGGTTCAGCAGTAAACCTGCTAACCATATCATCGGAATCTCCGCAAACTTTAGAAGTCCGAAGAGTGCCAACATAGACCGCACCCGACGGTCCTCTCTAATCGCAGTCATGAGATCCTCTTGCATCTCTCTCTCACGCCATATCACCCGTGGCATCCTGCAAATCAAACAAAGAAGTCTCATTAGGCTCATAACCAAATAACAGACCTACCCCACCCATCCATAACCCCGAATAGTCGCGGTCCAGACCGCGGCTGTCAAGCCCGACAGTCGCAGTCCAGACCGCAGCGGTCCAGCTCGACAGTCGCGGCCCAGACCGCGACTGTCCAGCCTGACAGTCACGGCCCAGACCGCAGCTGTCTAGCCCGACAGTCGCGGCCCAAACCGTGGCTGTCCAGCCCGGCAGTCGCGATCCAGACTGCGACTATCAAGCCCGACAGCCGCGGTCCAGACCGCAGCTGTCCAACCCTACAGTCGCAGTTCAGACCGCAGCTGTCCATCCCAACAGTCACGGTCCAGACCACAGCTGTCCAGCCCGACAGTCACGACCTCTGACCGCGGCTGTCTAAGTCAAACCCGTGGTCGCAGACCGCGATTTCGACCGCTGAACCCGCGGTCCACACCTATCGACCGTACAACAGAGACCCCTGGGCCCCACCAACCCCCCAACCCAAAAAATCAAAACAAGTGTCGGTTTAACAGAATACCTGGCTCTCTCGAATCTTGAATCCGCCGGTCAGATCATCCAGAAATCACCCGTAAGCTCTAGTTCACTCCGATCGCCAATCAATCTCGAATAGTACAAATGACGTGTAATATGGGGCCCACTTACTATTTGTCGACAGTCGACTTTGTTCTTGTTTTGGCCATTCTGAGCCCATTCGGAATCCGTTTTCCGAACTGTTTCCACCATTGGAACCAGAACGACTAGCTCATCCTAATGGTCACCTCATTGCATCTTTTTGACTACATCATTTTTTGCCCATTTTTTAGACATCAATAGTCGTCTCGATTAGAGTGCCCCATCGGCCGCTGTCTGATTGTTCCACACTTTTTACATGAGCCATTCACTCCTATCATACTGCAAAGGTTTCGTTGTTGCGCCACCATTCAACCACCCTGCAAGGAGGCCCACCAGTGTTCCCCCCCGCCATCAGTTCTAATCATCATCAATGTCCCCTCATCGACCACTTCCTCCTTGCCTGACCATTCCAACTACAGAGTCTTCTTATTTGCTTTCAGACTCCTTAAAATTGAAAGCAACCACGAGCATGAACTGTCATGGGCTCGCAAAATCCACATGACAGTGCCATTTCATTTCATCAGAGTCTTCTTATTTGCTTTCAGACTCCTTAAAATTGAAAGCAACCACGAGCATGAACTATCATGGGCTCGCAAAATCCACATGACAGTACCATGTCCATCAAATTCAGAGTCTTCTTATTTTCTTTCAGACTCCTTAAAATTGAAAGCAACCATGAGCATGCACTGTCATGGGCTCGCAAAATCCACATGACAGTACCATTCCATCAATTCAGAGTCTTCTTATTTGCTTTCATACTCCTTAAAATTGAAAGCAACCACGAGCATGAACTGTCATGGGCTCGAAAAATCCACACGACAGTAGCATTTTATATATCCACACTTCTTCTCGTTCCATAACCCATGAAGAAGTCCCCCCCACCTCTTAGCACTATGATCAATCCTCTCGGCAGCACCTCCAATCAGGTTTCCTTTGTTCAGAGTATTCTGCAGTCTCCTACCATGTTACCACAGCTTGAGTATCCCTCAGCCCAGTGAACTACCCAGATCCCTTACAGCTATGATCCCTTTACCACCAATCAGTTTCATGTGCTGCCCGATCATCCCCGCCATCATACTCTGAACAAAGGAAGTTTGAGTCCACCTACTCTACTTGCCCAGTTATACCCCCAGTTTATCACTCTTACCATCCGTACTATCACAAATCGGTTTTACACCTCGTGCTCGTGTCAAGGAAACATCATTGCCTTGATAGTTGCAGGTCTCCCTCTATCGACGACAACTCCTCTATTCCAGAGGATAAACCTAGAGGCTCTTGCGCCTTGGACCCATCACCATCTGTGGTGAGTGCCTACGGACCATTTTGGGAGGAATCATTATTTCCTCTCCGAATGGTTGTTTCTCACATGTTCGACTTCAGCACCTTATTCGCATCGTTGAGAATCGCGCAGAATATATATCCTTTCCATTCTGTGTCGAAGACCCCGGATTTCCCCCGACTCTACCACATTGGTGAGTCACTTCGGAACGCCCAGTTATATGTTCTCGTGGATGTCCGGGCTGCGTTGGCGATTGTATTCGGAAGCCATCCAGTTCTATGCTTCCTCGAGTACCCAGTTCAGTTCCAGCTCAGTGTACCATTACAAGTGTGACCCTTCTCACTCTGATACAGCAGCGCATCAATTTCTTCAGAACCACATTCAAGAGCACTGTTTCCATTCCAGTGGATGAGTTTGTCAGCTCAGACATGATCAGCTCAGCAGTATGATCCAGATTTGTGTCCCTTCCGGACCCTCATGATATGCACAGTGCTTATCTACTACAGGTCCTTCATTTTGGGCCTCACACAGTTATTTTTATGTATCTTGATACGAGCATGGGAATGCCCACCTCGTCCATATATTGAGATATTTATCCGCATCCAGTCTTTGAGGACCATTTATATTGTTATGTTCTGAAATGAGCATGGGAATGCCCACCTCGTCCATATTATTAGATGACCCCTCATCCATTATTGAGGTTATGTACTTTTCATTCCTTGCAGGTGGTTCAAGATCGGTGTCCCAGACTTCAGTTGCTTCCTTCTCTTCTCCACACCCCAACACAAACCAAATATGACTCATGATGTCCATCGGCCATATGATGAGCTCCTGCCCTCGCACATCAAGGGGCAATCTGTTAACACCCAAAAATGGTTAACTACCTCATCTACCCCACTACATGGCTCATTTCTCCATTCGCCTACCATATTTCCCTGAAAATCCCACAAAAAAGCCTCCAAAAGGCCTAAGATACCTCCAAAAGGCCATAAAACTATCTAAAAAGCCTCCAAAAGGACTAAAATGCCTCCAAAAGGCCAAAAAACCCCTTTTTCCTCCAAAAATATTCAAAATTCCTCTAAAAATAGCAAAAATCCCCAAAAGGGAAGAAAAAATATAAAATAATGAGGAAAAGGAGGAAGAAACCCTAAACAAGCTGCCCTAAACCATATGGTTTCCAAAACCATGGGCCAGCACTCCACCACTAAAAACCTATAAATAAGTGGTGGAGACCCCTCATTTCAACATCCACAATCATAAGCATCCTGCCTCTGCCGAAATTATTCTCGAAACCCTAGCTTACCATCAAGCTACTTTCACCATTGAGAACTCTTTTTGTCCCATTTCCGCCACCGGAAAAGGAGAAGAAGCAGCTTGGAGCTCGAAGCCACCGACATCGGACCAGCGCAACTGACTCCATCAACCTCCTCATTGGAGGTAATATCAATAAAAATCATCATTCATTTCTTTACTGTTTCTGCTCTATATTATTTACTTTCCACCGTATTGTTTCATGTTAGTTGCTTTTTACTGCTTTAGCTTCAAGAACGTAGTTAGACTAATCTTTATTTCAGTTTATCTTTATTTTATTCATATACATCATTGAACTGCTACTAAGGATTCCAGATTCCTTAGTAGGTGCTCATCAGCACAAGCTAGGGTGAAAACCCTAGCTACACATGCTACCATTTATTTTGTACACTTTTGCTTCTGACTCTTCATATTATGCTCTTCTAACGCAGAAAAATCAGGAAAACAATGAGGCTCCCATAGCTTTTACAAGTTCTGGTTTGAACAGTGTAGAGCTGAACTACCCAGAAGTGGACAAACAAGCATTTGCTATTTTCAAGTCAGTGAAAAATTTCCAGCCTTATTTGCTGAAGTCTCATACCAAGGTCATTGTGCCATATTCCGCAGTCAGAAATATTTTGGTACAAAAGGACCTGGGTGAAAAGCGAGCCCATTGGGTCACAGCACTTCAGGAATATGACCTGGAAATAAATCCTTTAAAGATTATCAGGGGACAGGGACTTTGTAAGTTGGCAGTTGTAACTTCAGACATTTCTGAATCTGATCTACACTTCTTTGATGAACATTTTCTTTTCGAAAGGGAAGTTTGTCCAATCTCAGCCCCCTCTGATTCCTGGTATCATGCTATTAATTTTTTTTTATTGCATGGAAATGCCCCTGAACATCTGGATTTACATAGCAAGAGGGATTTGAGATTGAGATCTACCCCTTATCAGCTGATTGATAATATTTTGTTTAAAAAGAATTTCGAAGGAGTTCTCCTTCGTTGTTTAGAATGAAATGAAGCTGATAATGTGTTGTCTCAATTACACGCAGGACCGTCCGGGGGACACTTTGGTGGAGAAACCACGGCCCACAAAGTACTCAAAGTCAGATATTACTGGTCTATGTTGTTCAAAGATGCATTTGCCTTTGCTAGGAAATTTCAGGAGTGTCAGAGAGCAGGAGGCAGACTTAAGAAAGCAGCATTACCCCTCCAGCCGGTTATTATTGAAGTCCCTTTTCAACAAAGGGGTCTGGACATTGTTGGTCCAATCACACCAGCTTCTTCACAGCAGCACAAATACATTTTGACAGCCACAGATTATTTCACTAGATGGGTTGAGGCCATCCCCTTGTAAGTGGTTAACTCAGAACAGGTGATATCATTCCTTGATTCTTTTATTGTCACCAGGTTTGGTGTTCCCAAATCTTTGATTTTTGACAATGCAACCTATTTTTCTTCTGTAAAGTTAATGGAATATGCATTTAAAAAGGGCATAAATTTAAAATATTCAGCTAATTATTATCCTCATGGTAACAGATTAGCTGAATCTTCCAATAAAAACTTAATCAAAATTTTGAAACACACGGTGGTTAATCATCATAGAAATTGGCACAACGCCTTATTGAATGCCTTGTGGGATGACAGAGTGACACCCAAAGATGCCATAGGAAATTCTTCCTTTTTTTTGGTATATGGTAAAGAAGCCATCTTGCCTCCTCATTTATTTTTACCCTCTTTATAGCTCTCCCAGTTAGTACAGGAGACAGCATGTTCTTCCCTAGAACATCGAATTAATACCTTACTTAAACTGGAGGAAGATAGAGAGTTGGCTAGAAAAAAGTTTGATCAACACCAAAAGACTATTAAACGCTGGTTTGATCATAGAAAATCAGCCAGTAGGAATTTGGAAGTAGGTGACCTAGTTATGAAATGGGACAAGGAGCACGAAGACAAAGGAAAACACACTAAGTTCCAATGCATGTGGCTGGGGCCATTTATTATTACAGAAAAAATTTGTCCTAGCACGTTCAGGTTGCAAACACTGGAGGGTGACATCGAGAACCTTCCGGTGAATGGTCATCTCATTAAGAAATATTTTTGCTGATCCCCCTCAAGGGATTATCGTGTATATACCTTGTGTGGTGTGCTTGGTTTGTGTAATTTATTAATGAGTTTATTTGGCTTGTTTGCTTTGGATATTTTATTTGAATATTTTTTACTTTGATTGATTTGTCAAACTTCCAGCTGATGACTTTTTTTTATCAAGTTCTGTGATTGACCTGCAAATCATGCACGAAGATCTTACTATCCTGAAAATTGTCACACTGTTTTATGTCTTGAACAGTGAATGGCTTTTCATCTTTTTAGATTTTACCGTAAATTCTTAAATCATGTTAATGTAAATTAATAATATAAGCCTCTGCAAAGATTTTTCCAAAAGGATTAGGGAAGTACTTGGCGAGGTTATCTATTTAAGTCTTTTACACCATCCCTTCTCGCAAAGAGAATTATACTTTCCTCCCCATCTGCTAAGTTAATCTCATTGGGGATTAAATATAGCTACATTCTGGCCATGTTTGGATTTGAATGTTTTCAAAATAATCTGAAGGATAGAAGGTCTCATAACGAGCCGGTCCGTTCAAGATCATAGGTTTTCATTCAGTAACATTGTCGTTTCTGGTCACCAAGCCTGGACAATGGCCCTTGAAAAAAAAAACACTAAGGGATAGAAGGTCTCATAACGAGCCGGTTTATTTACTGTATTGCAGATTGGTGACTGTCATGGTTACTTTCTGGTTACCAAGCCAGAACCGTGGCCTTCAGAAGTATATATATAAAAAAAGGGATGGTAACAATTCAACCTAACCAGAATTGTATATCTATAACTAGCAGATGGGATACTGGCATTCTTTGGGATTTGAAGTAACCCTGTCAAGGCTATGGATGCCTGCTGGCAGCAAGGCCATGCTTGTGGTATTGGTATTTTATTTTTCAAAACCAAGCCACTTACTGTTTTACATCGTTTGGGCTTATGTTTGTGAGAGACTAAAATTTTATCAAATAAGTAATTGAAGGTGTAAATTTCTGGTAAATTTCTAGCGATGTGAAATTCTTGAATCTGTTTAAGATGTTAAAATACGGTTTTCTGTATAATGGTATACATGAGGGATCTAATCTTTTCGATTGCATGATTTTAGGTTAAGAAACAGAGATAACTATTCTGCTCAGTCAGTCGCCATCTGTTGTGCCCCTACCCAACAGGCTTAAAAAACAAAACAAATTTCATCAAACAAAATAAAATTTTGTTTGATGAAATGTTTGAATTTCTCATTGCAAATCTAAAGAATTGATAGCTACTGAAATGATGACATTCGAATAGCTACTAAATCAGTGAAATTCCATGTTTTTACAATCTTTGTGAACTATGGTTTGGGGACAAAATCATTACATTAAAACCATTACTTTGGATGAATTTAGCTTTATGAATTAAGGGATAAGCTTTGGTTGCTATGCCTCTCACTATAAGTCTTCATTCGAATATTAATCAATGGGTATATGTGATTGATTTATTGTAAATTTGATAAGGTCTAGAAAATCAAAGGCTTAATAATTTATGCAAACATACCTCACCCTAAGTTCATCCTTCAGACTCCGAACCTTACTCAATATTACTGTGACTGTTTAATTTCGATTTTTATAATATGATCCATATTGTGAAGGTTTGTTGTTGGTTTGATAGTTTATATTGCGTCGTATGCTCGCCACCTTCAAGGGTTTAATCATTATACGATAAGGGTGACATAGGTTTATGGCTTATGGTTACATTAATTCATGTCGTCGCCTCTGAATCTGATCCACCTATGGCAAGGTTGATATGGTATCATTGCATTTGTACTTAACTCTGTCGATTACATTCAATTGCCAGTACATGCTTAGCGTCATGGATCCCTTCTCGTCCAACTCCTGTATTGTATGCGATGAGTGGTTTCATGTCAATAACGCCAAATAAATAATGGAAACTTGAGTCTAGACCGGAGTCTTCACCGTCACTTTCTATTACTTGATTGCCTCTCTGTGTGATAATTCTCCTTCGCCCATGCCAAGTTGACAAGGTTGTATTCTGTGTTCATTCATGTCACATTTTGTTTATCATAGAGTTGGGTTTCATTGCTTGTTTTTCCTGCTCAGCTTGCATCCTGAGTGCTCGCTCTCCAGTTTAGTGTCATATTTCAACTTGTGGTATCTCTTCTGTGTACAGCTGCATACATTTGCATTCACAGTTATGGCTCTAGTTGTAAGGGTTGAGCCGAGTGACCTGAAACTCCTTGATTCAAACCCTGAGCTCCTAGATAAAGTGGAAGCGGTTGGATGGCTTCCATTCATCCGCAGGTTTGCAGATTCAAACCATGAGGTGACTAGGTTATTTTCTTTGTTGTTGGCCGATTCGAGGGTTAAGGTGGCTGATATCCAATTCGGAGTTGATGAGAGTTCAGTTGATCTGTCTACTAGTTTGTCGTTAACAGTTGAACGATGGTTTAAGTACAAGAAGATGGAGGTGACAGATTGGAGGCAGATGTTGAACAATCCCTACCAAGATGTATCATTTATAACTGGTGTGTCACGGAAATACTTTAAGAAAGAGTGGCTACCAGTCTTGGACGTTATTCACAGGTATGTGACCTGTGAGGGTCATCTCTCCTCGGCTTATATCTATCATCTACGGTTGATGGCTGTGTTTATTAGTTTTCCTCTTAATTTTCCTCATTATCTAGTTCATAGTATAACCAAGATGTCTTCGGCCATTAAGAAGGGGTCGAAGAACATTGGTCGTAGTCTGTTTCATCACGGCCTGGTTAGGATATTAATAGAAAGAGAATTATCTAAGCATAATCGGTCATGGGATGAGTTTATCGAATCAAATGGCTTCTTAGCCTTCTGTCATTGTCAATTTGATTGCCCTGAAGAATGTGTAAGTCATCAAGAGCCTAGTCAAGTTCTGGCTTCACCTGTATACACACCTATGTCAAACCCTAATGGCCGTGTAAGCCCTAGCATTTGTAATGATTCCATTCCCACTCCTGTGAGTAGTCCTGGTACTCCTATGCCTTCTAAGCGGATGAGGAAGTATTCAAATATATCCCTTGTAACACCGAAATCTAATGATTACACCTGCAATCAGGAAGGCAAAAGGCCGAATGCTAAGGTTATTGGTAGGCATACAAGAAGTATGGTTGCTAAGGGTAGTACTGTGAAGTCTTCTGTGAGTAAAAACATTGATATTGAAACACTTGTGCTAGATGATGAAGAAGAGAATCCTGTCTTGCCTAATGATGGTCGTGATATTGATCATGAGCCTATCCTGAACCCTGCAGATAACAGTCCTCATGCGTCTGATAAGAATCTTCAGGTTGACCCTGTGGTCGATCCTCCGGTTAAGGGCAATTCTGTAGAAGCAAACTTATAAGGTTCTTATCGAATTGGTGAAATGATTCACTCGTTATTTGTAAACTGTTTGCTGGATAAAATGCATAGGTTGGAGGAAGAAGTAACAGAGATGGTTACACAATGTGATGCTATGAATGCCGAGAATCTAAGGTTGAAAGAGAAGATAGATTCAGATGATAAGTGTCTACTGCATTTGAAAAAGCATAAGAATAGGTTGATTCAGAGGGTTCTGAAACTGCAAAACGTGAATCATAAGAATGATGAAAAAGTGCATGAGCTTAATGCTCAGGTTACTCTGATGCAATTCAAAGGGCATTCACAGAGTCCAGCGAATGGTGTGAATATTCAGGTGTTTAATGCTCCTGTTAAACTATAATGTTTTGGACGCACTCGCTATTATATATATATGTTTAAGAAGTTTTCAGGTTTGAAGTTATGATCAAGTGATAATCAAGTTATTTTGTTACAGGTATTGGTGTGCATTGATTTATGCATTATGTAGTTTATTTTATTTTGCTCTTACATGTGTTTTAATTATTTCCCTATGTTGTGTAGTATCGCAGGTGATGTTGTTGATGCGCTTTTCTTGGATTTTGGAGATCGCTTATGTTCAGGATGATCCCTGGATAATCGTGAACAAATAGTTTGGCAATCTTGTTTCCCAGGTGTCACTATATCATTAGTGTCTTTGTCATTATTGATTTTGTGTTATAAACCGAGTCTTTCCGATTTCAAGATGTGATAACGCATATAGAAAAATGACAATTGCATTTGTCATTTTTAATGGAAATTGTTTAAGATTTTGATTTTGTAGTTCCCAGTTTTATCGAACTTGGAGGTATTTAAAAGAGACATGTTTGTACTGGGAAAAGGGGAGTCGATAGTTGGAAAAAGGGTGAGACAAGATCACTGTAATTATTTTCCTGTGACTTCAGACAATTTTTTGTCAGCAGCTATAGCACTTTTAACTAGTGATATTAATATATATATTTACAGTATTTATGCTATGCAAATGTATTTATGATATCGTTTGATCTTGTCACCTTTTTCTGCTCTTTATGTTTTGTCATGATTTCTTTAATGAATTATGCAAATGCATCATGTTTAACTGTTGACTTATGCTGGTTTTGATTTGCTAATATATGTCAGATAGTAAATTATGATTTTGGAATCATAATATATGTGATATACTCGTTCACTGTGTGATCTTGTTTAAATTCTGAATTTCTTGTGAATATTTTCAGGATTATTAGCACAGTAGAATTATTGGTAATTTGATTCCAAATTAATGTTTTCTACGCTCCTGATCAGGATAGGATGTTTAGCATAGATTAATAGTATTTTTTTTGTCATTTTATTAAAAATTCATTGAATCAGATCTTTACATTGATACCACTACCAAGTTATTTTCTGATTTTATGATTAATGTACATGTGTTTATACTATGTTTCTGTAATCCATAGAACCTGTTAATATTCGATTAACTATTTATTTTTGTAGATTAATTTTGAGTGATCAATTTTCTAATATAGTAATTAACTAGCAATTATATTAACAAGTTCATTTGTACATTCATAGGGATAGAGTATATCTAATTAACAAATAGTAGTTTTAGTTTTCCTGTAGCTAGGAGTAATTTAGGAAAGGCAACGGGGCCTTGATCCCGTCAGGGAAAGGTACTTAACGACTGGGAGTATCTTGAAAACTCCTGGATCGGGTTGTCTCTTGGTTGACACTTGTGCCAATTTGGCTCGTCAATAGGTGGAGATGGGGAATATGAAGAGGAATAAGAAGAGTCGGTCAAAACTATCTCAAACCCCAATCGGCCAGATAAGCGCAAGTCACCAGAGGCACAGGAAGTGACCAAACCTTGGCCCAGAAAAAAAACAAAGGCATCAAAGGGCAAAAATATTAACGAAGAACCCACTGTGACGTTGGGAGACCTTGATTAGGCTCTAACAAAGTCTACAGGAGTATTAACTAACAAGTGGTCACAGTTTGCAGATACGCATCTCACTGCGCTCACTGGCATAGTGCAGAGGATTTCAGAGCTGAATGAGTTAGAAGAAAAATCAGCAACCAGCACAGCAGCAAGCAGTGCCCCAGGAACTGTGCAGCAAGATACGAGGTAGTGACCCGCCAAAGATAACAGAGGCCAAGTGTCAAGCGCAGCCCTCATAATTACTGACGCACATTCTTGATCACAGATGAGCATGACAGTTGGGATAGATTACACTAAGCTGTCTATGACAAAACTGCACCTCTGTCAATTAGCAATTATGAAGGAGATCCAAGCACGATACCACTACTCACAAATCCAGTTGGAAAATACCATGAAGCAGAGTGAGAGCCTCACATTGCAGGTTGAAGAAGTGGAACAGAGGAAGAGGGATGCAGAACGTAAGTAGGATACACTAGTGAGAGTGTTGGATGAGGCGTGTCGGAGTCTTCTTGACTTTGACACATAGGCTGAGGAAGAACCGGAGCAAAGAATTGCTAAGCTGAAAGACTATGCACAACGTCTCGCAGCGAAATTGAAAAGCTGAAAGTAGAGCATGAAGCTCAGATTGCGAAGCTTCAACTTCGCATCACTCTGGAGAGTCCACCAAAGGTCAGGGAGCAGTGTCGCGGAGATATTTAGGCTTCAGCAGCGAAGATCTCCAATCTTGTAAGTAGCGTAGCAAAACTGCTAGAGGATAGCATTGACGCCTAGACAAAACTATAGGAAAACCCAGAAGTAGAAAAGATGCAAGAAACCATCAAGCAACGATAGAGAGAGCTAGATGCAGTAAAAGCAGAAATTAAGACCCTGCCGCGTATGCAGAAGATGCTCAAGGTAAAGTAAAGTATGAACTATAACATGAAATCGAGTCATGTAGAACCGAAGCAACACTATTGGAAAATTCTATGCAGACCCTTATCAACGAGGCCTTGGAGCTGAGCACTGCTGCAGACAGCCAGCTCAAGGTTCTGAAGGAATATGATGCAGTTTCATAGGAAAAGGCTGGCGAAGCATGAGCAACAGCATTACAGGAGTTGGTGGAGAAGGAGCAAGCAGCCAACGATATCATGCCTAGCCTCAACAAGCAGTTCACTATCTTCGCCAACAAGATCCCTCCGCCAGACAAGCAGTAGATTGTCCCGGGACGGGCCACTAGTGAGTCTTAGGGGCCTATTGGGGCTA
>LPNX011028315.1:307226-308244 GCA_001517045.1 Pseudotsuga menziesii
GCACTAGGCCCATATGTCCTTTATATGTCAGTAATCTTTTATCCCAAATTGACATCATTTACCTCATATATTGCTACACCCGCACAAACATATATGTTAAGATGTGCTGAAAATTTGAGAACCCAATTTCAAGGAAACTAATTTTATAATAATTTACACACATTTTCTCTACATAAATGATATATATTATGAAATATGATTCAATTGCCTATATTTTCTCTTTTTACTTCATCTTCAAATAAGTTAGGGAAGTACCCCTAATTATCACCTAAAGTCAGAGTTTCCCGTTTACTCCAGCATTATGTGGCATCTAAAGTGTCTTTAAAGGATTTCATGATTGTGTATCAGCCCTATATCAAAATTAAACATTAAGATAATCATCATAATCAATAGGCTCATTCCTATAAGTGTTAGGTCCAAAATTAAGGATATTACATGCTTGTTGGTGAGTGCTCAAAGAAAGTAAGTGGCTTCATCCTAACCAAAGTTAGTGTTTTCACATTGTTATGTGTAGTGCACTTTCACTTTGTCTAAAAAAAAATATAGTAATGTATAGCTATCCTTGTAGCATAAAAAAAAAGGGTGCAATTATCGTTCTTGTGGTTCCTTTACCCTATAATTACCATGGTTACGGTTCCACCTTTTTGTCTGCTTTTTTATTGGATATATATAGAACAATATAAGAGATCCATAATGATGCTATATGAAGTGTATTTAAAAGTGACTCTATTATTGAAAATACACTTATTCTTATGATAAAAGGAAATATATTAGTGGCTATCTTTTCTTTTTACATAGTAACAACAATGCAATCACAAGGCCTCGAACTTGGGAAAATAGTGGGATTACTATTGAGTTTCAATGTTTATTATATTTTGGATGTGATCTCAACGAATATATGCATACCATACCAAAAATTTATCCAACTAAGAGAAAGTAATTCTCACTCAAAGTTGAGGCAATCAATTCTATGGGGGTTACTTTTCCTAAGTATCAACATGGATAATGTTCTACCTCC
>LPNX011028315.1:308458-320669 GCA_001517045.1 Pseudotsuga menziesii
TGGATATTGCATGACCTCACATAGTTTTTATTCCATTTCATGATACGACATCGTTGTTGGTTGGTAGACAAAGAAATGAATCAATTTCTCTCTAATGGACATTAGTGTTCTAATTATTTTGTGACAATTTCGCTTGTGGTTGTGATAAGAGGAAAGCTAACATTGTTGACTTTGCTTCTAGCATGATAACATTGTTGCAGTCAATCCTCTATGGTTACCTCTCTTGTTACAATCACCAAGGTTAGTTATTCTTTTGTGTACTCTTTTATTTTCCATATAACAAGCTATACATAACAAGCTAGGAATATCCATGATGTTGTGATAAGAAGTGTATTTAAAATTATTATTATTCTTGGTTATGCGCTTTTTCTCATGTTATAAGGAAAGATAATGATCACTAGATTTTTGTATGGTGCAATCAGACCAATGCAATCATTAATGTTTTAATCCTAGTAGAATAGTGGAACTCCTATCCAATTTCAGAGATTAAGAATTATTGAGTGTTGATTTGAAGTGTCTGTGAAACAACGTACCTTAGTTGGATTCATCTAGGCCTAATACTCTCTCACTCAAATTTGATAGAAATCCATTCTCTTGCAAAATATAGCAATTCAATCCGTGAAGCAAAGATAACAAAGGAACAAAAATTGGAGGCATCCCAAGTACTATCATAAGACTAAAAAATCTCTCCTCGACACCATAGCATCAAATATTGTACCAAGAACTAGACATCATGATAAAACATTTGGAATATATCATAACATGGATAAATTATGAATAGGAAACACCGTCTAAAGAAACTTCCATTAGAAGGATCTATATCTTTCACTTTTTAGGTTGTGATTCCATCCTTTTCTATTTAATTATGTAAGCACCATTGAATCCGTATTGAAATTCATGTTGTAGTAGTGTTTATCTGATCATGGCAATGAGCAAATTTATTCCCATGATGATGGTGATTTGTTATGGAAATGAGGGTGACTAGTTGTTATGGTGAGATATTTGATTTGGAAAAGGATGAAGGTACTATAATATCTATATCATATGTATTTTTATAGGTTTTGGTAGTAGATACAATATGGTGGGCCGAAATCGAAATCATGGTGTTGTTATAGGATGCACCATAAGATAAAGCTAATGACACTTCTTGAAACTAATATGTTATGACCACTAAATTTGGGATTGTGTGGACCTAGTGTGACATCCAAGATGATAGGTGCTTACTTACTTGGAACCCTAGAGGCTCTTATATCTTGGTGGGAGGGTGAGAGGAGAAGAGAATTTTACCAATTGATTTGATACTAAATTATGTTTATTTGAATCTTGGAAACTAAATAATTCTTAGTTAATATGTAAAGTGCACATTCTAAGGAAAATTTATCCTAAAAAAGGGATAATTTATTATGTTGACCAAACTACTTTTATAGAGGAATATAATTGGTTCACTCAATATATAGACATCCCAAAAGATAAAAATATAATGACAAACAACTATTAAAGGATAACGTTTGGAAATATTCCATTACATTCTACACATCAATACTTGTTAGTTACTATAGTTGAAAATGAGCAACACATTTCCTAAGAGATGGTTTCTATATAATTTTGTTTATTATCTTGTGGTTTTTAGGTTGAGGGGTGAATCCTCCTTCTAGATAAATTCCTTTCCATGCACCTAAAAAAAACTAACCTTGTAATTTACCTGGAAGTCTCTAAAAACCCTTGTGCTCGATGTAAAAGAAAGAGAATACAATAAAAAATAATACAATGAGAAGCAAAGAGTTGTGCTCCACTCTTCACATATTTATTATAGGTTTATGAAGGAATAATGAATGAATGACTATCTCTTTCCTTTATTTATAGGATAGGTAAGGGAGGCAATAAATATAAACGGGGACTCCTCCCTAACAAACAATCTATATATAACAAGTTGGTTTGCAATGAAAGTGTTCCATTCCATGAGGACATGGGTCAAGCTCCAAGGTTATATTTGCAACAAGCAAGGCTTTAGGAGATCAACACTCCTCAAGTAAGGTCCTACACTACCCTTAGAGAGTCTATAATTCTCTAATGCTCCATTTCTCCTAAGCCTTGCAAAACCTGTAAGTTAAATTAACCTACATCATCCCTTCCTTTGCAGAACCTAGAATTTTTCAACTAAAAGAATCCATCGAAGTACTCCACATGCCCTTGTTCCATTTATGTTTTAAATGCCTCATTTAGAATGTATAACCATCCTCCTCTAAGCAAGAATCCAATCTCCATGTGGCGAGTATGAAAAATAACACCATGTTACCATAAGGTCTCTTACGCTCTAAGGTAGAAACACAAAGAAGCATCCCTAGAATTTCCAGTAATCTACGAAAAACCTACCTCCATATGAGTCATGTTTATCCTAGAACAGCTAGGTATCATACATATGTCATCCGCTCCACATCACATAGAGCACTCTTAAGCATGGCTTAATAAATTTTGGAGAACCTCAAATGATAACACACCATCCTCAGATTTATTGCCATCTAAACACATGGATGAGAAAGAAAAAAGAAGTGCATACCTCTCACCTTGTCTCTTCTCAATCCCCACTTTATGGAATTCCTTATTCCTCATTCCTCTCCTTATGTAACTTCTAATTAGGGATACCAATAATATGAGGAAACAATAATGGCATATAATGGGAAAGGCATGTGTGATCAGTCTCGATTGAATTGATTGAAATCCATAGCTAGTCATGAAAGTAAAATACTAACCAATGATTTGGTTATCTTACCCAAGCTAGGTATTGAGTCTAATAAACGTGTTAATTCCCACCTCTTCTAACACTAAGATGAATACATGACTATCCCAACTACAAGCCAAAACAACAATATCTAGTCCTTAGTCGTTGTGAAATTCAAAAAACAAAAGAACGTTGCCACATGCCCTTTACTGATATCTTCAATAAGGCCCAATTTTCCAAATGAGTACTTTTATCATGGAAATAAAATATTGACAATAGAGTTATAAAATTCACCTTCAATAAAAGAATGATTAAAAACTAATATGATGTAGAGTGACATGCTTCCATGAAACACTACAAATCGAAATTTATATAGGCTATTCAGTGAATTTCTTTTAGAAAAGTATTAAGATTCAACAACCACAATAACATATGGTTAGTGACTTTACACAATCACATCAACATTGACAAGCCATCCTAAATTAGATTGTACATTTAGGTGGCTAGAAGAGCTAACTACAAAGTCAATAATTGACTTTGTAGCTATCATTTTCTCTCACTCTGGAATGCACACTTAATTTAGGACAATGAAATATAAAATAAAAATATATTCTAAATTCTTTCTTATTCTTAATGTCCATGTTCAACATATACAAATAAATTTTAGTATATGTAATAAATAATATAAAGCGGTCTAGAATGAACATGTATATTAACTAATGGTGCTCGTAAAAAAATGTGGGAACCTAAAAAAAATATAAGACATTAAGACTAGAATCTTCTTTTATGACTTAAAATGATTATAATATTAACCACACATAAAAACACAATACACAATGTCTATACAAACCAAAACTCTTTACATAACACCAAATACATATAAACCAAAACTCTTTACATGACACCAAATACATATAAACACGTTAAAAAAATGCTTACATGACACTAAATACATATAAACATGTAAAAAAACACTATAATTTTTTTTTTATGATAAACTCTATAAAATAATGAGAATAAGATTAAAAATTCTATTACGATACTAGTTCCTCCATTTTCATTGCCTTCATAATGAACAAACTTTAGTTATTTAACATGAAGGAGTTTAGTGTTTTATTGAAATAAATACCTTAATCCCCTTCCTCACCAAATGAAATGTATATCATCTAGCGACCTACATATCTAAATACTTTCTACGATGGTGTGTTAAACATCTCAAGAATATTTTCTCGACAGTTTTGGACTGATCATATCTTAAATCTTTTATTCCATGGTGTATTAAACTTTTGAAGAACAACATTTTCCTTACATTATGTTAAAGTAATCATTATATTAAATCTATCACATTATATTATCTTCTAATATTTCATAACTAATTAAACTAAATAACTTTTCTTATGCATCTCCTCCTCCTCCATCTCGATCTTAAACTAAATAACTAAATAAAGTAAGAGAGCAACCACACCGCCGCGATTTTTTGCGAAACTTTCAAACGGTCACCGCATTTGGCAGTCAAAATTTCAAAAACGGTCACCGCATTTGGCATTCAAAATTTCACCGCATTTGGCATAAAATCATTAAAAAATCCAAAACGCTAACGGCTTTTGGCATTCAAAATTTCAAAATTTCACCGCATTTGGCATTAAAAATTTCAAACTGTCAGCGCATTTGGCATTTCCAACTGCTTCTTGAAAATAAAACGATTAAAAATTCGAAAACGTTAACCGGTTTTTGGCATCTCCAACTTTGTAATACACACGCCATTAATGGTAGAGAACAGTTCTTGGAATGAATGTGAAGTAACATCATGGAGTTACAGATTTAGTAAAATCAATGATTACACTTTTATATGTTTTTCTTTCTTTCTTTTAATAGGCCGTTTAGCATTAAAAGATATAAATAATAAGTAGGTAAACAGATTACTTATTAATGAGACTATCTTTTGTTGTTATTTTCATTCAATTATAAGTATTATTACTTTAAGTTTAATTTTCTAGATCAAACAACATCAAATGATATGAGTAATAAAGAGATTACCCATTAGTGAGTTCTTTGTTTGTTATTATTTTCATTTAGTTATATAGTATTATTAATTTAATATATAATCTTCAATTTAAGGTTTATCAAACAATAAATTATTAAGTTTTATTTTCTTAAATTAAATAATAAATTATTAGATATTTCAAGGTTGATTGTTATTTATTTTCTCCTAGCTTTCATCAAGGTTGATTGTTATTTATTTATTAGATATTATTAGATATTCTAGCTTTTTTATTTTTATTTTGACATGCTTTTTTATTTTTATTTAGAGGATAATTAAATAGTTTATATCTTGTTTTCTTCATTAGAAAAAAATATATTTGTATGAAAATTAGTTTTGATTTCATTATATACACTTAGATGTTATGGAGTAATTAATGGAAAAACCTTCAAAATCTTAAAGTAATATATTCTCCTTGTTTACTAATTAGTTTCCTTAATTTATCACTAGCATAAACTCATTATTTACTAATTAGTTTCCCTAATTTATCACTAACATTAACACTCTTACAAAGACTAATCACTAATGCACTTAATCAAATACACATCAAAATGAGCACTCATATATCAAAGTGTAGATAAAGGGAGGTATATGAATAACTACTATTCGAGTAATTAATATGGCTATGCATTCAAAGGGTTGGGGAATATGTTCATGTTTCTACGCGTGTTTCCATGGTCATGTTGAAGTTTATCCATGGCCTCAATAACCTTCGTTAAGGTTGGTATTTTGATATTGTTTTAGACACTACACTTTTATTTGTGTTAGAATCAAATATGGTGGTCCTTAACTTTCCCTCTAGCACTAGCAAAAAGAACAAATTAAGAATATAATCGAAAAAGAAGAAATTAAGAATATAATTGATTATCAAATAATAAATGTAATGATAATGACATAACAATGTAATAAATGTAATGATAATGACATAAGAATTTAATATTTCTTTATAATCAGTTGAAGGTTGATCGGATGAGTATTTTTTATTATTATAAACACCGTTGATTGAAGTCCAACGCATCTGCGCGTATGTAGACCTGAATCTGCTTTTCGTGTGTTTGTTCTCTTTATTTATTTATTTCATCAGCGACTCTATATCTCATCAATGGAGCACGGAGAACAGACAGGAGAAGCGTAAGTTAATCTATCTCCTCAGTGCATTTTCTTGCAATCGCCATTTTTATTTATTTATTTCATCAGCGACTCTATATCTCATCAATGGAGCACGGAGAACAGACAGGAGAAGCGTAAGTTAATCTATCTCCTCAGTGCATTTTCTTGCAATCGCCATTTTCGTCTCAATGGAATTTCATTAAAAGACCGATTCTGTGTTTTCTTTACATTGCAATGACGAAAGCATTTTAGTGAGAATTTTAGCTGCGACAGAATGCCAAAACCATGTGATTCGTGCTTGACATTATTGAGTTTATGCTCGATGAATCTGATTTTCTATAACCTTGCCCATTTCAGCGATAAGGGTGGCTGCATAGTTTTTACTGCTTTTCCATCTTAATCAAAACAGCAAGAAATTCATTTTGTTTGTTCCCTAATGCCGATGCCGGATTGCTCCGATAACAACACAGTAACCTGCTGCATATTTTATGTGGTGAATACTGTAGAATATATGAAGTGAAATGGGCCAGAAAATCATTTCATAAAAACAATTGGGCTCATGAAAGGGATGTATTTTTTTACTATTAGTTGCATTTGTTTTAATGTTACGCGATTTACCATAAACATTTCAAGGCAGAATGCTGCTTCTGAATTTTGAATGTCTGCGATCGATATTAGTTTCTTGAATTCTTGTTTACATTGGAATTGGAATTGGATAATCAAAATCACAGTGGACTGCCACTTCCTTTATGGTATGAGAACCATTTATTGATTCTTTAGAGATCTATTGCCTTCATAACTTTTTCTTTCCTAAATGGTTTTCAAGAACAACTAGGTTAGCCGTTCCATATGGTATCTTTGCTGTTAAACATGACTTCTTCAAGATTTTTGAGTTCTTGCTTTAACGAGCAACAAGTTCTCTGCAATTTTTTGTTGATATAGAATTTAGAGTTGATGTACATTGGTCTTCCTATAAGTATCTTTTGAGGCATGTTAGTCTTAATTGGTGCTTCTTAGTGCATTGGTTTGCATCTTCTAAAAAAGACTGCATGCATGGATGGCTAACCTGCTAGATGCTGACCATTTCTTATCATTGGTGCATGACCTAATATAGCTCCAGAATGCATCAAGAATCCGAGGCATCGGAGAGGCCAACAACGGGTGATGCTTTGGCATATCTCAAGGTAGTCAAAGAGGAATTCAAGGATACTCCAGAAAAATATGACCAGTTTCTTGCGGTCATCAAAGCTTTCCAGACCCATAGGTCTGTACCTCTTTTTATAAAGTCTATTATTATGATCAGTATACTTTCCTTTTTTTTCTCTCAATTAACTCTTATATTGGGACTATTGTTCCCGCAGGCTTGATACACTTGATGTTATACTCCGAACCAAATGTTTATTTAAGGGACATGATTTTCTCATTTCCGGTTTGAATAACTTTTTGCCGAAAGGTTATGAAATTATTTTTCCTTACAAAGAAAACGCAACAAGGAATTACCCAGTACAAAACCCAACAAGGAATTCCCGCCGAGTAGAGTTTGACAACAGCTTGAACTATCTTCAGAAGATCAAGGTAATGCAGATGACATATAAATGGTTTTAACATTTGAAAGCTATGTTCTGTTTACAAACATCAAATGTGCTCTTAAAATAATGACCCGGACTTCGGAAGTGCATTAATAGTTCGAACATTCACTTGACATGTAATTTATCATTTCCAGACTCGGTTCAAAAATGGCGGATTAGAGTACGAGATGTTTTTGGATATACTAAGAATGTTTAGCAGAGGGAACAAGTCCCTCGTTGAAGCATATGGAGAGGTATTATCTATTGTTTCCCCAAAATGCATTACAAATATTAAATGGTTTTCAAGAACAACTAGGTTAAAAGAACTATTTCGTTATCATCAAGATCTCGTAGAGGAGCTTTCAGAATTTATGCCAGAATCTTTAAATCTGTAGTGAAATGGCTATCATTTGTTTTTTCTGACAATACTAGACCAGATCTAGTACAAGAGCTTTCAGAATTTCTGCCAGAATCTCAAAATCGGCAGTGAAATGGCTATCATTTGTTATCTTGACAATACTGGACCAGATCTCGTACAAGAACTTTCAGAATTTTTGCCAGAATCTCAAAATCGGCAGTGCAATGGCTATAAGAGTCTTTCATTATTCCCATAGTTAATTTTATGAATTATTGGTTTAAACTTTGCCTATTTCGTTGTTTTCATATAAACTATAAACTGTGAATGTGTTATGGTTTATTTTTTTAGAGTAGGTAGAGCTAATGTTAATGCTTTAGGAGATGACCCGGTATTGTTTATAAAAAAGTACAGAAAATTTTGTAATAATGTAAACTAATAATTTCTTAATGAGATTTTTAAATACTGATATTTTATTAATATTGGATTTTTAAATATTAATATTGATATTTAAAGTTTATTAAATTTAGGACATCAAAATCAATTCTACTATATATAAAACTATTTTTATTAGCATTAATCCATGACTTTAATAATTTATTGTTTATATTTATGAAATTTTTAGAGCCATGGCACATTAACTAAAAATATATGTATTCGAGTAAGTGATTGGAGAACAATTATGGTGTGCCAAATTCTAATGCATAACTTTTATCTTATGTGATAGTAAATTGTTTTCTAACCATTTATGGATTGATTATATTTTAAATGAATATATTTTTTCCTCAAATTTAATGTTTAATAAATTATATATATATTTATTTTGGTTTTAGTGGAACTTTTAATTAACTTTGTATTTTACTTTTTATTTTCTATTTTCAAACTCATGCATCTATTGAAATAAAAGTGACAAATGATTGGAATAATGACATATAACATTTTGTACTTATAGTATATCACATCAAGTATTATAGTTGATTATATTATAGTTTATTGAATTATTTGCTCCATTTAATGTAGTTATAATGGATTATTTATTTAATGTATTGGAAACTTATTCCACCACTATGTGGTTATTTATTTATTTAAGCTTATACATTAGTTGTAATTAATGTTTACCACAATCAACTATAACGTATTCATTGTATATGCTAGATTTCAAACCTTGATCCCAAAAATCAATCATCCATTAAAATTTTATTGTTTATTAGTGTCATTATTTCAAGAGAATAAGAATTTATTCTTTAGTATGTTTATTAGTTCAATAAAAATTAATATGAATGCCTTCATCCATTAAAATTTTATTGTCTATTAGTGTCATTATTTCAAGAGAATAAGAATTTATTCTTTAGTATGTTTATTAGTTCAATAAAAATTAATATGAATGCCTTCAAATAATCAATCACTCTACTCATAACACTCTTTAAAATTAAAATTTATGTTGTAAAGTTTGAGACTACTTATTTCATATATTTCTTGGATACAACCTCATAAAAACCATAGTAGGTAAAAATATTAGATATTCTAAACCATCTAATTTATGTTTTTTAATTCCTAGAAAAACATATTAAGAGAGAGTTATTTTGTGTATATCCTCTCTCTTTTAAAAGGACAAAGCATTACTTGGATCATGCCAAGGAATTGTAGTTGAAATTGGATGAATGTGTGAAGTACTTTTGGAATAAAGATAGATATTTCATTGAACTCATCCTCATGAGTATGGAGATTTTGTATGATGTATTATGCTTGATATTATGTTCTAGTGAGACATCCCATAAAAGAGATGTTAAGGACTATAATTTTTATTCTTTCTATGTTTTACATTTATTATGCCATAAGAGAACTTTCTTGATGAAGGTAAATTAAGCATCACGAAACATGCCCACCTATTGAAGGGAAAAGGATAACTGAATTATAGAGAAAGAGGTAGATAGGGTAACTTGATAATATATGGTAGTGCATGAAATTGAATAAGAAGAAAAAGCATGATGACAAAGATTAGAAGGGTAAAAACAAAAGGACATTTAATCATAGTGGGAAATTAGGAAACATGGAGAAGTCTTGTTGGAATAACATCAATGAATGGGAAAATAAGGTCAAGAAACTTGAAGCATACATGACACACGTGATAGAACAATCCCCAACATTGATTTCGAAAAGATATGGTATACATTATATATTTTTTTATATGATTGGATTCCCTACACACCCACACTACTTAGAGTGAGTGGATAGTCATTCTAGTTTTACCCACCATATGGATAAATATGCTTTTACCTTTTTCTTATTAAATTTAGGTGTAGAAAATAAGAATTTTGTAGCACATGATCGTGCACTTAATTTTCTTGGTTTTTGTAGTTTTGACAGTAAAATTTTTGTGATCACCAATTTTCATCACCTACCAAACCTCACTGCTAACTTGTTGTCAATACCACAACTTACCTAGACTATAAGAAGGATGAATTTTCAGTAAATTTGTTAGCTATGAAGGATGTGAAAAATAGGGAAATTTTTTTTGAAGTCTTACTTGATCCCAAAGATGCATCGTACAAGTTCCATGGTGTTCCCAAGAGAGGTGTAATATTGGTTACACTCATATATTAGACCAACAATAATAACATGATATGCTTGGATAGTTTATTTTTTGAAGCTTGAAATTGATGGTGAAACATGACATGGTTTCTACAATAGCTAATATCATGAGCATTATGGAGTATGCAAATTGTTTGTTCTTTAAAAACATCACCTAGGTCCATTTGAGATCAAGGAAAGGTTGCATGTAGATCTTAGAATCAACTAGAGATTATTTGTAGTGTCTTTTTCTATGTGAACAAACCATCACTAGCAAGTGTGAAGTATATTTTAATTTTAATTGATGACTTTTATAGGTACATTTAAGTATATTAATTTAATAACAACTGTCATGTCTATGAAATATTTAAGGAATTTAAGGAATTAGGTGAAAATCAATGCACTTGACATGAAGAATGTTTGAGATCAAAAAATGGTGATGAGTATGTGAGCCTAGTATGAAAAAAATAGTTTTCGTAGAATAGAATCCCTTGGTAGAGATATGCATCTCACAAACCTCAACAAAATTGACCATAAAAAGGGAAAATTAAACATTGGTTAATATGGCACATTGTTTCCATCATACAAAAGTATTGTTGAATAAATTATAGGCTGAATGTTCATAAAAAGGGAAAATTAAACATTGGTTAAGATGGCACATTGTTTGCATCATACAAAAGTATTGTTGACTAAATTATAGGCCGAATGTTCAAGTTAATTGTTGGACCTTATTTTGAATACATAATTCCTTAACATGAGTTCTATTAAGAAATGCAATGGAATAAAACCTTCAATCAATCACCGTACAACATGTTAGTGTCTTACATGGACGCATATACTAGACTACCATATAAAACATTTGATGCAAAGAGACATGCTTGCATCAAGGTCGGCTATTCTAAAGAGTATAAATAGGTTTTTTCTTCCATTAAAACAAAAAAACCTCACTTAAAAAAATGTTACCTTTGTTAGAAACACATCATGTATTGAATTGTTGAATTCCTCTTCTTGTTTAATAAGAAATGCTACTTTTGAAGTTATGAAGGAAATAGGATAAACTAAACCCTATTTTGGAATCTCAACTAAATAGTGGACTCACTTTCCTTCTCCAACGTGTACTCAACTAGTATCAATCATATAATCCTTGCTCCTCTATTTTTACACAAATTTCCATTTGTTTGCACAAAGGTACTAGGAATACAAATAGGTATATTGAAAAGAAGTGGTTCAAAATGACCATTTATGGGATTATTATCATGGAACAATATGTCATATTTTTTTCTTCTAAAAGATGAATTTTAAAATGTAGATAGCTTCAAGCTTAATAGGTTTCCCAAACTCTAATCGGTATCTTCAAGTAGTTAGGTAGCCAATGTATAAAGAATATGTCTACCCAACATCCTCTGAATTATGATGATATATTACTTATAAACATTTTCTCTAAGTAAACCTCGATATCAATAATGCTATGCAATTCAACTAGTGAATTGTGATGGGGCTCATGTTGATAAGATAAAATTGCTTTTGGATCATGTTGTTCCTAATATATTCTAAAATATTCTATTTTTCCTTTTATAAGTTCTATTTATGTGTATATAAAGTGAAATAAAACTTAGATTTGTCAAACAAATAGTCACCAAGCAAGTAAGAAAAAATTGCTTCTCTAAACAAGTTTTGGCTAATGTTACTTCTAACTTGATTTCTTAGTTTTCATTATATATGGCCATTTCAATTCTTTGCATCTCCAATTAATATTTCATTGGAGAGGTGTTTAGAATTCCAATTATCTAATTTCACTAGCTATACTAGCTATAGGCTTAATTAATACTTAGTTTCCTCACAATACA
>LPNX011028317.1:0-50616 GCA_001517045.1 Pseudotsuga menziesii
TTGATGGAAGTGACCAACATACCAACTCCGTATCACTTCTATTCGAAGTAAATGTAGATGAATGCGAAGATATGTTCTTTGAAGGAGATAGTCCATTAAAGGAGAACCTCTAGGCCTTGTACAGACATATATTGGCATAAGATGCAATGTTATATTTGATGCATATGCATAACAGATCGTCTCAAGCTTGAAAACATTGAAAGACCAAAGTACAATGGCCGCAAGCATACATATGAAGCTTATGAAGCCTACCCAATTCATGTTTGGAAAAGGAAATGCAAGCAATAAGTGAGAATGGATAATTGTATGTAACTAAAAGAGGGGCATACATTAGAATTTTTAGGGCTACCAAATGCCCACGCCTATTATCCAAACTCATTATTGACAAGCTTTTTCTTTAACAAGTTTTTTTCTTATAAGTCTTTCCAAGTTTTTTTGCTGATATTTTGCTATGCTTATGCCAATTTTTTTTCGGCCATGGTGCAGGTAGAACCAAATAGGTATTTGTCAGACCTATCTTCCTCCAGTGAAGGGAGTTTGGGAAGGCTATAGGAAAGTGAGATATCCAGTAGGTCTAGAAGGGCTAGATCCACTAGATGTCAGAAGATCAGAAGAAAATTCAACAAACGCATGGATATTTTTTCTCAAAGGAGGGGGGTCATGTTCCTATGATGATGAGACAGTGGGAGACATCGACATGCCCTTAAGGTACCAACACCTAGTGAAGCAATGGGTGCCTAGTGATATTCCTCAAGTAAACACTGATTTTTGTGTGAAAGAGAGGATATATAGAATTGCACCGTTGTCATTGCATGGATTGGGGTTGTTTTGCATGGATGACATAAAGGTTGGATATGGTAGATGTACAGAATTGATGGAGTATGTTGGACCCTGTTACAACTATAGTGATTGGATGCTCCTGGTCCAATATACACGAAGTATGCGTAGATATGGGTTGTCAGCGAATTATATACAACTGAAAGACAAAGCTCAAAATAAAGGAGCAACGTTGTACATGGACGGAAGGCCAAAAACAACTGGTAATATTGCGGAGTTTATAAACAGTACACAACCAGGGTCTACACTAAATCAACCCAATTTCATATTCGAGTAGCGTGAAGGAAACCGTGTCTTTGTATGTGCAATTAAATAAATAGCTGCTGGCGAAGAACTTCTTATTGATTACATTTTGAATCATTTAGATACAAACACTGTTAGTATGGTTGTGGTACAACAAACAATTTAACCACCATTTTATTAATTACTTTAACATCTATAGGACTTTTCGTTAGCATATAATTGTAATTTTCTACTTTTCATGTTTCCTTATGTAACTTTTAGTATGTTTTTGATGCAGGGCTCTCTTAGGGGCACCTCCATCTCCGTAGATGTTTGTCGACCCGAGTCAAGGAAATAGGTATACAACGATATTGCCAATGTAATATTAAATTTAGGATGGACATACAGATACGTTGTTATGTATTTTCATTAGTATATTAGGTTCGTTTATATAATATTATCTATTTTCCATGCAGAGTGTTGATCAGGGAAGCCAAATGGCTATTGATCAGTCAACTACAGCATCGGGGCAACAGCCAAACATGAATGTAATTCTCCATTTCAAATACTTTAAAATCATAAACATGTATATCATGACGCATAATGTTTATTTTGTTATGTATTCTTTCATTTTTAAGTTTGCGTTCATGGTGGTAATGTTGTCTACCTTTTTTGCAGATTGACCGGGGAAAGTCTCCATATGTTGATCAGATGACTGGAGCCTCGAGGAAACTAGTAAAACTAAATGTAATTCCACATTTTAAATACTTCAAAAATGTACACATATAAAACATGTAGCATAGTGTTTATTTTTGTTCTGTATTTGTTAGCTTTTACATATTGCGTTCATTGTAATAATGTTCTCTACTTTTTTTGTAGGTGGCTGATCGAGGTAAATCCCCATCTATTGATCAGACCACACCCTCGTCTAGGTGTCAAGTAATCCTAGATGTAATCCCTAATATAATTATTTACGCAAACTATTGCTTCATAGACTAAGCAATTTTTTATATATTTCAATTGCATATAGGGGATTCGGTTTATGAAACAACGTCTCAAAAATATTTACAGAATGAGGTCTCCCGGTTAATGAGAGATAGTGAAATTAGAGAGTCTGCAGACCCGTTGAGGGTGCTACAAAAGACAAGGGAAAAACAAAATGAGGAACTAATTCGTCTGACATTGGCAGTTCCACTAACAGAAGGGATCGAACAAAGGATTCAATTGTTGTTACAACAACGTAAACAAGTGGACGTAAGTTATCAAATAATAATGTAAATTCATTTATAAAAAAATTATAATATTTTATTTTATATGCTATTGAACTTATAATACAATGGTTTGAATTTACAGTGCACTATGGAGATTATCAGTGGTGGTCAAGTAAATGTTGGTCTCAGTGACTAAAAAAATCCATGTACACCACATACTACTCCCATATTGTCCACTGAACAGTCGGAAACATGCTCTGCGACACCCCCGAGGGCAGCGGAGGGTGTAGCCGATGTTGCCCCACCCACAACAGATGCTACAGAAGAAGGGGTGGATGCAGGGTTAGATAGAAATGTGGAAGCGTTTCTTGGATCTTCTCGTGTGACTAGCACTGGTTCAATAGTGTGTACATTTTTGGTGATTGAAGAACTGGTTCCAAAAAAGATAGAGAGGATTCCAGGTCATTATAGATTGTTCAATTTTTTTTATAATTTGTGTTTAATATACCGATAATATTTTTTAATGTTGACTAATGATGGAATTAATGTTTTGCAGGAAATGATATATTTTATAAACATATGAATGATTTGGCCTTGGAGATCTTCGGGCCCACCATCCGTACAATGTGGAACAAGTAGCCAAAATCTTTAAAGGATGATCTAACTAATCGCTTGGTTAGTCTGTTGGGAAAAGATACATTCGATACATCGAAGGTCCTACAGAAGGCTGGAAAACATATGAAGATTGTCCGAGACCAGTATAGGGTTCACCTAGAAAAGAACCCTAGGTATGAGCACCCTCCAATGATTCCATCTATGGAGTGGAAATCCCTGGTGGAAGATGGAAAAGAGAAGGGCCTAAGAAAATCAGGAAAGATACCACCAGGTGGAACAGGGAGGTATGCAATACATTCCAAAATGTAGTGGTAAGCCTTATTACTACTAGTTTTTATATCAATTTTGGTACATCAACTAGTGTATTTAAAAAATTAATTAGGCTCTCGAACACATCTAAGGCCACCAAGGCAAGAATTGAAAAAAATGGCCAACACAAGCTTGGGCCTGGTGGTTACTCCAACTTGGCAGCCCGATATGTAAGTATTGAAAAACCCGAATCCGCATCCAAATATCATACAGATTATTATTTTTGTTTTGTTCTGACAAAAAATGTAAAATTAATGGCATCATGCAAATATGAAGGCCGTCTGGTTCAAATAATTGCCCAGTGCGGATTACATGAAGCTTGGATTCGAACAGGGCTTTGACACCATTGTTGAACACCGGAGAAGCTTATCTGGGCATATTGCACGATCTTCTGCTGATCCATCTGGTGCCCAGGTATGTATAAACTGTATAGTTTAATGATAATTTATTAATTCTCATGCAATTTGTTCCTTATAAATAAATTAACATACATTATTTATTCCTTTTTGTGCAGGAAAGTAATGATCTCGTTCATGTCGATGATGTACATGAACAACCAAACGAAGATAATGCTTCTCATCCTGGTAATGAATTTATTAATGTGCTACTGTTTTTTATAGACCATTGCAGATGATGAACATTAATTCTAATTCTACAAAATTAAACTGTGGAGCATGTAAATGCAGATAACACGGAACAGGTTGGGCCTGTATGAGATAATGTTGAACATGTTGATGTGCCCATGGAAGGTAAAAACACACATTTGTAATGTTTTTTTAAATGAATTACTCGTATTTATCAAAATATAAATATATTAATGAAATATTTTGACATTATTGCAGAAATTAATCGCCCCTCACCTGAAGTTCAACCTTGTGAGAAGACTAGACGTAGGGATATAGATGATTAGACTTCGGAAGATGTGACTCTAACTAAATATTTAAAGAGAAGAAAAGTAAAAGGGAAGTGACTAAACAAATTTGGAGTAATTCTTATTTATAAAAAAAAACATTTAATGTTTTGTTCCTTTGTTTCATGAATGAATGTTTGAATGAATGCTTTAATGAATGGTTTACTGATTTTTTTTTTCTACCATTGACTAAATGAATATTTTTATGAATGAGTTAATGAATGGTTTTTTCAGTTGTTGAATGATTGAATGGTTTAATGAATGATTTAATGAAAGCATCTTTCAACTATTGTGTGAAATAATTTGCAGTAGATGCATTGTTATTTGCATTGTAGATGCATTGTTATTTGCAAGTAGATGCATTGGGTTTGGGGATTTGAGAGTGATGTGAGGGGGGGGGCATAAGAGCTTCCACCTTCATGTGGTTGGCCTGTTTAGTAGAGAATATTAAATTATTCTTGAAATAGAGAGGAGCTCAATGAATGGTAAGGAAGAATACATTAAAAAACATCTATTTCTATAATTTTAGTGTATAATTTTCACTATTGCTATTTGACTCCATTGGAACTTGTTATAGATAGCGCTGAGAAACATTTCCATAGTTAAGAGGCAAGAAATGGTGTTTTTATTAGATCGATGGCCTTATATACATAGTATTTTTGGTTATCCATGTTTTATCAGGTGATTTATTCTTACCAATTAATTTACTTGAATAGTTGAATAGTATTGTAATTTACATTGTAATATAATTGTATTTATTTAGATTGGTTTTGTTATTTTCATAAACAAACATAAATTTATTTGATGGGTCCTAACATGAAACTATTGCAATAGGACAAAAAATGAAGTATGTTGAATGATGTTTTGAAAGGTAAAGCATAAGAAGACAATGTGAAGATCCACAAATCAAGGTATAATTATGTTTTCTTTTGTTTGAATGAGCTATGTATTGGGTATTTATGCATGCACACACACATACATTTAGTTGATGATGATGATTACCATACATTGAGGCGAACTTTGTTCTATCTGATCTAAACAATTACCTTAAATAGTTTGATTTATCATGATAACTGGCCCCTTGGAAATACTTTACCAATTCCATATATCTAGGACAACAAAATTAAATGTAGGCATTTCATTACAAGATATATGATAGGAATTTGAGTTTGATGGGAATATGAAAGGTCAAAAGACAGAAAAAGATAGATAGACTTGTGAGGAAACTGGTATCTAAAGTGTTGTTTCCTTATTATTCCACATGAGTATATTGTTATCTACCCCAGTTTATCTTTCTCCAGTAGTTTTGTAATTTGTTTCTTAATCTCATATCTTGTTCGACTTTCACGTTTGATTTTGTAGTGGAAAACCTATGTTTATATTTGTGCTTATCCCTGTAGGTTGTGAGTTGGGCATGGTACACATTGGTATTTTCAGTTTCCATTGTAACTTTTCACCCCAACATCACTGTGCACTTTATTACTCATAATTTCTAATTTGTTACAAAGTCTTTTTTGTGCAAATATTTTATTAGGCATTTATATCTTTCTATATTGCTTCCAATTTATCACCGAGTTTAAAGTGGTCACTTAGAGCAAACATCTCAACTCTGGAATACAAAAGAAGAATGACTACATTGATAATTATGATAACAAAGTATTGAGATATGCTTGAAAAAATAAAGATCTATTTGCTACTTTATTTCTGGAAGGCATTGTTTGAATGCTTAAATTATAAAAATTGTTTATTTTTGTTGTTTTCAGACAATCCTCCAAAGGTATCCACGGCCTGAAAAAGAGTATCAGTCATTTTCACTGATTTACAATGATAGATCACTAGATTTGGTATGACATATTTTCGCTAAAGGCAACATTTTCACATTTGTTGGAAACAGTTTCGAGGTTCTTTCCCAAGGAAAAAATGTTTTTATTGAAGAAAGCCCATTTGCAGCCATCAATATTGGTGGTGTTGATACTAATCACTTCAAGAGTAAACATCAATATGATCCTATTACTCGAAAGGGTTACTAGAAGGTATGTAATAGAATCATGTTAGTTTTCTAGGTTTAAGATTGACTGTATTTAAGGATAAAAACATGCATACCATGTTCTTTGTATGAGTCATAGTTACTAGTAGGTATGTCATGGGATTAATATACTCTAATAAATCGATTTTGACATTTCCTTTAGTTTGACATGGGAGACTTCCTCATTGATGATCAATCAACAGGTCAGCATACAGTCCATCTTATTCAATTTGGCACATGATTGCTTCTTAAGGAATCTTATGAAAATATTGATGGCATTTTATGAACATTTTGTTGCAAGTTTATGTGCTGGAGGTTGTGTTTCTATTGCAGATTATGGAACTTCTTTGCTAGCTGGTCCATCGGTAAAGTTTGCATACCTTTGATCTTTTGTAAATTTCTTGTCTAAGTTAGTTGTGTTTTCTAGGTCCATGCATGATATGCTACTGCATGGGGGTGTGACACATCTGATGCTTGTATGCTATTGCATTGTGTGGTCATTGTACTATTGCAATGTGTGATTTCCATGCATGATGAATATTTAAAATTATATGCATCTACCATTCTAGGTGAAAATTTTGATTTCCATGTACGTTCTTAAAAAATAATCCTTCCATCTTAGCAAAAAACTCAGTAATATGCTATAGAATCCAACTAGCTCATTTTGAGGGAAGTTTTTCTTCACAAAGAAAAGTATGCAGATCATATTTCCAATGAGATAACCAATGTAATCCCTTGGAAATGGATATTGGAACATGGGAAACCAATACTTGACAAGTTGTGTATGACATTTAACTTGAAGGATAAATGGAGTAATATGAAGAAGAGTAATTACTAAAGCATGTACATACATGGATGAATTAATTATGTCTATATTGTTTCCAATCTTCCTCTTTGGAGAAAAACTACTTGGAATATCATGTGTAATCTCAACATATCCTTCTAGCATTCTACTCAATTATACTAATACTTCCTTCATAGTGTCACATTTTTCAACATTATTGGACTTTATGCCATCTAAGACTCTTATTTGCACCATTTCATAACACTCCTTGGTATCCTTTATTGCATTTATGAAGTTCTTTGTAGATAACAAAAATTCTCTCCGGCCCTTATCTTTAATTGACAACTAAATTATTTTTCTATTCTTTATAATGTCCCGAGTTCTTCTCAAGTGATTTATATCTCCATTGGGCATCCACAAACTACTTATATTTTACATTTTAGTCCTTCGGTTTACTTGGACTTGAGGATGCATTTTAGTTATATGTTTGACAAAATGATTCTATATCATCACTCATTTGGACATGTTGAGTGAAAATATATCATATCTAAAACACTAATTAGAGTATTTTGATGCATAAAATTCAATGATCACCAGCAGAGTGTGTGCTCTAGAATGAAAAAGATATATAGAAGCATACCATACTGATATGTCATAAGAGTTGTCAAGTAAAGAACTATAAATGAAAATAGATTATCAACATTGTCTGTCAAAAGAGTTGTATCACGTCTGTTTGTCTGTGTTTGAAGTTTCAACCACGCTATCTCCACTTATGCTAATGTTTCTATCTACACGAATAATAGGTGTTTGGTATTGTTGCAAGTCTAGACTAGCTTGAACCTCCAAAGCTTCATATATGCAAGGAAATTTTCTATGACATTCTATTATCACTTCGGATGTTTTGTAAGCAAGTAAAGATGTACTCGTGGTTTAATTGAATTTGTGAGCTCAACAAGTTGACAATAATCAATATTTGTTTTGCATGAGGGAACAACTTGAGGCCGCATTCAGAAGTAATAATGAAACAATGATTCATCATCCCTCTATTTTATGTTGAAAAAATGTTTCATGCCAATATCATAGGTCTATCTATGTCAAAGTGTCCAATAAAGGCATCTATGATTTGTTGGAAGTGACTAATAGATTCAGCGCTAGGTGGTGAAACCATCTAAGAGCTTCATCGTTGAATGAATCAGGGGAAGTTTGGTAATATTGACGCAAACACCGGAGATGCCCAGATAGGTAATGGGGCTTATAGTCCTGTTTTGTTTGATTGAATTCATAATTTTCCACTTTCGAAGAATGGATCACATCCCTTTCTGAGCCAATATTTTATATTTTGTAGTCAACATGTCTAGGTTGGGATACTGATCAATTTCTCACAGATATTAGTGAAGCAACTTTGATCATGTTGACTGTTAGAATGTAAGCCTTTACTTGCTTTTTATCCAGAGAAGTCTCTAATTTCTTTCATGTTTATGAATGTCATAAAAATTGTAAAATCCAACTTACACAACGTATTTACCTTTTATTCAGGGTGGGCTTGCACCTGGTGGTTTCAAATTTGATGCAAAATTGTAAGTACTCTGGAAGTCATCAACTTATAGATTCCTCATTATGCCCAACCACAAAATATTCATGCGTTCAAGACATTCAAATGTTACCACTGTTACTACATGTTTAAGTGAACTACACTACACCGCTTCTTGAATGGAAACCTATGAATTTTTTTTGGGTTAAATCTACCACCAGGCGTCGCTTTTCCATCGGTGTTCCGACGCTTTTGTTAAAGATCCGACACCTTCAGCCGATGCTCAACCGACGCTTTTTATTAAACCTTCGACACCTTTCCCGTTGAATATTCGATTCTTTCAGGAAAACTTCGACGGTGTTGTCATGACTTCGACACTTCAGCCTGTTGGAAGACTGACCCTTCAAGTGTCAGTGGGTGTCAAATATTTGACGCTTTCCGGAAAAAACACCAATGACGTTTCCATGACTCTGACACTTCATCCCATCCGAAGGCCGACCCTTCAAGTGTCGGTGGGCGTCGGATATTCGATGATTTGTGAAATTTTTTAGTGACACTTTGAAACATATAACTGTCAAATAGGTGACACCCTGGTGGCATCAAATCTTTGACCGACTTTGGTATCACGTCGAACATCCGACGTTATGCCACCGACAGCAAAAAAAGTGAATGTGTCGAAGATGCGACAGAGAAGTGTCGAATTTCAGACATGCAAGGTGTCAGATTTTGGGTTGAAATTCTGTTGTGATGAAAATAATAAACATGAACAACCATAATAGAGACAATCACACCATATAAATTTAAGGGGCCCAATAATATTTTTTCAATATATCAAATAGATTTCTATTACAACAACTTACATTTTGTCTCTCGCATTTACATTCACTGCATAATTACCCATCGTGGGATATACCCTCATATAAATGAAACCAAAAACCCAAATAAATAGCTCCTTCTTACATATCTATTTTTGTCCTCGACTGGTTCTGATCTTCTGAAGCTCGAATTCTCTTAGTTATGCACTTATGCACTTCTTCTTCTTATTCTCTCTCTCTCTCTCTCTCTCTCTCTCTCTCCTGCTTATCCTTCACATACTTTTATACTTGTGGAGTGGGTCCAAAACTGGTTCTAAAGTTGTTGCAGCCATTACCTTTTTTCCACAACTTCTACTTCCTTTCTGCAACTACATTATTTGGTCTTCTCTCTTTCTTCCTTTTTTGGTCCTTTAAAAAAATGAAGGATACAACAAAATCATCAAGGGATTCATTAAAATTCATATTTATGAATAAGAACATAAATCATCAAACCCATATCCATCGGGTCCATGATGATGGATACTATAATATCCTCATGCATGTGTACATCATCCTCATAAGATGTTTCTTTTGGAAAAATATGAAACACATAGTCTTCAATGGATTCTTCTTTTTCTTCACAACTAACATTCCAACACTTATGAAATGTTCTATTCAAACTTGCAAGTGAATATGTTTCCTTTGGAATACAATGATAAAACCATTTCAATAATTCATCTTCAGAGGGACACAACCATTTTCATTATGGCATCTTCATAGGAAACACTAAATATTGAAATGAATTTGAGGAGATATGTAACATGTAGTGTAGTTAAGATTATGTCCATAGAAAATTGGAACACACTTGTAATAATATGCATCAAGGAACTAATTTGGATACCCTAGGAACTGATTTGGATACCCTGAGATACCCAAGAAATGTAATGGATCAAACCATTCTTCTCAAATTCCATACTTATTTAATTCAAATGTTCAACGTGACAAATTGATATGAAATTTAGAAAACACATCACTATCATACCTTGTTTCCACATAATCTTAATTGGGTATTCTTATTCAAATGTACCTTGACCGATAATGCATATGACAAAAAATGCACAAAACATGTAGACTTCAAGAAGATATTTTAATATCTATAATTCCAAGTTCATGAAGAGAAGGTGACAAAAAGGTTGGTTGTTGTCTCCAACATGGATTGATCTACAAAATGGATTAGCTATGTGTTCCTAAAGGTAAGAGAACATGATTTTTAATAGAGGTTCACACCTGCAAGATTGTAGGTCCTCATGGGAAAGCAATAGCCGTCTTGAGAAGGTATGTGTACTAGGCCAAAATGCAAGAAGATGTAGATTTATTCATTATAGGAGGCATACTTTGTTGTACTAGTAAACCCAAAAATATGAGATAGGATCTATATCATCTCTTATAGGACTAATATGTCATAGAAGAGTATATCCATGTATTTTGTGGGAGATTTTCTAAGAATGGAGTAGGGACATGATTAATTATTTGTGATAGTGGATAGATTTAGTAAGATGTGCATCCTCATGCTTTGTAAGAAAACATCAAGGGGTGATGCTCAACAATCATATTCATTGATATGCCTTGGGTGCACTTTGGGATACCAAGGAGCATCATTTAGGATAGAGATCTAGATTTTCCAGTTCATTTTAGACTACAATTTGGAGAAGTTGGACACCAAGTCAAAGAGATCTACATATTTCCATGCATAAATGTGGGAATATAGAAGTGGTGGCTAACAAATTGGTTCAAGTTATGAGGGGTTATTATTAGAATCATATAAGAACCTAGGTTGATAATATAATATTCATTCAACACTCTTATAATAGAGTACTCTATACTTCCACCAAGGAAATCCCATTTTCAAATTTGTTTTGTATATTATCCACCTTTTCCTTTATATGTTGTATATGTAAAATAAGTAAGAGAAAACAAAGACACTGCATGAGAAGCACTAAATTTCTAAATATCCATAGATTATACTAGGAAATCCATTCTCAAGTACAAGAGGCATTGAAGAAATCACATGAGAAGTAGAAATCTAGGCATGACCAACACATAATTGAGAAGACATTCAAGATTTCACTTGAACAAAGAGAGGATAGAGGGAATTTATAAGAAAAGAACATTCCTAAGATATGGTCCTTTTTTAAAGTCTTGGAATAGGTAGGTGATTATTCTTGTAGACATATAATACCTCCATACATGAAAATTTACTGAAGAGTGAATGTGGAGACATTGAAACTCCGTGAGCCATCCATCCATCCTCAATGAGGATAATGACGGGAAATTATTACCTACCGTAGGGTCTTAACATTGGTTGGTCGTGAAGAGTTAGCATAAGATATGGTTTTGAAGAAAAATTCCAAAACTACTAGATAGGGGCAACAAGAACGCTAGAAAGTTGGGTTAAAAGGACATTTTTTGTGCTAGGCCAAGTGGTACTTCAAAGAGAAAGTTGAGGAATGTTTCAATCATCCCTTTTAGTAAATTATTTTAGGGCCAAAAACTCAAAACATGGGGAGGTATGATCCAAAATGGGTCACTATATAATTTGTCGTTTGTTTTGGTACTTTATAGGGTGGAAAATCATAGTTATGGCATTGTTAGGAACATTTTAGGGGTCAATTCCATTTTGATGATTTAGGGTATTGAAACTTCTAGAGATTGCTTTAAGCATTAAATTATCATTTTTAGGTCAAAAATTTCTAAACAATGCTATACATTCCTTAACGTTCTTCTATTCATCAAGAGACTTTTAATGGTCCAAAGAGTACCTCTACTGTACTTTGTATGAGGAAGCTAAGCCTTCGACAAGTGGACTTGTTTTGACAAGTATAGTACCAAGTTGAAACTAGATTAGTGATTATCACACACACATGGCAATATATTCATGTGTGGACTTTCAAGAGGATTTTACAACCCTATCCCTAATCAAGAGTTAGGGCATGCAAAAACCCTAACCAAACCCTAGATGACTATTAGGACATTTTAAAAAACCAAGTTACAATGGAAGAAAGGTGTTACATTCCTTTTCAATTGATACGATGTTTCATAGTTCATAAGAGCATAGTAGTGGGATATCATAATGGAGTATAAGAAGAATTTGATCTTGTAGTGTGCTATCACAATGTCTATTGTATAATTATGGAGTGAGTTAATCTTTCTTTGTATCTTAGACTATAATTTTGAGACGAAAAAAACAATGCATAATCTTTATTTTCTTGTTGAGTTGTCCACATTGAGTTTCTTTGGGTTCATATTCGTGCTCATTTTTGCTCCACATTTTCTTTTATCTTTCTTACTTAATTTCATATCATACAAATTAATACGCTTATAATATTTACATTAAACATAATGTTTAAGTAAACATTATATACATACATAGAATATAACATTATTATTTTTTAATAACATTTTAAAATATATTATAATGAATAATCTAGTAGACTATCCACATGAGTTTGCATATCAACAAGATACCACAATGATGTGAATGACACAACAAAAATACATTAAATATACACAAAATTTAAAGAAAACTTCCTTTAAAAAAAAGACAAATATGCTACACAAAGGACACAAAATTCATATGCCCTCCTCATTTCTATTTTTTCTCAAATAGGCTCAAATTTAATTACCATAAACTTATATTACAACAATGAGATTTTTTATTCAACTTATTTGGTTGTTATATAATAATATCCAACCCAAAGGAATAGAAGTCTTAAACATATATATAGTTGAGAGATGGGGTCTAATTAAAGTATATATTTTGCTTAGTATATGAAATGTATCACTTCGTAATTTATGGGGACTTTTATAAATGTTTACTAGTCACATCTATAAACATGTGTGGTGTATCGTTTTAATATTTTAATATGTGATTATTTTATTATTCCTTTCCAAAGCAAGGGTATATACTAATTGATACATAGTTAAATTTTTCATCTTCAATAATTTACATTTTTCATATTTTTGAAATTAAAATAATTTCAATAATTTTAAAATAATATGATTTTTTTATTCGTGTTGTATATTTTTCCATAATTGTTTTTTTAATGTTTTTTAAAATTTTATGAAATTTTGTTATTAAACTTAATATCTTTGAAATTAAAATAATTTCAATAATTCTTAAAATTTAATAATATGATTTTTTATTGGTGTTGTACATTTATGATGTGATTTAAATCTTTACAGTATTGGTTAATTATCAGAATGAATAAATAAATAAATAAATAATTTATAAAATAAAAAACATAACATCACCACCTATCATGTCGTGTATCGATATGATACAATATGCTCTTCGTCATTGAATGCAAGGGGTTGCAATTGCAGGGATCGATTGGTGAGATTTTGGGCTACAAGTTTCCGTTGAACCCAATCTGTCCTCAAAACGGTGGTCATAGTCAATGTAGCACACATGGTGATCACAACCAACAATCCAAGTAATAATCAAATCAACCCCATCTCAAATTTGAAGGTGAGATTCGTTCCTAGAGGCAAACCCAAGATATAAAATGCATCCAAGTTCACATGGACAGCCACAGATGGACTCCTGGTCCCCCACAACACCTTATTGGACACAATCTATGGAAAATTGAAGATCTCTAAGGCTGTAATCACGTAGAGGAGCTTCCTCACACCATAGATCACCTATTTGGTGTGGATAAAGAGTCACCCCCAAGCATTCCTGCCAGAAACCATGGACGCAACGCCCACACAAGAAATTGCCATGTTGAGCCCCACAGACACCACGACTGCGTGGTACGCCCCCAAGGGCTGGTTTCCTCCAAGTTCATTTCCCACTCTCGTGGATGCACATGACTCCAACGAAAGCATTAGGGCATACATTATCTGATTCACATTGATCACAATCGCGAGCTCTGACACTGATTGTTGCAGCCTCGACAGTTGCCCGGTTATTAGGAATCAGAATCTCGTAGAAACACCATTCTAAGCATGCCATGAGGAAAGAAGCCACAAACATCCATAGCAGAGCCACCCAACAAGAACAACCCTTGTGCCTCCACCATATTTCTGCATGCATGGTCTTATGAATCCCCTCTTGAGAATGTAAATGACGAGCAACAACACCATGTTGAAGTCACTTCAACAATTCACGAGTACCAGTCCCTTAACACCCAGGCGGTGTAGAAAAAATGTTTATCAAAACATGTAGAGACACAACTATGGCCAAACATGCCATCATAGGCTTTGTTATGCATCGTGACATAAATCGTTAATGCAAATCTGCAACAAAATTAAATATCTCTAGATACTAATTGCATAATGTGATGTAATCGATACTGCAAAATACTTACAGGCTTATTACAATTAATTATAGGATGGATGAAAACTCAATCCTTGCACACCTGCCACCACCCTATGCTGAAACCACAAAGTCATTTCTCATGATCCTTTTTTTAGACACATTCACACAACATTGGTAATTAGTCCCTTGTACAATATTGTCGGTCCCTTGTACAATAATTCCCTGGTCCTTATCATGTTTTGCCTCGACTCTTTCATTTTTCCCTTATGGAATAATGTGCTCCAGCTTAACTCATTTGCGTCTCTCGGACCTTTATGTTGTAATTTCCATGGCTCTTTCATCGAACGCTTTCCTCGTCACTTGTCTGTTATCTCACTAAAGTCCTATCTTGTTCAATAATACTCATCGGGAATTTCTTCTTTTTGTCCATGATGCTTTTTTTTTGGTCTTCAACTTCCCTACTTATCCCCTATGGTAAGGAATTTGTTGCATCACACCTATTTCCCTTGTTTAATTTGCTAGTAATGATATTTTAGGTTTTATCAATATTTTTATTTTAAATATGATATTTTAAGATTTATCATTATTTTTATTTTAAATATTAAATGTGGTAAATACTATAATATTATTTCATTTTTTCAATTTAATTAAAAATACTTTTAAATTAATATTTTATTTTATTTTATGTTTTTTCTTCCTTTTTCATAAATAAAACTTATCTTCTATAAGAGAATATATAATTTAAGTGTGGTATTGTTGAAAATTGAATCTGAAAGGATTAAGGTTTTATAAATATTGTAAATAATTAATTAAGAAGAATATGAAGTCCAGTGGAATGGAGAAAGGTTCTTGAATTTTTAGTTATTCTGCAATTTTAGGTTCTTGTTTCTATAAACCTTAGTTTTGTTTCAGCCCATGGCTAGGAAATGGGGAGGGAGGGGTCTTCCCTCCTTTCGAAATGTTGTTCTATAGCCTAGGAAACCAAGTGGGAGACCCCCAACAACCACACTTGTAAGGAACTCTGGCCGAAAAGAGCTGACATAACTAAAGCCACAACAAGCAATGTATACTAGGCGCATGAACGCAAAATGTTCTACACATAACCAAGATCATGAAAAAGCAGGATCTTCATGGAACTAATTGGAAGACAATGACAACAAAGATCGAGCTTCGGCAACAAAACACTCCCAGCAACCAAGTGTGAATGAAAGTGGGGTTAAAGTAAGAATATCTAGTTGTCTCCCCAAAACTGCGTCAATACCAAGTCTAGAAATCTCCTCGAATAAGATCGACGAATGCATGCAATATATGAGAGACCATGCCCTCTTATGTAATTTCATGGGATTTTTGACAATTGAGAGATCCCTACAGGGTTGGATCGCCAAAAAATGGATTCCAAAAGGATAGGTCGACCTGAAGATAGGTTCAAAGGGGTTCTTCACAACTATCTTTTTCAATGCTAAGGATCGAGAATGAATAATAGAGAAAGGGTCGTACTTATTCAACAACTCAAGTTTGTTCATGAGACATTGGAAAGAGAACTACTTCCCTAAAAAGGAGTATTTCATGGAAGTTCCAGTATGGGTACGATTGTACTCTCTGCCCCTGGAATATTGAGATGAGGAAACTCTATTGGGGATAGGGAATGCTCTGGGTAAATTCATCAAGTTTTTGTAGATAACCAAAAGGGGCTGCTACACTTCCTACGCCAGGATCTTTGCTCATATGAATGTAGCCAAAGTCCTCATAGAAGAGATTTTCCTAAGCTTCCAATATGAAGAATGGGTTCAACCCTTGGACTACGAGAACATCCCCTTCAAATGCTAGCAGTTCCACGAATACAACCATTTATACCGAGAGTGTCCCCAAATATAACAATCCCTAATACATATAAAATGCTCATAGCATCCACAGGACATATTTACCTTAATCACTCGCTGATCTAAAGGGAGATTCAAATCAAAGATGCATTAGTTTAGTTCAAAATCCAAAGACCCTGATCCTTTTGTTGTGCTATAACTTGAGCTGGAAACAGATTAGAACCAACTAGACCAAAATGAGTCTGGTGAAGTAGCTACAAGTAAGGAAGATGAATATCCACATCAAGTCAAGAGGAGAAAAATGGATCCAACAGAAGACCACATCATGGAAGAAATAGAGGAACCCACAAACTATGAGAGAGAGGAGGAGTTGAATCTTTCAGACCTACAAAAGGGGCGATCTCAGGGAGATCCCCACCACCCACATTCCAATCATAAAAAATTCCCTGCAAGAAGCGAGTCACCCATCTGCATAGATCTTGAATGCATCCAAAAAATACCATAAGAATCAGGTATTCAATCATATTCATTTCCAACACAAATGACCAAGAAGGATAAAAGACGAGGGTGCAAATCAAACCAGTAAAAACTTTCCAAACTTGAGGAAACCCAAATTGCCTCAAGTAATCATCGATCACTCTTGGACTGGCTACAATCCCTCGCCCCTACTTAATGGTTTCTCAATCAAGTTTTTAACTTGAAACATCAGAGGATTATGAGCGAAAACCAAAAAATGATCCCTTCTTTCTAAGATAAACCAGCAAAGCCGATTGTTGTTTTTATCAAAGAAACCAAATGCTCTTCATAGACACTATCATCCATTTGAATTTTTTGTTGGAAAGGTTGTCAATATTTTTCCCTGTATGTTGTCGGTGTAGCTGGGGGTTTAGCTATACTCTTGGACCCCTATTTGGTACATCTATCCAATTTCTTCTCCACATTGCACTCCATCTCTACCTCCTTTCAACATCTTTCATCGAACCTCAGTGGGTTCCTCACCAATGTTTATGCTTCCCCATAAGCAACCTGAAAACAAAGTTCATGTCCTCACTCTCTTACATAAAGGAAAATTTGGTCCTTGACTCCACCTAGTTTGAGAGTGAATATTTTAACCTAATATCCAACCCTTTGGAAAAAAAGGGAGGAACCACCATTTGGAATTCAACTTGTTGTTCTTTTGGACCCCTTATGACCTCTTTGGATTTAGTTGATGTCCAGTTGAAGAATGTGTTTTTCACTTGGAACAACAAATAGGTAGGAAGACACTAGATAGCCTCTAGACTAGATGTATTCCTCATATCAACTAAATTTGTGAGAATAGATGTTGTCATCAAATCTCTCATCCTTTCGGGTGCAGGATCAGACCACTGACCGATCATCCTTGAAATTGATGAATTCATTATGACAAAAAAATTGCCCATGTCGTTTCGAATTTTTTTTTGTTATGACATCCATAGTTCATGGAAACCTTTTCTGGATGGTGGAAAAATTCTCCAGTCAGTATAGGCTCCAAAATGTATAGCATTCAATAGAAGTTGAAATGGGTAAATGCCAAACTCAAAACTTGGGATAAATAAGTCTTTGACAACATCTTTGAAGCCATAAAATAACTGGAAGTAGACCTGATGGAATTTCTAAAAGAATCCATCACCCACGACTTCATAGAAGACCTCCTTCAAAAAGAAAGAGAAATTCAACAAGCCATTAATCAAATATTGGAGGAGGAAGAAATCCTATGGAAGAAAAGATTGAGGATTAGATGGCTCAAGGAGTGGGAAAGAAAATCAAAGTTCTTCCATGAATCCATGATACAAATAAGAGGTCATGACCGTATAAACAAACTCCAAGTTGAAGGGGAGAAAAATATCACCAAGCATGAGGACATTGCTGCTAACCTAGTCTCATATTACAATAGCATCCCCACAAACGATGGAACATATTGAGAGGCAACAATGAATTCTATCCTACAACATTCCACAATTGGTAACAAATGAGTAGAATGAGAATCTTATGCAGCCTATTCCCTTGGAAAAAGTAACAATTGAGGTCAATGACATGCCCACCAGCAAAGCCCTAGAAATTGATGGCTTCACTACCAACTTATTCCATAGCTCTTGGGATATCATTAAGAATGACATATGCGAAGCTGTAGAAGAATCATGTAAGAGATATATAGTCCTACCTTCCCTCAATGCCACTTTCCTCACATTGGTTCCAAAGGAAGAAAACCATGTCCACCCCAGCAAGTTTTGTCCAATCATTCTCTGAAACGTAATATACAAAATCGTAACAAAGGTCATATAAAACAGGATGAAACTAATATGTCCACACATCTTTTCTGAAGAGCAATCTAGATACGTGGAGGGGAACCAAATTATGGATAACATACTAGTGGCTCATGAAATGATTCACATGCTCAAAATCTCAGATCAAGTCAGCATGCTTCTTAAATTTAATTTATCTAAAGCTTTTGATAATATTTCTTAGGTTTATATGAGGAAAAATATCCTAGACTTTGGATTTGTTGATCAGTGGGTCAACTAGATTCTAGCCTTAACCTCCTCTACATTTTTATCTATCTTGGTGAATGGCTCTCCCTCCTCCATGTTCTCCTCTTCCAAAGGAGTCATCCAGGGATACCCTCTTTCTCCTTTCCTTTTTATTCTAATGGTCGAGGGCCTTGGGATATCTCTAAAAGCTTCTACCCATAGTAATGTCCTACCAGGACTCACACCTTCCAATGATGAAAACAAAGCCTCACGTCTATATTTTTTGGATGACACCATTCTCCTTTCTAAGGCCTCAATGAGAGAATCTAGAAGCCTTGAATGATTGCTATCCACTTTCCTAGCTGCCTCAGGCCTCTCACTCAACCATGACAAGTTAGAATTTTTTTCTTCAACACCCCAATAAGGCTTCAAATGGCAATAGCCAGATTATTGAACTTTTGACATGGCTCTCTTCCTTCCAAATATATTGTGCCCCACTCACAACAAAATCCACAAAGAATTTATCTTGGTGAGTCCTAATTCATAAAAGGGAGAAGCGATTAGCAAATTGGTCCTTCCATTCTCTTAACATTGCAGGTCGAATTGTCCTCCTAAAATCTGTCCTAAGAAGCATAAGAACATAACTCTTCTCCATCTTTGCTTCCCCCTAAAGGTTTCTAAATGAAATCTATGCACTGCAATGCACCTTCCTATGTGGAGGTTCTAAATCAAAGGGTCACAATTGGGCCCTCATATCTTGGGAAAAGTTGTGCAAGCCCAAACTTCAAGGTGGGTTTGTATTAACAGACCCAGAACTAGAAAACAAGCCAATGCTAGAAAAACTATGGTGGTGATGGATCACCAACCAAGAGACTATTTGGTAGAAAATATGCCCTTAACATAGTGAAACAAGACCTGATACCCATGGAAACAATCCCAAAAGGATTTATGATCTATATCACAACCTAGCATAATAAACAATTAATTCACTAAATCATGCTTTCTAGGAAATTCAAGATAGAAAAAAAAACCTTGCTATGATGACTCTTGGAAACAACGAGAAATACTCTCAAGGAGGGATTATATTCAACCCCTAAGAATTCCCACCCTCTCGGAAAGTCATTTCCTGGTATCCCACTATTGGGACAATGAGGATCACAACTCTTAGTGGTGTCTTTGGAAGGATCATGCTTCTTGGCCAAATGCTATCATAGAGGAACAATGGGCGCTTTTATAGGAGGACTTTCAAACTAGACAAATCACCGAGCAAGAAGGAAAGGACAGTCTCTGCTAGGGTTATCCAAGTAATGGTTATTTCAATCTTAAGGAATATTAATCTCTTTTGGCAAGGCATGAATAGGAAAATTCCAATGGAATCTAGAAAAATATTTGGAAGCAAAATCTGTGCCTGAAAGTTTCCACCTTATGCTCATTTCTTGGAAACGCACTCTTACCTAGGATAGACTCCTAAAAAAGGGCTTTGATTAACCCTCCATTTGTTACTTAACTAAATAAAAGCAGTTCACTAAGTTGGTCATCGAGGGAGATTCCACCTTGATGATCCAAATAATCCACAAGATCCTCAATGGCTCCCATGTCAGTATATTTAATCCTATTTTATGTCTATCCTCCAAGATGAATATTTTGTATGCCAAACTAGATACTACAACAATTATAGTCACTCATCATGTTCGACGGGAGGCAAAGGAGTGGATCATCATGAGGGGACATGTAACCAATATTGGGATGCGTCGGGTCGAGAATATTTGAAACATGAATGCCAATGCATCAAATTACATGTCTCTTCCCCCCATTACGAGTGCTATCTGTGGAAATTGAACCCAGTGATAGATTAATTTTACTCACAACAATTAACAATTGATCATGCAAAATCACTCACAAAAGAGACTGAAATTGGAGCTGAACACTAAACTGTATTAAATCAGTGTACAATAGCCAACCCTGTATCATAATAGGTTACTGAATAAATAACATACGTCAGGGATTCAAATGCATGAGGAGCAATTCGAATCTAGCATAAAGAAGGCTTACTAAAAATAAGCAAATCCCCCATAGGTGTAAAAAGTTGATCCCAAATCTGTCATGGAGCTCACGAATTAGAAAAATGGCTTAGGCAAGCTAAAGAGTGGTGGAATGGAAGCTCATACATGCTTTTGCATGGAGAAAAGAGTGGAGGATGAAGAGGACAAAAAACTAGTTCACCTCACCTAGTCTAGCTTTTCTATTTGCCTTAAAACACTGAAAAAAGCAGGGAATAAAGCAGAAAAAGCAGAAGGGCACCTAGGAGGCCAAGAATAAAGCAGATTTGATTCCTTGGGCTTTCCCATGCGCTACATGAGTCAAATAATGCAAGTTTGACCACTATGGATAGGTAATAGACAACTTGCACAAGGTGGGACACATGAACTAGGCTAATAAGACATAAATAATTAAATTAATGTCTAAATGGGTAAACTATGGGTTGATTATTCTAACACCCCCCCTTAAGCCTGACTTATGAGTAATATATCAGAAAATTATAGGGCCTAGCAACAAGGCTTAGTCACCCTTTACATACTGCATGTCCATTTAAAACAAGGAAAGAGGCAAAACCAACTTGGGAAAATCCTCCCTTAAACATGGACTGTAAAACAAAATTGTAGAATCTTGTCTTCACTCATGCTTCATAGCATGATCAACAATCCCCAGCAGTGATTTGATATTGTTGAAGGTCTTCTCACAAAATTCTTTGGTGAAGATATCAGCTACTTGTTTTGAAGATGAATAGAAGAGTAAGTGAATGGTGCCATCATGCACAAGTTCTCTGATGTAGTGCATATGGATCTCAATGTGTCTAGTTCTCTGCTTCTGAAATGGATCTTTGCATATTCGAATGGTACTTTGGTTATCATAGTATATGGTAGTTGAGTACTCTGGTTCGAAGCCACACTCTCCAAGTAAACCCTGCAACCATAAACATTGAGTTGCTGCATTAACAACTCCTCTGTACTCTGCTTCTGTAGATGAGAGTGCAATGGCACTCTGTTTCTTGCTTGAATAGTTGATTGGACCTTCTGCAAGCATGAACACATATGCTGAAGTGGACTTTCTGTCTGTGCTATCACCTGCCCAATCATTGTCAGTAAATCCAATCAAATCAAGATCAGATTTTGCTTTATAGAAGATCCCATGTGTCCTTGTTCCCTGAACAAAGTTAAGGAGCCTTTTGGCTGCTTTCCAATGGATCTCTTGAGGCTGATCCATGAATCTAGAAGCCACACTTACTGCATAACAAATATCAGGTCTAGTATGTGTCAGATACAACAAACATCCAATCAATTGCCTATACAGTGTATTGTTTACCATAGGTGAAGAATCTGCTTCTTCCAACTTAACTCCTGAAAGGAAAGGAGTTTTGCTTGCTTTGCAATCCTTCATTCTGAATTTGTTCAGCAAGTCCAAGGCATATTTGGACTGGTGCACCTTGATTCCAGATTTGGTTTGAGCAATCTTAAGCCCCAAAAATTGACTTAAGAGCCCCAAATCTGTCATGGAGAAGGCTTGGTTCATAGCTCCTTTTAAGGAATCAATCTCAGCCTTTGAGCTTCCTGTAATCATAGGAGGTCATCAACATATAACACAATGATCATTAATGAACCATTAAATAACTTCAAATATACATTTGGATCTGATTTGCACCGAACAAAATTCAGTGATAGCAAGAAGCTATCGATCTTGGCATACCAAGCCCTGGGGGCTTGCTTTAGCCCATACAATGACTTTCTCAACCTGCACACAAGAGAAGGGTTAGTAGAAAAACCTTGAGGCTGCTGCATATATATCTATTTAGTGAGATCTCCATTCAGGAAGGCACATTTTACATCCATGTGATGTACCTCCCATTGCCTTGAGGCTGCAATGGCTAAGGCTAGCCTGATGGAATCCATCTTTGCCACTGGGGCAAAGGTCTCATTGTAATCTATGCCATGAACCTGTGAGTAGCCCTTCACTACCAATCTGGCCTTGTACTTTAGTGGTGAACCATCAGCAGCAAATTTGGTCTTATAGACCCACTTAAATTGTACTAGTTTTCTCCCTGGGGGAAGATCCACTAGCTCCCATGTGTTGCTCTTCTGGAGTGAACTGAACTCCTCCTTCATGGATGTTTTCCATCTTGGATGTCTTGCTGCTTCTTCATATGTTTGAGGATCAGACTCCACCATAAAATAACATTTTTCAACAAACATAGGATCCTTCATGCACAGACCACTCTCAAACTGAGATCTAGTCCTCCTTGGGTCATTGGGATCCCCAGCTAGCTCTCCTGCTGCATGTAGTGTCTTGGATGCCCATTTTGGCCTTGTAGGGCTGTTAGGGTCTGCAATAAACTCATCTCCATCAGAAAAATTAGAATCATCATGTTCAACAAACTCTTTACTTACTTCTTGAGGTTCAGGTGGTGAAGAGGCTTCACCAACTTCCACTGCTGCAAGGGGTTCTTCTTCAAACTGAACACACCTTTCGATGAAGGATTTATTTGTGCTCAAATTTATCAGTTTGTACCCTTTTGAATCTTCAGAGTATCCAACAAAAAGACACTCTTGTCTTTGGGGCTGAAAAGCCTTCCTCTTCTCTGTTGGAATTCTAGCCCAAGCCTTTGAGCCAAAAATCCTGAAATGGGTCACATCTGGCTTGTGCCCACTCCATACTTCGAAGGGAGTCATGCCATTAAGCTGTTTATGAGGCCCCCTATTCTGAATATAGGCTGCATAGTTGATATCTTCGGCCCAGTACTTTGGTGGCAAAGTTTTTGCCTCCATCATGCATGTTGCCATCTCCTTCAGTGATCTGTTCTTTCTCTCAGCAACACCATTTTGCTGTGGTGTGTAAGGGATAGAATGCTGCATCTGAATACCTGCATATGCATAATAATTAATACACTCAGACTTGACATACTCACCACCATTGTCGGATCTGAGGGCCTTGAGTTTCCTTCCAGACTGGTTTTCAACCAAATCCTTAAAGACTTTGAATAGGCCAAAAACTTCAGACTTGTGTTTCAAGAAGTGAACCCAGCAATACCTGGAAAAGTCATCAATGAAAGTCAATGCATATTTGGCCTGAATCATGGACATATGAGGGAATGGGCCAGCAACATCACTGTGGATCAGCTCGAGGGGTGCAGAGGTTCTGTCATGACTAGCTCTCTCAAATTTGTGCTCTGGGTGTTTTCCTAGGATACAACCTTGGCAGACTCCTTTGGAAAATTTTATCTTGGGCAACCCTATGACCATCTCTTTTTCACTAAGATCAGAAAGATATTTGTAGTTTAGTTGCCCAAATCTTTCATGCCAAATCTTGCTTGCTTCATTAGCATGAATCAGAAGAGCAAAGGGGTTTGAGTAAGGTAGGAAGTGTGAGAACATGTATACCTTTTGAGCATGATTCACAACTCCTTTTGCAATGACTCTACTAGTTGAGATCTCTGTGATCTCAACTTCATCAGGTGAGAATATGAATTTCTTAGGAGACCCAGTGTGGGTCATCTGGTACACTGATAGGAGGTTGGAGGCAAGACCAGGCACATACATCACATTGCTGAACTGACCATGATCAAGATCTATCCTTCCTTTACCCAAAATTTCAGTGAGAGAGTCATCTCCCAGTACTATAGATGGTCCTTTCGAATTGTCCAGTGAGGAGAAGGCCTCCTTAGTTGAAACCATGTGTCTTGAAGCTCCAGAATCAATGATAAAACTGGGTGAGCTTGATGTGCCAGCAACTAGAGCATGAACTCTCTCTCTGTCATCTGAAATTGATCCTCCTTCTCTCTTCTTTGAGATTTCTGGAAGGGAGATGCCATTCTTCTCCAGGAGTTGGGTCAGCATATCTATTTGCTTCTTCATACAAGAGCTTTCAGTGTGATTGCCCTTATTGCAGTATGCGCACTTGCTCATTTCACCTTTGTTTTTCTTCTTCTGGTAGTTCTTCTTGGGACCTTTCTTGTCTCTCTTTTGCTCAGGTGGCTTTTTATATTTCTTTTTGCTTTTTGAATCCACCCTCGAATCTCCAGCAATCAAATCTTGATCTTTGGATGGTTTGATGGTGCCCATCATCACCAGCTTGTCATGTTCTTGTGTGAGAGATTCCATGAAATCTGCAAGGCTAGGCATCTTCCAGGTTCGAGTTGTTAGTTTTGTGGCATAGAAGGTCGAAACAAACACTAAATAGTCAGGGCCTAGCTTCGAGAGGATGGCCAGTATGAGCTGATCATATTTCTTTTCGATCCCACACTGTTTCAGCTACAAAACTAGTGCTTTGAACTTGGAGAAATATAGCTGCAGGGATTCAAAGCTATTTGGACTCAGAGAAATCAGATCATTTTCGATTTGATGTCCCCTCATCTCATCTGTCTTTCCAAAAAGATCAGAAATCTTCTCCCATACTTCATTCGGTGATGTCAATCCATCAAGATGGAAAAGGAGGTCTCTGGAAATACTCAGACACAGGAGGCCATAAGCCTCATCCCTCCTATTGTGCCATTTTATCTTCTCTGCAGCTGCATTGGGCTCTACTTCTGTTGCCATAGTCACCCTGTAGAGTCCTTTCGCTCTCAATAGTATCTCTATCTCTGCTTTCTATTCAAAGAAATTGAAGGGAGTCAAGATAGTTTTCTGTGATTGATCCATAGCTTAGAAAATCTGTCCCGACTGTCAGTAGAAGGCTCCCAGTCACTGATGTTGAACCTGCAAAACAATTTTGGAGGAGAGAAAACAATCTAAAATTTCTCTGATACCATGTGAAAATTGAACCCAGTGATAGATTAATTTTACTCACAACAATTAACAATTGATCATGCAAAATCCCTCACAAAAGAGACTGAAATTGGAGCTGAACACTAAACTGTATTAAATCAGTGTACAATAGCCAACCCTGTATCATAATAGGTTTCTGAATAAATAACATACATCAGGGATTCGAATGCATGAGGAGCAATTCGAATCTAGCATAAAGCAGGCTTACTAAAAATAAGCAAATCCCCCATAGGTGTAAAAAGCTGATCCCAAATATGTCATGGACCTCACGAATTAGCAAGATGGCTTAGGCAAGCTAAAGAGTGGTGGAATGGCAGCTCATACATGCTTTTTCATGGAGAAAAGAGTGGAGGATGAAGAGGACAAAAAACTTGTTCACCTCACCTAGTCTAGATTTTCTATTTGCCTTAAAACACTTAAAAAAGCAGGGAATAAAGCAGAAAAAGCAGAAGGGTGCCTAGGAGGCCAGGAATAAAGCAGATTTGATTCCTTGGGATTTCCCATGCGCTACATGAGTCAAATAAGGCAAGTTTGACCACTATGGATAGGTAATAGACAACTTGCACAAGGTGGGACACATGAACTAGGCTAATAAGACATAAATAATTAAATTAATGTCTAAATGGGTAAACTATGGGTTGATTATTCTAACACTATCTAGATGTCCCTCCTCCCCCACGTGTCTAATGGTTTATATGACGAAAGGGGATGTATCATGAAACCAAATGCATGGACTCCGGCCACCTGCCTCCACCTTAGTTCTTAAGCCTTGGTACGATTGTTGGTATGATGGTTCATCACTCAGGAATTTTCCTTGACTGGTCCATACACATGTAGGATTCCTATAATGTGCAAACAGTGTTGGAAATACCATGCAATGATAATCACAATAATGTCTCAAGTGTAGCCCTTGTCCTATGGTAGTGAAAGGGATGGAATTGACACAAATTCAGGTTTGCAATTGGAATGTACAACTAGGAAAAAGTAGAGGGTCTCACACTCATACTTCAATAGCATTTCATATGGGATGGTATGATCTGTGAAGCCACCATGGTCAAGAAGAAGGTTACCCCCTAGAATAAAATAAATAAGTTGCGTCGTATGCACAACCTCATGCTTTGAGAGAAATAAACAATATCAAGGGGTTCTTTGAGAATGAGGCTTCAAGTTAGGTTTGGGCTCACACCTCCTGATTGGAGGATAGGCTTAAAAAGAAGTAAAATTTGCCGTCTGTGGAGAATTTGGAAACATAATTTGGCGGCCTTGTGGAGGGGAAGGATTCTACGTGCAGCAGGGAAACCCTCCACATGAAAACATATAGGGGTCTATTGTATTGTTAAATATTTAATGTCCATGGCTATGAACGATTTCATTTAGGNTTGTGGAGGGTAAGGATTCTACGTGCAGCAGGGAAACCCTCCACATGAAAACATATAGGGGTCTATTGTATTGTTAAATATTTAATGTCCATGGCTATGAACGATTTCATTTAGGGGAAATTCAAGAAAGAAGAGGAAAAAATCTCCCTATCCAACCTTCTGTCCAATGTGGAAGCCACCATGTTCAATCTTACCTAGTTCCAACATGATGAGATGGATAAGTTGAATGAAAATATTGATGCTCTCGCTTGGGCTCTTACTAGAAATACATTTAATAGGACCCCACTAGGGTTTACAACAAGCACTCAACTAGTGTTCAGACGATGTTCAGTGTTTGAAGTGGGAGATCCGAAAAGCGAAACTCCAGTCATGGTCATTCCTTGACTCCCCCTTTTAACGTCAATTAGTTGGTCTATCCTTCGGGAAAGTTTTAGAAGTTTAACTGGTGACTTTTTTTTTAGTAAAATGGACATAACCCTTGGCCCGTGGGGGAACGGATGTTTTCTTTCCTTCAGAAAACACTTAATTTATCTGGTTTGGAATAGCATGGGGTCTATGTTAGGATGTAGACAATATATAGTCTTTGTTGGGTCTCTGATTAGCTTTAGACAATCTATGGTTTTTTTGAAGTTGTGCACAACATTGCTAGAACTCATTCATCTAGTGACTTGGCTATGTACAATTTTATATTTTTAATATAATGCATTTTTGAACCTTACAAAAAAAATAATATGAATTCCAATGGACCTCTTAGCAACTGAAACCAAAGGGTCACCTCGTCAGGTATAAAATAACCATTCTCATTCAATGAATTTAAGGGAATCGAGGACTTATTCTGACAGTGGTATCCAAGTTTCATAACTCCCAGTTTCCATATTATCTGTCTTCCATAATTTATAGCCATGATTCACCCACCTCTCTCTTTAGTCCTATTGGCTCAACTCTAACATATCTTATTTTCTATTTAGACCCTTGTATTTAATTTTAAGGGTCATTTTTTCTAGATTGTACATTGATTGGACTCACTTATCACGATACCACAAATGTTTCATCTTTGAATACTTCCTGAATTTCACATTTTTGAAACCCTAATTGCTGAGTGGATATTATTGCATTGTGAGTGTGACCTAGCTTGAATATTTATTCTTCTTTCTATGTTGAGTTTTGTGTAAAGACTATCGTAGAGATGGTGTTGTATGGAGACTATCATGGAGCAGTGGTATCTCTCTACTGAACGAATTCTCCTTGCATGGTATCTCTCCTACGGTGGTGTACCAATGTTAAATTCTTTGAAGCAGAGACTGTTTGTTGTTAAAAGTAAAATCCTTTCTTTATTGACTAAACTACAGATCTATTTTTAATCCATTACATTGGAGAATGAAGCTACAATTTGCAGTGTACGTTGAAAGTTGAAGAGTGTGGTGTGCCTCAAGATTTAAAAAAAATAGACTATTCATTTTGGTTTCCACATTCCACCTTACTGCTAGTGCAAATAGAACCCTAACTCCTCTCTTCTTTGTTTGGCATGACTACACAACTCTATTGGATGTTGTGAAGACCCCTCTCCAAGATGTGTTAAATCCCACTAGAGTTGTGTATCATTGAGACTAGAGATACATTTGTTGAGAGATGCATACCACTTTTGTAGGTGTGATTTTTCCATCTAATTTTGTGTGGGTGAAAGATACATATGATAGCTAGAAAAATTTTCAAAAGTGTTTTATGTTGGTATTGAATTCTTATTTGGAGACTAATAAGATTCGAGATCTTTGCAAGGGTTAAACATTCAACACTAATGATGTTTTGTGCTCATATTATGCTCGTATGTTGATGTCATTCTACAACCCATGTATTTTATTTCAACCATATTGGATAGCACAATTTTGTATGTTCTCATTTCAATCACTATGTTGGTCATGTAGAGGTTCAAAGATGGTTTCCTCTTTAATATAATTGTTTGTAAATTGAAGACCGTGTTGCAGAAATAACATAGTGTTTGTAGAAACCTCATTTAGCATGCAAAAAAATCATATAGTGTGCATAAACAATAGGAAAATTGTTTGTAAATAAGGTGGTAGAGACTTAGACCTACACCTTTTCTTCTTCTCCCAAAACTTTGTTTATTTGTAGGTGACAATTGCATAAAATGGATTATTTTGCATCTATAGTTGGAGATGCAAAGGCCCTTTTCCTTTCTCAAAAAGAAAAGAACCAGTCAAAAGACTCTTCCAAGCGAGAGAAGAATAGAAGAGGATGTGGAAGAATAAATTTCAGAGGAAGGGGGCATAAACAACTCAAACAGAAGATTAGACTTGCAGTGTAAGTTTTTTTGGAAGGATAGACATAAAACAAATCAGTGTCGGGTTCCTTGGGACTTCATCAAAGAAAGGCACAACCATAAGAATGTAGAAAACACTAAAATCCAAGAGGTTGGTAAAGATCCCAAACCTTCTCATTGTATTGTTTCACCATATCTTCTAGTCAAGAGAAGGAATTGTATCATCAATGGTAATAATAGAAAATGAAGTTGCAATAGTTTGAAATGATGATCTCTTTTCGGCCAGAGAGGCTGTAGTTTGATCTACATATTGGAAATCAAGGGATGGAATCCCTACGGAGTCCATTGAAGGGTCCATCAAACAATTACCTGTTACTTGGAAGTAAAGGAGTAATTTGAGCTTAAGGATATCCTACATGTATGCTAAGAGACAACTATAGTGGTATTATGGTGCCTTCTTCTATGGCTATAGCCACAACAAATTTGAAAATTGGACTCATATATCACTATCACTCCACACATACACCTTTCTGAAATACAAATGAACTCTCTTTATCCCCAGATAGCAATGAACATAACAACTTGCATAAAATATTATTGAAAATTGATATTATATTATGCTGAAAAAAGATTTTGAAACTTACAGTAGATATGTAGATGATACAATAGCCAACCTGTCTCCCATACCAAGGATGCCTAGACCAAAATAAGCTTCAGAAGAAGAAGAAGATGACCAATATCTACTAAGGACTCCTCAATGAGAATTCCTAAGGACTAGTAAGGACACCGGTATCTGCTAGATGCTTTTCAATGATAATTCATCCCCAACCTTTATTAGAGGCATATGTTTCAATCACCATTTGATCAGTGCCTTGCGGGAGAGAGAGTGAAGAAAGTTGTTTGAATCTCTCCTTTATTTTTCTTATTGCATATGTCATGGATTTATTCCACTTTGGGGGATTTTTCTTTAGGCGTTTCTATAATAGTTGAATTTCATCTACTTGTCCTTTATAGAATGGCCTGATATAGTTCAAACTCCCCCAAAATATCCAAAGCTGAATTTTTTCAAGAATTTGATCAGGAAAGTAAGCAAAAATATTCAAGACATGATCTTGAAGAACCACCTAACCCTTGTTTATTATGCATCCCAAAAAACCAATATTTGTCTTTCCAATTTCCATTTTAGATTTTGAGAAGTTTATGCTTTCCCTTTGCACTCAGTGCAACCAGATGGGATCAAAATATTATTAGTTAAAGTTTTTGATGCGAGTTTGAATTTTTGGTGATCTTTTCCCTTTGAAGACGAACAAACATATTTGATTCTGTAAATCAGATTCTGTAAATACAATTCTAGTTCATATATATTGGGTGTCCCAGGATCCTGGAAGTAGACTTCGGCCTCTCTGATGCTTGAAACCTAAACAACCCCATTACATTGTATGAATTAGTTCAGTGCTTAGTAGATACTGGTTAACTTCTACAGATTTTGAAGTCGATTTCGGTCTAGGCATCCTATAAATTGTAGTGAGTTTTAGTGATGAATTAGTTTTATGAAAAGAGAAAACATACAACTTTTGAGAAATTGTAGTGATCAATTGGTTTTTTAAAAGGAAAGAACATAATTTTTTGAGTAATTTTAGCAATCAATTAGTTTTTTAAAAGGATAAATCATTGTAATATACCTTTTTGTAATTTTGGAGAAATGCACATATTGGGCAAATTCGGGCTTAACTAGTCACGACTCTAGAGGTTTCCAAATTTTACCAAATGGTCCCAAATTTGAAAGGAAAGTGTATGGTGAGTATTAAAACATCCCAAGGTGGTTTATGGACACTTTTTTATGTGAATTTAGACCTCTGCAACTTCATTTTTGGCTAATGAAAAAAGGAAAAAATGACTAGGAAATGGTGATGAAATCCCCCCTCGGGTGTAGGCCAACTGGGCTTCCCAACTCATGTATGAACCTTCCAAATTTGTAATAAGAGTATGGGGAATAATATAAGACCTCATGGGACTGTCATTACACATGGTTATTAGTTCTTAAAACTGTTTATAGAGTTGCACATTCGTTTGATAACTTTCAATGAAATTGCTTATGGAGAAATTGCATAACTTGCTCGATTTTGACATAACAAAGGTAGAGTTAAAGGTTCAGATCAGGATGTGAAATATAGGGAACATATAAATAATATAAATTTATTCCCAAACAATATTAAACAACATATGAATCCCTTCATACGAGTCTTTTATACAACTCATTCAGTATGAGCGTCAAATACATGAAACTAGTGAATTAGTAGCATGGAATTGCAATAGCTTCACATATGGATTTCTTGGATTTCGACCCATGGATAATAGGGACATGAAATTAAAGATTAAAACATCATATATTTCTGTCACAACATCATAAAACTCAGATAACATCCCTCATACAAATCTGATACAAGACTCCCTCAAGATTGAATCCAAAATCTATGAAAACTAGTGATACAATGGCATGAGAATGCAAGCTTTTCGCATAGGAGTTTCTTGTATTTCGAGATGAATATAATATGGGAATGAAATTAAAGACTATTAAATAATATATGGCTTCCTAAAAATCATCAAAATCAGTGAAAATTCCTCATACAAATCACATATAAATCTACTTCAATATTGAATCCAAATCCATGAAAACTAGTTATTCAAGAGCATGGGAATGAAAGCCTTTCATACAATGTATTTATAATATTTCGACTTACAGAGAATATGGAAATGATATTATAGATCCATGAATCATTTATCAAATCTTTGGCATCAACTATTCTCATCAAAGCACAAGAACCACTCCAACAAGTGCGCCATCAAATGAGAGTGTGGGGAAATGGAGAAGAAGGAATGAGATAATGGGGAGACATATGAGAATTCGACTGTATGGACCTTAAAAATTTAGATAAAAATCCTTAATTAATATCCCATGAGAGTTTCTAATGGCATCTCCATCAACTATCTTGGAAATTAATCCAACTCCCTTGAAATTGGTTCACAAGTAGGGAGAGTGAACACTCACCATGCAATGGACAAGCAAAATCTCTCCAAAATTCCAAAGGCCAATTAAAAAATGATCAAAATATATTATCCTTCCTCATTAAATCCTTTTATTAAATTCAGGAGGCCTCCTAAGGTCGAATTTACCTCCATGATATTCCTCCAACTCATCTTAGTGGTTTAGTAACTCTCATGACACTTGTCTTCCTCTTCATGCTCCAATTCTTTCCCCAATTCGAAAGGTTGCCTCTAAATCCCAAATTAGACCTCTAAGTGGTTATTTTTATCCCTTTTATGTCATATTTGTCATATTTCAGCAATAATGTCTGAATTTTTCGTACTTTTCATAGAATCTTCCATCATTTGATGTCATGGAGTGCATATAATCTCCTTCCAAGTGGCACACCTTGTCTTCTAGCCTCTTCCTCTTCCATGGGAGTTAAAACCCTTAACAAATTATAATTACTTGGCTCATTATATGATATTTTACACCACATCACCATCCAATAATGTTACATTACCCATGTGTTTGAATTTGGATGAATATCATGCCAAGTGTGCGGGGAATCTAGTCACCTAAAGGCTCCACAAGATTCCAAGTGTCTTCATGAACCCATTCCGCCCTATTTTCTTAGAATTTATCATTTATGTGACCCATTTAAATGTGAATATGTTAAAATAAAGTTATTTTGGGTCCCACATCCCCTTATTACAAAATTTATGTCTCCGTCTCAACCTAGGGAACTAGTAGGCTGGTGAAATATTATTTGCAACTACTCTTATTTGGAAATTCTTTAATTGGGGACATGAAAATTCTCCCAACTCAAGATTTATTTTCCTCAAGCAATTCCAAGTTTGGATGCTGCAAAAAAATTTCATATTCCCAAGTGGAATGCTCATTTGGTACTCCTTCCTTTGCACCAAGTGCTCTCTTATGGTTTTCCTCATTAATTTTCTTTAGCTACAATTTGAGTCGTGGCACTCATGTACTGCAATTTTGTGTTCCCAAAAGTAAAGAGATGTGTATTGTGCATATTGATATATCCTGTAACATCACCAATTACACCAAAAGGATTAATCAAATCCATAAAAAACAAATTTTCACAAATAATCTTTACCTCCATATTTTGGAAACCTTTTCTGAACTTTCACCCCTTTTTGCTTCCGTATAATTGTTTGAAGTTGGTACTGAGTTACCAAACTTTGAGTTTCTTAATATTCCAAGAAAATTTTAGAGAGGAAGCACCATTCTTGGTTCTGCACTACTCTGATTACTATCATCTTCTCAAGTTTTGACTAAATCTCAAATGCTGCTTGCTGCCCCCAAAATTGAAACCAATAAGACAAAAAATGATCTCATGGTCCCATATGATCATGATACATGCATGGTGTGAAATGTATATGATGAAATTCCATGAACACAAGTCATGTGAAAATTGAATCCATCTCTCGAAAGGTCTCCCACATAGGAAACGGGAACACTGCTCTGCAAATATTAACTCAAACAACTGAAGGTTGGTTTTCTTTCTCAAACCAAAAATTGATTGCTACTCCAAGTGAGATGAAACTAAGCAATGCTAGGATCCCATTTCTTGTATTGCACCCTTACAAACATCATGAGTACAAAATATAGATCATGAAAGTACATAACAACATCATGCAAATGTACATCAAGAAGGTACCTCATCAAAGAATCATAAAAGTGCTTGTACATCCAAGTAAGTAGATAATTATGTGCCCCATACACACAAGCATCGATTATTATATCAAATCTGCTCCAATGACATAGGTGAGGATCCCATGTCCTATAATTCTGCTCCAAAATAATGTAATATGCATCAAAATAATAATCATCCATGTGTTCCTTCATCAGAGAAGTGAATGAAGAACCTCCACCAAAATTTGAACCAAATAAGGAGCAAAGAAAACATGAAGACTTCAAGTGGCTCAAAGAAGTATCATTAATACACCCATGAATATGTATATCATCATGAAATAACAAAGGATTTTGCTTCCAATAATAATTTTCCTCAATCATATATCTCTTTACCCAAGTGTGGGATGAAGTTCCTCCTGCATCAAATGGACTAGGAAAGGACCAAGGAAAATCATGAGTTTCCAAGTGACTTAAGTGAACATCATAGGTGCACCCATGTAGATGTGTATCATCATAATGTAATAAATTATTCTTCTACAAATTTAAATAACATGGTTCTCTAATCATGTCATCATCAAAAGGAGAGATAGAAATTCCATACTCTTCATGTGGCACTATAAAAAATAAACCTTTCACCCATACTTCATTAGGATGAATGTTGCAAAATTTGTAAGTGTAGGATGTGGGAGGAAGAACCAAATCACCCAAATGATCAGAAAGTGAACAATTTTCATCATGTGAAGGATCCACAGGGGTAGGATTATGCATCTCCCTTAAAAAATGCAAAACTTTCCTCATGGGTTGGTTCCAAGGTGGTGGAATCACACACTTTTTCAAAAAGTGTGTATAACAATTTTCAAGAGGAAACTCAAGTTCCTCTTCCACCACAACCAGTGATTCGATCTCATCAATATCATCTTCAAACACATCAAGAGCCTGCAATTTTTCATGCTTCTCATGATCCATCATGTCATGAGAATCCTTTAAGCAATTTACCATATGGCAGTCTAAAACATAGGAGGAAGAACAAGTATCTTGGAACCTATCAAGAAGTTTCTAATTTTGAATTTTGAGCTTATGAATATCATCATTATTATTCAAGTATGATTCATGTAACCATTCATTAATATCAACCAATTTTTTTCTATCAAAAAGAAAAGACATGAAATTACCTTCGATGTTGCACATTGATCTTTGAATCTTCTCCATGTCTTCAAGGAAGGATGACTCCTCCAATGAAGAAATTTTCCAACAAGAATTTGATACCAATTCTTGAGTGTTATGGAGTATGCTAAGGGACTCATGTATATCCATTTCACTCATATTCAAATACCCTTCACTGAAGGATGGTTCATGAGACCGAGCCTCATCTTCTTCTTTTTGCTTGATTTGATCAACTCCTTGAAGCTCAAGTGGTGACAGGGAAGTCGATATTGGTTCTTTGTTATCTGTCACAAGGTATTCATCTTCATGCTTATGATAAACTTGGCTTGCAGCAACATTTTCAAATATTATCTCTATTTCACCAACATAGAGTTGTGAGCACCCATCAGTAGGTACTCCTTCACAGTTCAAGCATCCATTAGTAGATTCCCTTTGGTCCATGTCCACAGCAGAATGTGTCTCGAAATGAGTATATATAGTTTCAATGTACTCTTATTAATTATTATTTGATGTTTCCTCATCTTTTTCTAAGTCACTTGGGAGTGAATTTCAATCCTCATAATGTAATGTTTTTTTTGGTTCACCACCCACAGACCTTGGCGGCTCCTTGGTCTCCTCCATACTTATGGATTGATTGTTATTTAATGAGTTCACATATGACTTATTGTTCCTAAATCCATTAAAACAAATCATAAAATTATTCAAAATGAATGGTATTATGTGTCTCTCCATTGTGGAAACTTCTTTTACCCATTGCTTCCATCTTACCCCTAAATTGGCTAGCCACCAATTCGAACGCTTGCATAAGCTACTTGGTTATATCATCAAAAATGAATTAATGAGTTTATTAAATTAATATATATCATACATAACTTAAATAGGTTCAATTAACATCCTATGATACCATTGTAATTTCCCTTTTTGGAATTTTGGAGAAATGCACAAATTGGGCAAATTCGAGCTTAACTAGTCATGACTCTAGAGGGTTCCAACTTTCACCAAATGGTCCCTAATTTGAAAGGAAATTTTATTGTGAGTATTAAAACATACAAATGTGGTTTATGGACACTTTGAATCTTAATTTATACCTCTACAACTTCGTTTTTGGATATTGAAAAAAAGGAAAAAATGACTAGGAAATGGTGATGAAATCCCCCCTCGAGTGTAGGCCAACTTGGTTTCCCAAATCATGTACGAAACTCCAAAATTTGTAATAAGAGTATGGGGAATGATATAAGAACTCATGGAATTTCATTACACATGGTTATTAGTTCTTCAAACTCGTTATAGAGTTCCATATTCATTTGATAACTTTCAATGAAATTGCTTATGGGGAAATTGCATAACTGGCTCAATTTTGACATAAGAAAGGTATAAGAAAGGTAGAGTTAAAGGTTCATATAAGGATGTGAAATATTGGGACAATAAAAATAATAAAAAATTATTCCCCAATAGTATTGAACACCATATAAATCCCTTCATACAATTATGGTATACAACTCATTCAGTATGGGAGTCAAACACATGAAAACTAGTGAATTAGTAGCATGGAATTGCAATATATTCACATATAGATTTTTTGAATTTCGTCCCACAAATAATAAGGACATGAAATTACAGAGTATCACATCACATATTGCTTTCACAATATCATAAAAATCAGATAACATGCCTCATACAAATATGATACAAGACTCCTTCAATATTGAAGCCAAAATCCATGAAAACTAGTGATACAATGGCATGAGAAAGCAAGCTTTTCACACGGAAGTTTCTTGGATTTAGAGATGAATAGAATATGGGCATGAAATTAAAGAGTATTACATAATATATTTATTCCCCAAAATCATCATACTCAGTCAAAATTCCTCATACAAATCTCATATAAATCTACTTCAATATTGAAGCCAAATCCATGAAAACTAGTTATTCAAGAGCATGGGAATGCAATCCTTTCATACATGTATTTCTGATATTTAGAATTACAGATAATATGGACATGCAATTACAGAGACATGAATCATTTATCAAATCTTTTGCATCAACTATACTTAGCAAAGCGTAAGCACCACTCCAACAAGTGCGCCATCAAATGAGAGTGTGGGGGAATGGAGAAGAAGGAATGAGATAATGGGGAGATAGATGAGAATTTGAATGTATGGAACTTAAAAATCCTTCATTAATATCCCATGAGAGTTCTGAATGGCCTCTCCATCAACCAACTTTTAAAGGAATACAACTCCCTCGAAATTGGTTCACAAGCAGGGAGAGTGAACACTCACCGTGCAATGGACAAGCAAAAGCTCAAAAGCTCTACAAAATGACAAAGGCCAATTAAAAAATGATCAAAATATATTATCCTTCCTCATGAAATCATTTTATTAACTTTATGAGGCTTCCTAAGGTTGAATTTACCTCCATTAGATTCCTCCAACTCATCTGAGTGGTTTAGTAACTCTCATGACACTTGTCTTCCTCTTCATGCTCCAATTCTTTCCCCAATTCAAATGGTTGCCTCTAACTCCCAAATTCAATCATGATTCAATCTCTTGGTGGTTATTTTTAACCTTTTCATGTCATATTTGTCATATGTCAGCAATCAGGTCTGAATTTGTCATACTTGTCATAGACTCTTCCATAATTTGCTGTCATAGAATGCATAAAATCTCCTTCCAAGTGACACATTTTGTCTTCTAGTCTCTTCCTCTTCCATGGAATTTACCCTCCTTTACCAATTCGAATTCCTTATCTCATTATATGATATCTGACACCACATCACCATCCAATAATGCTACATTACCCATGTGTTCAAATTTGGATGAATATCATGCCAAGTGTGCGGAGAATCTAGTCACCCAAAGGCTCCACAAGCTTCCAAGTGTCTTCATGGACCCATGCCACCTTATTTTCTTAGCATTTATCATTTATGTGACCCATTTAAATGTAAATATGGTAAACTAAAGTCATTTTGGGTTTCATATCCCCTTATTACAAAATTTATGTCTCCATCTCAACCTAGGGAACTAGTAGGTTGGTGAAACATTATTTGCAACTAGGCTTATTTGGAAATTATTTAATTGGGGACATGAAAATCATACAAATTTTGAGAAACTGCGGGAATCAATTAGTTTTGTAAAAGGAGAGAACATACAATTTTTTGATAAACTGTGGTGATCAATTAGATATCTAAAGGGATATTACATGAAGTAAGAGATGTGGGGTATCGATCCCCCTAACTCTCACATGCTAAGCGAGCACTCTACACTCTGAGCTAATCCCCATATCAAATTATATTCAAATTTGTTTTCTATTTTAGCTTGTAGAAAGAATTATAGTCAACCCAATGATGGTTTCCTTAAAATTGTGGACGTAAATGTGCTCGTTATGATGTTACATTAAGAACGATCCATCAAATGAAAAAAACAACTCCTTCAACAATTGTTTCCATTGGATGGATTTTACAGCCAAACACACTGATCGAGATAACTTATGCTCATCAATGAAGAACCATTTCCTCTAATAAAAACTATGTAATATAAGAAGAACATGGAATAATCTTTCTGAAGGATTCAAAGAAGAAACGAGTGTCAAATCAGGATGGATCGGAGCGGAGCATCAAAGGAGGAAGGATGGGTGGTGTTTTTTTAGGAGGAGGTCAATCTAAAGGGAAAATGGTGGAGGACAAAGGGGGAGGTGGCTTATCCTCCCAGACTGCAATTGCAGATGTCTTGAAGCTTGGGGAGATCCTGATAAACCTGGTTCGGAGCTAGAATCAAGGTAAAGCACCAATGGTTAGGAAACCAGGGAAATGCATGTCAAAAGCGGCCCTGATTCCATCCTTGGTTGTTTGATCCTCAAATATAAGAGAACAAATCCAATATATATCAAATCATGGCATGATTGGGAAGTTTGTAGGCATACAACCCTTGAAAAAATCCCTATTTTGGTGGATCAATACGACTTGGAAACCAAAGGGTCATTTTGATCTTCATCTAGGGTTCAAAGGGTTCTTTACCATCTCTTTTATCAATATATAAGACATGGATTGAGTTTTGGATGAGGACCCTATTTTTATTACTCAGCAGGCATTTCTTAAGACCATGGAAGGAGAAATTATGTCCAGAAAAGGAGGATATGTGAGTTGCTCTAGTATCGATCGGGTTGTATTCCCTTCCCAATGAATATTGGGACTTGGAAATCCTGGAGGGTCTGGGGAACTGCCTGGGTAAATTCATCAAGATCTCTAAACAAACAAATATCCAATGATATATTGCTTATGCCCGGATCTGTGTTTATATGGATTTATCCAGAGAATTAACTGAAGCGATCAGAATGACATGGGAAGATGAGGAATGGATGCAAACCCTAGACTATGAACATATCCCATTTTGTTGTCTTACATGTCATGAATATGGCCATGTAATTTGATATTGCCCAATGAACTCTCCAAATATAAATCTGGAGAAGGGAGATGGTCAACAAGATCAAGGTTTTTCGAAAGTCCCATCACGAAAAAGGGGCAGTCAAAAACAAGAAAATCAGTCTCAATAAATTTTTGAGCTATGGAAGATCAAGAAGACGAAAATCAAGACAAACTCATGAAGGGAAATCTAGTTTCTATATTTGCGGAAGGAAATATTGAACCTGAAACCATATTAGAAGGTGAAACCGGGAACGAGAAAGGACAAGATGGACAGGGACATGACTCTGAGGAAGAGGCTAAAGACATGGACATATGGGACCTAGATCTGGATGGCATTGAAAAATCATGTGGGGATAAAGGGAAAGGTTATGTCCCGTAGGAACAAGTAACCCTCTTGAAGGAAGCTATCTGAAAGGCCCGATTGTCTAATCAGTTGGGGATTAGCTCTGTACCTTACAAGGAGATGAATAAAAAACATGAACACCAACCAAAGAAGACAGGAAGAAAAAAAACAAATAGAGGGTAGAAGAAGTAGGAAAGAGAATGGTGGAGTTGGGTCAATACCCGGTGATTGAATCGACACTAAGCATATAATATTTCTTAATGAAGATATTGTCCTAGAATATCAGGGGCATAAACATCCCATGAAATATCAAAATTATGAACAAAAAGATCAAGCGGACAAATTCAACTATTGTCTTTCTACAAGAGACAAAGTATTCGGTGACCCAGATCTAGGACCTCCGCAGAAGAATATGGGAAAAATGTGAGGGTATGAGAATAGATGCCAAGGTTTTCTTAGGAGGTCTAGGGATCCTTTGGGATCTCACCCGAGTGATTCTGGAAGGATTCCAAGGGATGCGGTATTCTTTAACAACTGATTTTTTTTTAGTTGTGGATTTCTCGATCTCAGGGAAAGTGACGAATGTCTATGGCCCCTAGAATGTTGGGGACAAGAAGCACTTTCTCCTTTCACTGTGAAGACTGTAGGAAGGTATGACTAATATCCATTGGGTGGTGGGAGGTGATTTCAACCTCATTACCTGTCTGGAGGAAAAAAAGGAGGAAGGCATATATTGGAAGAATAATGTGAAACCTTCCATGAAACCATTAAGGATTTGAGCCATGTGGACATCATTTCGGGGGAGGGATGGTTCACATGGAACAATGAGAGAACAAGGGATAGTCAAATAGCATCTAGGTAGGACTTCTTCTTGGTTTATGAATCCATGATTGAACTAGGGAGTGAGATCCATAGTGCTACACTTCCTGGAATGGGCTTAGACCACTGGCCAATTGAACTCATGTGGAGTGGTCTGGGCTCTCAATATAAAAAACATTTCTGGTTTGAACAATTTGTATTGGAGCATCCATACTTTGAAGAAAGCATCAAATCTTGGTGGGAGGAGTTAAGGGAAGGGGAGGATCTGAGCATGTACAAATTCCAACAGAGTTTGAAGGTCCTGAAGGCCAAGACCAAAAAATGGAATAAGGAGGAATTTGGAAACATATTCTCAGACAAAAAATGTTTGAAAAACACCTTCATGAAATATAGATGGTAGGGACAAATGAAGGATATACCTTGGAGGTAAAAAAAGAGGAATTGGGTCTCTTTTCTAAGCTAGAGAAAAGAGAAAATCAAGAAGAAATTATCTGGCATCAGAAATCCCATAACCGATGGCTAAAGGAAGGGGAAAAAAACACTAAGTTTTTCCATCACTTTGTCATTCAAAACATAATACAAAATAAGATTTTTTCACTTAAGAATGCAAGGGGAGACATGCTAGAGACTAGGGAGGAAATAGAGCATACTTTAAATCTTCACTTCTCGGATATCTTGAGGGAACCCAGGAAGGATCGAAGGGAGGATATTGAGAAAGTAACATGCCTTATCCCTTCTTTAGTTTCGAACAAACAAAATGAGCTATTGATGGAACCCATAACTCTTAATGAAGTGGAGGAAGCAGTTTTCCAAATGAAAGAAGGCACTGTCCCTGGGCTAGATGGTTTCATGGTCAATTTTTTTCATCATTTTTGGGATATGGTTAAGATGGATGTGTGGAGGATCATGGAGGATTCTAGGGTTTCTAAGCGAATCTATCCAATGCTTAATGCAACTTTTCTAACCCTGATCCCAAAAACTGAAGGAGCAGACTCCCCAGATAAATTCAGGCCTATAAACCTCTATAATGTCATCTGCAAAAATGTTACGAAAGTCACAACTAATTGCCTAAAACCCATTCTTCCGGGGCTTATTTCAGCTGAGTAGTTAGGGTTTGTGGAAGGAAGGTAGATCACTGATGGCATTATTCTAGTCCATGAAATGCTGCACTCCATCAAGGTTAGGAAACTACCAGGTAAGATGGTAAAGTTGGATATTGCTAAAGATTATGATAAACTAAATTGGCAATTCATTAGGAAAATGCTAGCATCTTTCGGCTTTAGTATGGAATGGATCAATTGGATTATGAATTTAGTGTCTTTAGATTTCTTATCAATTCTCATGAATGGTGTTCCATCCAGAATCATCAAACCCTATAGAGGTCTGAGACAAGGTGATCCCCTATCCCCGTTCTTGTTCATTCTTATGGTTAAAGGGCTAGGAAGATCCATTGTTGCCTTGAGGGACAATAATGAAATCACAGAATTAAGCTTAGACACTTGGGCTGGGAATCAAACTCATCAGAATTTTTTGATGATATGATGTTGATGGGACACCCCTCTGTGCAAGAATCTAGATAGTTCAAAACTTGCTTGGAGGATTTTGGAAAAGCATCAGGCCTAGAGGTAAACGAACAAAAATCCCTAATATTCTTCTTTAACATGCCCCAGATTTCCAAACATAACATATGCCAGATCCTAGGTTTTAAGGAGAGCTCCCTCCCATCCAAGTATCTAGGAACCCCCTTAATTAATTCCATGGCCAAAAGGGCTCTTGGATAGACCTCTTGGAAAATATGAAAAAAGTGTCTAGAAAATTGCACCCCATGACCTTTAAACTTGGCCAACAGACTCATGTTGGTAAAATCTATTCTACAGGCCATGCCAACGTACCTTTTCTCTACTATGATGTCCCCCTAATCCATCTTGAAAGACCTCTGCAAATTGCAGAGATATTTTTTGTGGAGCTGCCCCTAGGAACCTCGAAATTGGGCTCTGGTTAAATGGGAAATTGTTTGCTCTCCAAAGAACAAGGGTGGTCTCGGTCTCAGCGGGGAAAAAATATGGTGGAGATGGGTCTCCCATTCTGAGGAACCCTGGGATAAATTATGGCACTTTAAATATGTTGAAGGCTGGGAAAAATTAGAACTCATCAGATTTCGTGAAAATACTCAAGGGTCCCATATTTGGAGAACATCTTGGATGGGGAGGAGTTTCGTGCAGAATCATAGTTTATGGGAGGTTAGGAATGGCCAAACAACCAGGATATGGGAAGACTCATGGAAATAGCTTCCTCTGTTGGGATGGGGGGTTCTCAATCTCCAAGAGGAATGCAGGGCCCAGGGCATCTCCAGGGTTAAGGAAATATGGGAAGACTAGGAGGCCACCAATTCTCACAGGAGTTGGGCTCCAAGGAACTGGTTGGAATGCCTCGTCCCAATGGAAGAAGTGGATCGCTTAGAATAATATATGGGAAACACACCGGTATAATGAAACAAGGGAAATGATAAAATTTGATGGGGTTATTCTCAAAAGGATTCCTATGATATTATGACTGAGAACGACACCGACCTAGAAGACCAAAATGGGGAAAACTTTGGGACAAAAATATATGGCCCAAGATATCAATTTTTAGCTGGCTAGTTTTGAAGAAAACAATTTTAACAGGAGAGAACTTAAAAAAAGGAGAATGGTTGGAGATTACCGTTGCTACCTCTGCCACAGTGTGAATGAGACCTCTACGCACCTCCTAAACTCCTGTTCTTTCTCTTCCACCATTTGGGACAACAGGGATGAGATTTTCCATTGCTCTGACCGAGCAAGGAACAACCCAGCCGACACCTTGGCAGATTGGTCCAACAAACCCTTTTAGAACCGTATTCTCAACCGTTTGTGGGATATTCCCCCCCACTTCATTCTCTAGGAAATATGGAGGGAAAGGAACACAAGAACATTCCAAGGAAAGGCCAACCTTGAAGGTCGAACATGGGAGTGCATCATGAGGAAAATGAAGGAGACCATTCTCTCGAAGGCTTGGGAAAACATAGAAAGGGAAACAGAGGGAAGAGAGGCTACCATCATACAGGATTGGGGCTTCTCTGGTCCAAAGTCTTTAGCAGTCTGTAGATTATGCCTGACAAGGCTATCATGGAGCCCAAATAAATGGTCTTCTCCTCCAAAAGGATGCTTCAAACTAAATTTTGATGGGGCTTCCAAAGGAAACCCGGGTCTGGCGAGATATGGATTCATCATTCGGGACTTCAAAGGCTCAATGGAAGGGTGTCGGTTTGGCTTTCTGGTCTGGGAGACAAACAATATAGCAGAAGTTGAAGGGATGTTGCAGGGCCTTGAGATGGTGGTGGAAATAAAATCGATATGAAATAATGGTCAAAGGGAATTCACAGTTAATTATTACCCTTGCCTCAAAAATGTAAAATGGGACTTAGAGTTCCAAGGTGGCACACTCCCAGCACCTAGAAGGCAGGTTAGAATCCCTCAGAGGCATCCTAGAAAATGGGTTAGAAGCATGTTTCCTCCATGCTAGACGCCAAGGCAACAAGGTGGCGTACATGCTAGAAAACATGGGATTAGAAACCCTCCAAGTGGTCAAGGTGACGGACTGGCATATGATCCTAGACAATATAAGGAGGGACAGGTGTATGGCTCAAATGTCCTAGGACATAACAAATACTTATGGTGAGAGAAGGATAGGACACCAGGAACGTTGAGGGCCCCTTCGAACACATGGCTAGACATTGGGGAAATATGCAAACCCATGTGATGATCATGCATACCATAATTCCCCTCCGCTCTGTCTTTAAGAAACCTCATAGTTGATGGCTTATAGTATGTGTAGACACGAAAGGTGGAATTGGGAATGTTAAATGCCTATATTGTAATATCCATTTCTGGGCCACAGATTGGATATAGAGAATTATGACCAAGTATGTGGTAAAGATGTCCCCAAGAGGGAATTTGGTATATCGGAGAATGAAGGGTGACGAGACAAAGTGCATGTGTTTCCTATATTTGGCTTTTCCTGCTCTTTACTTGAAATTTCTAGTTTTATCGAGTTTGTTTGAATATCCTCCCATGGAAGGAAGCAAGGGCCGAGGTAAGCGTCTCCTAAACCAAGAGGAAACTCCAAGGAGATTTACCAGATCCTAGCAGAATACATTATGGGAGTCATGGATATATGAGATTGAGCTTCTTGAAGACATTCAATAATGCATTTCGATGATGAAGAATCATCTATGGGAGGAACTTGACCGTAAGAGGTTGCATGATGAATGTCGCAAGGCCTAGGAATGTATCCTTGACCCTGAACATACGGTGGGAAGAGTAAGTTTGTATGAAAAAACAATGGATATGTTCTGGGTAACGAAGAACTTGGTGGGAAGAGAAGCATGGGATAAGAAGGGTGAAGAATCAGAGGCTAATCTCCAGGAACAATGGCGGGAGTCCATCACTGCTGATATTAACCGTCTAAACTCCAAGGTGGATTTTCTCATCTCTCGACTGGGCTTTCAGTACCCGGTTTCATCTTCTCTAGTGGTGGACCAGAAAACTAACATGGTTAGCTCAAGCGAGGGTGGGGCTTTGAAACTCTCTTACATCTTGCTGTGATATCTTGTAATTTAGTAAATTCATTTTTCTTCCCCACGCGGGCTCTATTTATTGTATCTCTCTGATGTTTTATGTTGTAATAGGTTGTTTTTTTGGCTTAAGGTAGTTTTGGGTCTGTTAGTAATAGGAAGTCTTAAGTTAGTTCACAGTGGAAGGTTTTGTTCTGTTGGTTTCTTTACCTTGTATGGAACTATAGTCTTATGGAGGAAATCTGATCAGAGTCCCCAAAGAAAGTGGTTAGTTGGGCTCAAAGGGAGGAATTGTGGCAAAGGAACTCTATTTCGAATGTAATATTTCTTCTGATATTAATATAATGTGATGCTCTCTTACTTACAAAAAAAAATTGTTTCCATTGCAAAAAATGTTAGTGATTGCGCAAAAATATGAAGATAATTGAGCTTTAAAACTTTAATCCATAATAGCAGTGCACATATATCTCATCAATATTCTAAAGACATAAATCAAACCATAGAACACAAGATATACCTTGGGAAAACCTTCCACCGATTCGGAGGATAAAAAAACCCAGCAAACAATCTTAGAGTATGATTGATAATTGGCAAAGAATGATTACAACACAATAGCAGATTGCTTTCATTGAGAGCACCAGATACTAGAGATCAAATGGAACACTGTATCTAACTTTCCAAGTGCATAGCACTTTAATAACAAGTCAAATTAGCTTATACAACAAAAATATAATGGTTGCATGCATCAGTAACTGGACATAACTGAACATAACTAAATGTAACTAAACATAACTAAATGTAACTAAACAAAATTGAATGTAACTGAACAAAACTGAATGTAACTGAACATAATTGAATGTAATTGATCAAAACTAGTGCTTCTCCATCAGTGCCATCTTCAACAACCACTTGCATAAATTAAGGAGTTGATTCCTTAATTAACTGAACTTGTTTACCATAACTAATACTCAACTGATGTCTTATCAATTCGAGTTCACTTGGTGGCAACATGGGAAATTTGAACTCTCTCTCCATCTCTGTGCTTATATTAATTATCTCTGCATGGTCCATATGTGTTATCATTAATTCTATATCATATCATACCCATAATATGTTGCGAACCTATGATCATATGTATTACCCTGAGCCATATAGTCACATGCTAAAGTAAATCACTCTAGGGGTAGCTAATCCCTAAAGGAGACTTGTAGCACCTGTTGACCATGACTAGCCATACATCACATAGTATAACATCGAAACTTAATACAACATAATTCATGTGAACTTAATACACATAAGTTCTGGACTTGACACAACAAGTCTGAGACCTCAACATAAGGTCATGGTCTTAACCATAAGATCCTAGTACATGCATCTCTACTGAATACGACAATGCCATGTGAACTTAATACAATATAAGTTACGGACTTGATACAACACAAGCCTTAGACCTTAACACATAATGCTAGTGGCAAATGTTAACACATACAACAACATAATAACATAACACAACATAATGCTAAGACCTTATAATTTGCTCTTTATTTTGGTGGGATTTTTTTTAAATAATGTAATGTGTATTTATTTTGTATTTTGGTTGGGATTATTGTTTTTTTAGTAAATAGCATAATTTGTATTTAAAGAAAATGAAGATAAACCAAAATTAGACTAAGCAAATTTTTATTAATGTAACAAAGACATTATTCAAGTGGTTTATGGTACAATTTGGTAAAGTTTAGTAGAATTTGATTAATTAATTATACAAAAATTCAAAGACGGAGAAAACTAATCTTGTAACAAATATATTTTATTTTTAATCACAAATCTAACAAAAACTTGGCAAAAACTTTAGGGAGGAATAAAACTGAGAAAATTTTAAGGATCCATAATTTTCTCTAAGAAACAAATCTTTATATTTGATATTTCCAATGAGAAATAAGAATATACATTATTCCACCTCTTTTTGACATTATAAACATATAATCTATGAATCTTAAACACAAAATAAACTCTAAACCTATCTTATTGTCACTTAACTACAACCTTTTTAAACTCCTTAAATAAACTTGAACATCAACTCATAAATAAATAAATAAAATAAAAAAATACTATTAAAAAACTTAGCCATCCTCCTTATTATGATTTTGAATTAGTAAAGAGAAACTTATGAATATGAAATTTGGCCCGTCCTTTGAACGCTTGCTTAGATCGAGATCCTTCTTGCATTATCACTACTTCCTTAGATAATTGATCATCTTTCGAGTTGAACTTCTATAAATATGTGAAAATGAGATCTTATCAAGCTTGCATTGGATTTTACCTTTGAGACTTGATTCATGATTATGGATTAATGGTTTACTAGGCATATTACTTTCTAAAGTTAACAAATTACATAATGTATTAAATGAATTTGATTATGTTAAGCAGTTTAAATGATTAAACATATTTAAGTTAGAATTGCATTTACAAGTAAGACAACAAACTAAGTGAGGGGATGGTGAGTGGGAACATGAGAAAAAAATTCATGATCAAAGTTGAAGTGGTATTGAAATACATTCTTAAAGAGTTTTGTTTATGAAGAAATTCTTAGAAGTGATCATTTTTTTTTTGTTGGTAAGTTTCAATTCTACATCTTCACTTATGTGAGCTTTTTTTTTTCCTTCAAGAAACTCCTTTCATAATTAATATGATTGATATGCTGAAAAAATTGATAAATAAATAAAAATGGGTCGATTCTACTATTACCACTTTGCTTGTCTTGCATTATGGGTGGGAAATATCTTTATCATTGAAAAATAACTTCATTTCAATTGGTAGGTGGATTAACATCAACTACACCTTATCATGGTTGTTTGTCTTGTCTTCTCGTATGTCATCTCATTGAGTAATTGCACCGAGAGAAGCAAGCTGCTCTCCAACCCAGTATGGGGGAGATCTTGTCATGTTAGTCACGTTATGCTAACCGACATAAATAAAAATACTAAAAAATAAAAAATAAAATGAAAAATATAAATTACATATCGGCTTAAATAAAATAAAAAATAAAACTAGCGTAGATCCATTTTAAACCTAGATCTATAAGTACTGAGAGGGATCCAAATGGTAAAAAATGTACACCTCAAGAAAATGGACCCATCTCAATTTAAAAGGGATCTATGCTAGTTAAATACAATCTTTCTCACTAATTATTCTTCACATAAATCAAAGTTGACGCTACTACAAGTGATAAAGGATGAGAATATCCATCTCAACTACTTTGATAGTTTAACAATAACTACTTGATAGTTTAGTTTGACAATAACTCTTGCTTAAATTACAACTTCATAATCTTAATTTTTATAATACTAACAAAAACAAACATAATCTTAGTTTTTATAATACTAACAAAAACAAATATAATCTTAGCTTTTATAATACTAACCAACCAAACAATTTCATAATCTTAATTTTTATAATGCTAACCAAACAACATATTTATGATTTATTTTATCTTAAAAACAATCAAATATGATCTTTCTTACATAATTTAATATGGAAATGGATTTTTATGAAGGACGAAAACTTCACTCTCAATTATCCCAATAATTTAACAACTTATGCTTCAATTTCATCTTTTTACTTTGTCTTACATGTCCATCCTTAATTCATTTCAATAATTACATAATACAATAATAATAAATTATCCTAATAATTTAATAATAATAATTACATAGTATTTTTTATTATTTTTTATTTTGTTAGGAACGAACATTGCATCATTTCCCCACACATGGTTTTAAAACCATATGCAAGGCCCTCCTACAACCATGGGTTGTTTAAGAGGCCTTGCACACGGTCTTAAAACCATTTGCAAGGCCCTCCTAAACCATGTACAATAAAACCATGGGTTGTTTAGGAGGCCTTGCATATGGTTAAAAAACCATGTGTAAAGTCTCCTAAACCATGTACAATAAAACCATAGCTAATTGCATGAAACCCATCCTTCTGGGGCCTATTTCAGCTGAATAGTCAGGGTTTGTGGAAGGAAGGCAGATCACTAATGGCATTATTCTAGTCCATGAAATTCTGCACTTCGTCAAGGTCAAGAAACTACCAAGTATGATGGTAAAGTTGGATATTTCTAAAGATTATGATAAACTAAATTGGCAATTCATTAGGAAAATGCTAGTAGCTTTTCGCTTCAGTATGGACTGGATCAACTGGATTATGAATTTATTGTCTTCAACTTTCTTATTAATTCTCATGAATGGTGTTCCATCCAGAATCATCAAACCCTATATAGGTATGAGACAGGGTGATCCCCTATCCCCGTTCTTGTTCATTCTTATGGTTGAAGGGCTAGGCAGATCCATTGTTTCCTTGAGGGACAATAATGAAATCAGAGAATTGAGCTTAGACACTGGGGCCAGGAATCAAACTCATCAGCATTTTTTGATGATACGATGTTGATGGGACACTCATATGTGCAAGAATCTAGATACTTCAAAATTTGCTTGGAGGATTTTGGAAAAGCATTGGGCCTAGAGGTAAATGAACAAAAATCCCTAATATTCTTTTGTAACACGCCCCAGATTTCTAGACATAACATATGCCAGATCCTAGGTTTTAAGGAGAGCTCCCTTCCATCCAAGTATCTAGGAATCCCCTTAATTAATTCCATGGCCAAAAGGTCTCTTGGACAGACCTCTTGGACAATATGAAAAAAGCGTCTAGCAAATTGGACCCCGCGACCTTTAAATTTGGCCAACAGACTCATGTTGGTAAAATTTGTTCTACAGGCCATGCCAACGTACCTTTTCTCTACTATGATGTCCCCCAAATCCATCTTGAAAGACCTCCACAAATTGTAGAGAAAATTTTTGTGGAGCTTCCCCTAGGAACCTTGAAAGTGAGCTCTGGTTAAATGGGAAATTGTTTGCTCTCCAAAGAACAAGGGTGGTCTCGGTCTCATAGTTCTAGGACAGGCCAATGTGGTCAGCGGGGAAAATTTTTTGTGGAGATGGGTCTCCCATTCTGAGGAACCCTGGGCTAAATTATGGCACTCCAGATATGTTGAAGGATGGGAAAAATCAGAACTCATCAGATTTGCTGAAAATACTCCACGGTCCCATATTTGGAGAACATCTTGGATGGGGAGGATTTTGGTGCAGAATCATAGTTTCTGGGAGATTAGGAATGGCGAAATGACTAGGATATGGGAACACTCATGGAAATAGCTTCCTCTGTTGGGACGGGGGGGGGGGGGGGGG
>LPNX011028317.1:50703-83852 GCA_001517045.1 Pseudotsuga menziesii
CACCAATTCTCACATGAGATGGGCTCCAAGGCACTGGTGGGAACACCTCGTCCTAGTGGAAGAAATGGATCACTTAGAAGAATATCTGGGAAACAAACGGGTATAATGGAACAAGGGAATTGATAAAATTCGATGGGGTTATTCTCAAAAGGATTCCTTTACCCTCAAGGAAACCTACAATATTATAACTGAGAACGATACCAACCTAGAAGACCGAAAATGGGGAAAACTTTGGGACAAAAAGCTATGGCCCAAGATATCAATTTTTAGCTGGCTAGTTTTGAAGAAAACAATTTTAATAGGAGAGAACTTAAAAAAAGGATAATGGTTGGAGCTTACCGTTGCTGCCTCTGCTAGAGTGCGGATGAGACCTCTAAGCACCTCCTGGACTCCTGTTCTTTCTCTTCCACCATTTGGGACAACAAGGACGAGATTTTCTGTTGCTCTGACCGAGTAAGGAACAACCTAGCCAACACCTTGGCATATTGGTCCAGCAAACCCTTTCAGATCCATATTCTCAATCGTTTGTGGGATATTCCCCCTCACTTCATTCTCTTGGAAATATGGAGGGAAAGGAACACAAGAACCTTCCAAGGAAAGGCCAACCCTGAAGGTCGAACATGGGAGTGCATCATGAGGAAAATGAAGGAGACCATTCTCTCGGAGGCTTGGGAAAACACATAAAGGGAAACCGAGGGAAGAGAGGCTACCATCATATAGGATTGGGGCTTCTCTAGTCTAGAGTCTTTAGCAGTCTATAGATTACGCCCAACAAGGCTATCGCGGAGCTCGGATAAATGGTCTTTTCCTCCAAAAGGATGCTTCAAACTAAATTTTGATGGGGCTTCCAAAGGAAACCCAGGTCTGGCGGGCTATGCATTCATCATTTGGGACTTCAAAGGCTCAATGACAAGGTGTGGATTTGGATTTCTGGGTTAGGATACAAACAATATAACAGAAGTTGAAGGGATGTTTCAGGGCCTTGAGATGGTGGTGGAAAGAAACTCAATACCAATAATGGTCAAAGGGAACTCCCAGTTAATTATTACCCTTGCCTCGAAACTGTAAAATGGGACTCAGAGTTCCAAGGTGGCACACTCCTGGCACCTAGAAGGTAGGTTAGAATCCCTCAGAGGTGTTCTGGCAAATGGGTTAGAAGCATGTTTCCTCCATGCCAGATTCCAAGGAAACAAGGTGGCGGACATGCTGGAAAACATGGGATCAGAAACCCTCCAAGTGGTCAAGGCGACGGACTGGCATATGATCCCGGACAATATAAGGGGGGATAGGTGTATGGCTCAAATGTCTCAGGACATGACAAATAATTATGGTGAGAGCAGGATAGGACACCATAAGGTGGTAGACATGCTTCAAAACATGGGATCAGAAACCCTCCAAGTGGTCAAGGCGACGGACTGGCATATGATCCCAGACAATATAAGGAGGGACAAGTGTATGGCTCAAAAGTCCTAGGACATGACAAATACTTATGGTGAGAGCAGGATAGGACACCAAGCACATTGAGGGCGCCTTCGAACACGTGGCTAGATGTTGGGGAAATATGCAAACCCATGTGATGACCACGCATACCATAATTTCCCTCCACTCTATCTTTACGAAACCTCATAGTCGATGACTTATAGTACGTGTAGACACGAAAGGTGGAATTGGGAATATTAAATTCCTATATTGTAATATCCATTTATGGGCCACGGACTGGATACAGAGAATTATGACCAATTTTGCGGTAAATATGTCCCCGAGAGGGAAGTTGGTATATAGGTGAATGAAGGGTGATGAGACAAAGTGCATGTGTCTCCTGTATTTGGCTTTTCCTGCTCTTTATGTGAAAGTTCTAGTTTTATCGAGTTGGTTTGAAGAGGCTCCCATGGAAGGAAGCAAGGGCTGATGTAAGCGTATCCTAAACCAGGAGGAGACTCCAGGGAGAGTTACCAGAGCCCAACAAAAGACATTATTCTTCACATAAATCAAAGTTGATGCTACTATAAGTGATAAAGGATGAGAATATCCATCTCAACTACTTTGATAGCTTAACAATAACTACTTGATAGTTTAGTTTGACAATAACTCCTGCTTCAATTACAACTTCATAATCTTAATTTTTATAATACTAACAAAAACAAACATAATCTTAGTTTTATTGCGCCGAGAGGTGCTCTAGAGCCCAGTATGGGGGAGATCCTGTAACCTAATGTAATGTTAGTAACATGGCAAAAAATAATAGTGATAGTGAATATTATGAGAGAAATCTTGTAACTTGATGTAAAGTTTGTAACATGTCGACAAAAAATAATAGTGATAGTGAATATTATGGGAGAGATTTTGTAACACAAAATAAAAAATAATATCACTTTCATAACGCTATTTTTATTAATAAAAAATAAATTTTCCAATAGGACAAAATAAATGTCGGAAGATGTTATAGTCTTCCTACCTAACAAAACAATAAAAAAGTAAAAATTTAATTATCCGTAAATAAAATATGTGGGTCAAAACAAAAACACAAAATTGAATTATCCGCAAAAAAAAAAGTTGACCTTGCAAATGGTTTTAAAACCATGTGCAAGGAATTCTAATTTAACCCATGGTTTTATTGTACATGGTTTAGGAGGCTTTGCACATGGTTTTTGAACCATGTGCAAGGCCTCCTAAACAACCCATGATTGTAGGAGGGCTTTGCATATGGTTTTAAAACCATGTGTGGGGGAAATGATGCAATGTTTGTTCCTAACATAATAAAAAATATTATATGTTGACCATAAATAATATTAAATATTAATAATAATAAAATTATATGTGGACCTTAAATAAAAAGATGTATCTTTTGTTTTGAATCAAATCAATGGATACCTAAGAAAAGGTTTGCACCTCCAGAGATTCAATCCATCTCGACGCTTGATAAAGCCTAGAATTTGGATCTACACTGATAATACTAACAAAAACAAACATAATCTTAATTTGTATAATACTAACCAAACAAACAATTTCATAATCTTAATTTTTATAATGCTAACCAAACAACATATTTATGATACATTTATTTTATCTTAGAAAACAATCAAATATAATCTTTCTTACCATAATTTAATATGGAAATGGATTTTTAATTTTTTATGAAGGACAAAAACTTCACTCTCAATTACCCCAATAATTTAACAACTTATCCTTCAATTACATCTTCTTACTTTGGGAGTTCACTTTCGAACTGACCGTTTGCACCAATCGAACGACCACGGTCGCGTGAGCAGTCACGTTCGACGACCGCGGTCGTCCGATCGGTGCAAATGGTCGGTTAAATAGGATTCTCCCTTACTTTGTCTTACATGTCCATCCTTAATTCATTTCAATAATCACATAATACAATAATAATAAATATATAATTTCGTCCTTTGTCTTTATATAATTTTTATCTTTAAAAATATAAATTTTGTATCACTGTCACTTTCACGTAAAAAATGGTAATCAATAATAAATATCTAATTTCATCATTTATCTTTATATAATTTGTATCTTTAAAAATATAAATTTGGTATCACAATCACTTTCATGTAAAAGATGGTGATCAATGGAGTTTGGTATCTTTATATAATTTGTATCTTTAAAAATATAAATTTGGTATCACTTTCACTTTCACGTAAAAGATGATGATTAATGGATCCCAATGAGAAGAATATTCCTAAATTGTGGTTATGAATAAAACATTTTGGATTCATTTTCCCAAGGGTGCCCTCCACCGACTCTCTTTACTCCTTTTCACTTGATCTTATCTAAACTAGTCAAAAGTGGACCCATTGAAATCCATTAATTAAAAAAACCTATTCTAATAGGTATCGGAGGGAATAAAAGAGGAGGGAAGTAAAACAAGGTAGCGTGACTTTCGGTGTCTAACCAAAGGAATATAAGTTTATGGTTAAAAAAAGTTAGTGGGTAGAGAATTATATTTAATTAAGGGACATAGTGGTAGGTGTTTATATTTTAGAGTTCAGAATAGATTCGTATTTTTGTTTATAAGGATGAGACAAGTATATTACTCGGATTAATTATATGGTAATAGTTTCAAATCCGAAATAAACAGTTATAAAAAATATAGAAAAAATAATAATAATTGGTAGCTATATGGATAACTCTTAGCTTATGCATGGATAATGGGTAATTGGTGGCAACAAGTTGTTTCAGTTTAACTATAAATAACTTATTTGTGGCACTTAGCTTATGGCCACAAACTGTTTAACTATAAGAAAGGGGTATTAAAAGAAGGCATAGACAAATAACTTATTTGTGGCACTTAACTTATGGCCACAAACTATTTAATTACAAGAAAGTGGATTGGAGGTCACATGTTCAAAACGGGCCGTGGTAGGGTTGCTCATTAGCCAGTTGTGACAAGGATCGAATAACCCTGAGCTTCATGACCTGCCACAAGTTACTGGTATATTTGGCTTGTTGGTTGTTGGATATACTCTTGGTAGGTTGTTGTTCCAATGGTTAAAAAAAACACAGGCATAAACAAATAACTTATTTATGACACTTAACTTATAGCATATTGATACTAATATGGAATTGGTTAAATATTCTATATTTTGAAAAAAAAATAGTTAATTTTGTTTATATATATATAAATTTCTCTTTATTTAAATTGTATTTTTATTGAAAAAATAAATTCAATTAAAAAAATCACAAACAGTTATATATATTAAAGCATATAAACCCTTTTTTCCATAAAAAAATGTTCATTAAAATATATTTAATAAAAAATATAATTTAATTTATGAAAAAAATAAAAAAATGATGAAATCTCAAAATGGTCATTGAAATATATGTAATATAAAATAACAATAATAGATATACCTTAATTTATTAAATGTCAAACATGAATAAATCTCAGAACATGTGGAAAAATATGGAATCCTTTAAAATCTAAACCTTTATTAAATTTCAAAAAATTAATATCAATAGATATACCTTAATTTATTAAATGTCAAACATGAATAAATCTCACAACATGTGGAAAAAGATGGAAACCTTTAAAATCTAAATCTTATTAAATTTTAAAAACTTTGAAAAATTGATTTTAAATCTTATTAAATTTTAAAAACTTTGAAAAATTAATATTTTCCATCTTTGATATATTTCAATATGTTGATACAAAATTGAGAGTAAAAAATAATTTATATTTAAAATAATAAAATAATAATAAATATTTGATAATATTAAATTAATAATATTGATTACTATTTATTAAAAATAGTAAAATTATATATATATTAAATAATCTAATAGAATAAAAATAAAATAAAATATAATAATAATTATTAAAATTGATTTAATGAATTATTTAAATTTAAATCAAAATGTTCATGATCTTTTATTCATACGTATATGAATAAAACATGAACTGTTTTTTTATAATAAGGGGGTCATCTTATGGAAATTGATGAAGGTAAAATTGTTATTAGGTTGTGTAGTTTGAAAGATTCTCATATAAGTACCTTTATATTATTAGTTTGTCTAAAATATTTTATTTTGATTAATGGGTAGAACATATTTTATATTTAAAATTTAACAAAAAAAAATTCATGATAACGATGTGAGTTAAATTATAGGTAAACTTCATATATTTTATTTTGTCTATAGTAGACAAAATTCTATGGGTCTTAAATTTTGATAAGTATGTTTAAATTATTTTATATAGTTTTTAAAAGATTAATAAGTAGAACATATTTTTTTATTTAAATGATAATAGCTTTTTATAATATAAATTAAATAAATAGTAACCAATTTTTATTTTTTTATTATTTATTTTAAAATTAAACCATTTTTTTGAAAGTTTTGTTGATTAAAATTATTACACATTTTTAAGAGTAAAGTTTTGTCCCTCCTTATGTAACACCGTTTTTTTGGTGGACAAGGTTGCAACATAGAAGGAGTGACATCAAAATGACAATTTCTAGACCTATAGAGCTTTGCTAGTCTTTTTGATAGGGGGATTGACTTATGAGGAATATGTTTATATTTTAGGATGCTAAAGTTGTTGCTATAATTTATACTGGCCATTTTTGCTATGTATCTCTAAATTACATTATATATATATATATATATATAAACACATTTATATGCTTCTGACATGTATGAGTTACTATGACATGAATTACATCTATTGTTGTTTTGTAAAGTTGATTACAAAATTCTTAAAATTGCTATATGACAGGTCTCACCAACTAAGAGTGTTTACATAGTTTAACAACATTCTGCCAACATACCCGAAGGTGATGTGTTGTTCCTTCTTTAAGTTTATCTTGTTATTGGTTTGCAAGAGGCTTGCTTAGCCCTAATGGTGGTATGAAACAAAAACTTGGGAGACTATGGATTATTGTCTTAATCCCATTGTTTACATGTAAAAAGGATTTAAAGGACCTAAGGCTTAACCTTGGTCCTAAAGCGCAAGGTTGTAAATAAAACATATTGAAATGACCCGAGGTCTAGCCTTGGTCTTAATGCGCACGTGTTAACATTATATGGAAATGTGGTTTTTAATTTTAGAGTTTATAATATATAATACATAATCTGGCATTAATTTAAACCATATTCGATCCATGATTTGTAAGCAATGATTGATAGTTTTAAATGTATGTGACAGTGTGTTATGATGGTTTTAAAGTTTGGTACTTTGGTTAACCTGTGGATTTAAGATGTTTCCGTGGCTCCGAGTTTGAAATGTAGCCAGGGTTTTAATGTTGGCTTGAGAATGCATATCGGTCGTCCACTTGTACAACACATTCAATAGGGTTTCAATAGGGTTTAATGTGTCATTTTCATTGTCTGGACCCTTCATTTGAATTTATTTGGTCTATAAGCTAAGGGAGTCGAGGATATGCTCTGTCAATGACGATTTTATGGGGTTTTTGGTGTGAAGACCTGCCTGAGGTTAATGGCATTCTATCTGGTTGCTTTCCAAGGTGTACAAGAGGTATTCTCGACTTTAAATGGTTGCCCATAGCTTGCTTCTTTGCTGGAAAATGAACCCGAACATTGTCTTCAGCTTTGAAACTGCCTTTACCATGTAAGAAAAACTTCTTAAATTCTGCAGGGTATTGATTAAAAAAAGTCTTATGAACTCTTGGATAAGAAAACTGATATTAAATCATTTTTACAGGTAGAGGAGGGATAAGGGCATCCTGGAGGAGCCAACCCCTGGGCCTCGCTGCAAATTCCACCATGTAAAGCAAGTCTACAAATTTTTTACATTGTTTAAATTATTTTTATCATTGCTATCGTTCTGACTATGGGTGGTGGTTGCAGTTTTTAGGACGACGAGGATGACAACAGGGTCACCTCCTCCCAAACTCGTGTTTTAGAACACCAAAGGTAAAGATAATATGAATCCTTACTTTGTTTAAATACTATCTAAACTTGGCAGACTTTTTGATTCGATCGCAGACTTCATCGAGTTCGAATTGCATGATCCGATCACAACCTTGAAGCATAGGTCGAACGACTGAGGTAAGTAGGCCCTACGCGACGGATCCTCGATTCTATTGAAGGTAGGCCAGTCCAGATTTGAACTTGTCAGGACTATGTTGAGGCAGGTCACATTCCTATTGTAGTTGAGTCTCTAGCAGGCCCTCCTATGGCGGTTGAGGAGGGAGGATTTGGGCCGCCTCTACCTCGAATATCGATGTGTTTGCAAGGCTAGTAGCATCGCAGAGAAAGCGAGTTCCCAATGAATCCCCCTCGAAGTTTGTCAAGTGGATTGAGGATGTACCTGTGTTTTCCCTGTCGCCGAAGGATACCATCCGGGTAGCTCTTTCTTTGGTAGATCATGCACTAATCGGGCAGTTCATGGGTCTTTGGTCATCTCAGAAATCCACCGAGAGCTAGGTCCAGAGAAACTGGAGACCGTTGATCACCCAAAACATGGCTTCTTACTCTGTAGGTTGTGGTTACCTCTTGTTTGACTTTGAATATAAGGTAGACAGAGATCTTATATTTTGAAACGGTCCCTATTTCATGGGACCGCAAGGTCTCTATCTGAACAGGTGGATGCCAGATTTTGATCCTAAGGTAGATATCCCTAAAGTCGTCCTTGTTTGGGTCAGGTTACCAAATCTAGCAATGCACTGTTGGAACCCGAAATCACTTAAAGAAATCATAAATGCTCTGGGAAGATTCATTGATATGGAAAGCCCCAAATATCAGTATGTTTGTTCTCGGATCTGTGTGGAGGTGGATCTATAAGTTGGATTATCGGAATCCATTAAGCTTACTATGGGAACCTGGTACCATTTCCAAAAGTTGGATAATTAATAATTGTTTTTCAAGTGCATAGGTTGTCATGAGTATAGGCATTTCCTCCGTAACTACCCCCAAATCAGGTGGACCAACAAGAAAAGGAGGAAGCGTGGCAAGCAGTAAAGAAAAGCAAGCCAAAGAATGGGCATCTACATAAAAAAGAGGTGAATAAAAATTCGTTGAGGAAAACATCATCAAAGGCTCCAGAAGATATTAGCAATGGACCCTTGGTTATTGTAGAGGACTCCAACACAGAAGTGTTTAAAGAACCAGAAAAAGAAGAGGGTCCTCCTTGTCATCCTGGGATCTCAAATTCAGGAGCAGAGGGGGTAAAGGAAGGAGGAATTCAAGAAAACTCAGAAGAGGAATCTGCTACTGATGAAGAGGAAGAAGAGGAAGGGGAAATTGAGATGGTTACACTTGGTAAGAAGAAAGAAAGAGGAATGAAATTGACTAAATAAGTAAGGGAACAAGCCACGTACAAGGACAAAATTCAAGGTTCCCAGCTAACCTTGGAAAAACTACTCCGAAATCCCAGAAATACTCGACAACATGGGCAATCCCAGAAAGGGATTCCCTCCTCTGCCCAGAGTAAGTAATGAAGGTTCTCTCTTGGAACTGTATATGTCTGGGAAGTAAAGCTAAAGAAGTAGCTATGAAGGATTTGATCAGACTATCCCAACCAAACATTCTATTGATCCAGGAGACAAAGATGGAGAAAGAAGAATTTCTTCAAGAAAGTGGAAAATTCTAGAAGAAAGGAGGAGGACTCGCTGTCAGCTCTAGGGGAGCCTCGGGAGGAATTAGTACGCTATGGGACGATCATAAATTTGAGTTAATCGAATACAAGCACTATCTTCATTGGATTCTTACCAAACTGCTTCATAAAGAATCAAATACCCAGGTTAGTCTCTTTAATATTTACGTACCTTCCATGTACGCTGAAAAAAAAGACTGCTAGAGTCTCTTGAGGGATGAAAGGAGCAATGGATCGTTGGAAAATGTTACTCTAGCCTGTAACAACTCCATAATTTCATAAGTGAAAAAAAATGTTACATAAGGTTTAGATCGAATAAAGATATAATTTGGTTTCACATAATAAAAACCCTACAAAGTATTTATGGCTTCATCATAACTTATAGGTAATTATTATAACACTAAATTCTATATCAAAATCTATAACAACTGATAGGTAACAATTTGAAATTTGTTACTCCATAAAAGAATTTTTTAGGCACTTATACTAGAATACAATTCCTAAGTCTTATGAATAATGTACTTGCTTCCAAAAGTTGTTATGTCATACTTGACTTGTCGTATGTCACCATTGTGTGCTTAAATTGTTTTATCATAAAGATAGATTCGCCTTGTTTTAAGTATTGCTTACTAACCCTATTTCGATGCTAGGGTTACAGGTTTGCAGGTCTTACTTAGCTTTGTATGCTAAATCATTTTTACTCATTTTATTACTGTAGGTGTCCTAAGGAAAAGGTTTAGCGCCCCCCCCCCCCCCCCCCCCCCCCCCCCNGTGGGTAGCAATAAAATAAGCTATGTGAGGTGGAAAAACACGCCAAGTATAAACCTATGGTGCTTTCTAGGTGGAGAAAAGGTAAGAAAACCCTAAAACAAAGCCAAGGGTTTAACCTCTGCGTATTCTTTTGTGTTGTGAGTTGGTGGCGAGAGCCGAGGGCTCTCGGCCTTGCCATCGTTATTTTATCACCTTCTCCATGGTATTCGACTTCATGCTTTGGCTATTTGCAGAGAAAAAATGGTCATTGGGTAAGTTTGCTCCTGTGCATTGTTCATTTTCTAGTTCACTGCATTTTATTTATAAAATCGAGAACCAGTCTTTCTTTTAGAAGTTTAACCTCTGAAATGTTGCTTTGCAGGAGGTTCCGATTGAAGTTTTTATGAGGCTTGGTTTGAACAAAGCTTAGTTGAGGGTGGCGTCGAGGGGTCATGGTAAGACCTGTATACCCTGAACCCTACGGTCCTTGTTGGTATATGGCTAGAACAAAGATTTCTCTTAGGTTTGGATTCGTTTGAAAAAAAATACATGCCTTCAGTACTGCTAACACTCTTTTGTTTTGCCTTACGGTGTTAATGGCAGGGTTATTAATCTAATTCAAAATCCTGCTGCTATGTTGGGGTTTTAAACAGAGTTAATATATTAATCCCCTTTGTTACAGACCATGCATTCTGTGGGAAGATGTCTTACATAAATTTTGGAAAAATTATTGAGAATTTGTATATTCTTAGCAGAGTTTGGAAGGCAAAACAATCCTTACGATTTGTGTTCCTAGCTTGGTTAAAATCGTTGTATAAATGGTATTATTGTTTAAATGACATTACTCTGTATATTTTTTTATTAATATATATGTAGAAATACTTGCTCTTGTAGTTCAATGTATTGTTTAAGCTTAAATTTATACTTGGGTTTTGAGTTTTAATCTTGGTTCTGTTTAAAATCCTGAGACTTTAGTTGGTAAAAGAAAATGTTTCTTGACTTGTTTCGAACTTAGGGTGTCGTCAATATAAAATGTTGTTTAGATTTCATTTTTACCTTGGTTTGCTCCTTCGTTATGTTTCTTGGTATTATTTTGTAACTGATACATTGATTAACCACATTACTCTATGTAAATTTGATATTTTGTTTATTATTTAATGAATAAATTTGTTGCTTGGTTACACTTTTACTGTGTACAAGATTTTGTTGGAAGGCGCCATGCTAGTTTCCAAACTGGTTACGACCGAATATTTGTTGTAAGAGTTTAGGGTTTTCGCTGTAGGTTAAATGAATTACTTGGAGAAATAAGCCTACCAGCCTTGAACTCTTGACCTCTATTAATTCCTTAAATGAGGAAATTTGATTGATAATATGGTTAGATATTTTGTTAACTATAAATGTTTTAACCCTAAATCATTATTGGAAGAAAATAATGATAAGCCTTTCAGCTGTATGTAAAATCATATTCTCGGTAAATAAATAAAACATTGAGCCTTTCAGCTATGTGAGTTTGATAATGAGTAAAAAGCCTTCCGGCTGTATACATTTTTGTATTGAGTAAACTATTAATATTCGTATGGGTCTCGAACCCTCGCTGAAAGCCATTGTGTTTTTAAATTAGAGTTTGTTTGAAAAGAGGGATTACAGTGTTCAAAAAGAGCAAACCCTAAATGTAAATGAAGTTCATTGTTTGATTAAAACGATGATAGCATTGTTTATAATTTTTTTGGTTAATTATGCAATGTTTTAAAAGAAGAACTAGAGGAATATTAATTGTTCATTATCTATGTATAATACATAATACGATAATCTATAAATTCTACCATGAAATGTTATTTTAAACAATAAAATCCATTCTTATGTACTTAACTAAAAATTTACAGGAAATGAACTTTCCTATTTATTTTTAAATCCATCAATAAAAACAAAAACTTTTATCATACATATATCTTTCAAAAATAAAAAAGACAATGAATTTAAGATAATAAACCAGTAGCAATATAGAACCTGATAACTTTCGAAGTGGACAAATACCCAAAGAAGATCATTCCTCCCAACCATCTCCTGAAAGCAACCAATATTACTTACTTTAGGGCCCTCAAGCTTGTTCACTGAACCACCAGGATGAAGATACTGTGTAGAGGCATGCTCTTTCCTCTCTGTGACTTAGCAGTCACACTAGCAGTCAAACTCTTAGCAATTCACTTTAGCTTCCCCCTCATCGAATTTCTCTTGTGTGCCTAACTTTTCAGTTTCCAACAATCCACAAGGTTCTAATCTCTAGAATGTAGTGAGCTTCCTGCTCATTCGATGGGTATATATATGCTTTCCTAGGTCTTTGGGTCAGTTTTGTAATTAAATGATCCATGTGCTTAGTTCCTCTTTTCTTGGGAACATGACCACAATTATAGCGAAGTTTCCTCTTGCAAGAGCTAGAAAGTGAATGTTATTGTTGCCATTTGTCATTTTTGCCTTCTACACCAGATCATTTCTCCTAGTGGGTCAGTGAACACTCTTCAACAGTCCCCTTTGGATAGGTGTCTCTTCTTTTAATTATTAAATAATAAAATATTATAATTACAGTCACCTTTGACCATCCTTGGTCAACAACATAAAACTTTACAATAACTTTTAAAGTAATGTCTTTTCGCAAAATAAAATGTTTTTAGTTCTAGGTGGGTTACATATCCGACGATCTAAATGTCACTCTGAATCAAGCTGGAAAAACAGGAGGATCTATGGTTAGAGATCCAATAAGGGAGCAAGTTGACGAGATTATTTTAGACTAGGATCTACCTGATGCCATTTGAGCTAAGGGAAAGTTCACCTAGTCCAACAGGAGGCTGGTACTTGGGCACATAGCAGCCAGGCTTGAAAGATTCTTGATCCAATACTCCTATCTTCTTCTAGGGTTGAATGCTACCTCTAAAATCCTGCCTTTTGGGGGTTCTGACCACAAGCCTATCCTACTAGAGATCAGAAAAGATCTAAACCTGGGGCCTATTCCATTTCACTTTATCCCACTATGTACCTCACACAAATATTTCTAGGGAATTATTTCTAAAACTTGGTTTGCTCTAGTTACGGGTTCACCATTTTACATCTGGGAAGAAAAGCTGAGAAGAGTTAAAAAGGAACTCAAGACTTGGGCCAAATATGTTGTGTCTCCGACTCAAATAAGAATCAATTCCATGCTAAATATTGAATCATACCAGCTCAACATGGAAGCATCCCATATTTCAAAGAAAGACCTCGAAAATTAAGTAATTCTTCATCAAGAATTACACGTGTCCCATAGGCAAGAGGAGGATTTTTGGAGTCAAAAGTACAAATTTCTCTGGCTTAAAGCAGGGAATCGAAATACTGCATTTTTCCATAAACAGGATGAAGCGAGAAAGAACTACAAATATGTTCTAGAGATACAAACTCCAGACCAAGTCATCCAAGATTTTGATAAAATTAAAATGGAAGCTACTAGGCATTTTAAAGCAATATAATATGTTGAAACTGATAACATTCTTCTAAACACAGCGATAATGGATATTGTGCCTAAGTTGGTTAAGAGAAAGGATAACAATGATCTCATGCAAACGATCATGTTAGAGGAACTGAAAACTATCGTGGAGGATATGGAGGAAGATAAGGCTCTAGGCCCGTACGGTTTCAATGCAAAATTTGTCAAAGTGTGTTGGGAAATTGTGCACAAAGATCTCCTTAAAATGGTTTTAAAAGCTCAACATTGTGAAAGAATCAGAGGAAGCACTAATTCTGCGTTTTTGGCCCTTATCCCCAAAGAAAAAGATGATGTGTCATTTGTAGACATCGACCCATTTCACTTTGCAACATTGGGTACAAGATAATCACCAAAATAATGGCAAACAGATTAAAAATCATCCCGCCCTGTATCATTCCAGAGAACCGAGGGGGTTTCATCAAAGGCAGGAGAATATGGGATAACATCATATTGGTCCAAGAGGCAATCCACTCTAGTATGAAGAATCGTGAAAAAGGAATGGTGGTGAAAATAGACGTATACAATGCATTTGACAGAGTCTGTCACTCCTTTCTCTTCCAGGTGATGCTAAGGTTCAGCTTCGATCTAGGCTTCATTCGCTAGGTCAAATCATGTATAAGTGATCCGTGGATTGCTCCCCTCGTAAATGGAAGAGCTCCAACCTTCTTTCAATCCTCCCGAGTCCTTAGACAAGGCTACCTACTATCCCCACTACTGTATGCAATCCAAGCTTCGGTGTTGAGCTTACAACTCGAGCAAACTAGGATGGACCATGACTTAATATACATCAGAATGACCCGAGGAACTAAAGATATTAATCATGCATAATTTGTTGATGATACGATTTTTTTAGGAGGTTCCAGTCATCTAATATCGAAAAGATTCAAGTCTAAATTGGACTCCTATTTCCAAGCATCTGGCAGTAAGTTAAATCTAAGAAAGAGAAAGATTTATAGTTGGAATATAAATCCTAAGGAGATGTCTAGAATCTTGTGCATTTTAGGAATTGAGGGAGTAACAACCTGGGATTCCTTTATATACCTGGGGGTCCCAATCTTCAGCAGCAAGTAGAAAATCATTGAGTGGAACCCGTTGATAGAAACATTCAAATATAAAATTCAAGCATGGGGAGCGGTCTGGTTAAATGTAGCAGGGATAATGGTTTTGATAAAAATTAGTTCTTAATGGAATACCTTTATATCAGTGTTCAATTCTGCTAGCTCCTTCCAGAATCCTCACCAAGATTGAAATCCTGCTAAAATACTTCCTCTAGCAAGGAGGGAAATACAAGGGAGGTAAGAAAATCACTCTTATTAGCGGGCATAAAATAAAACTGCCTTGGATGGAAGGAGGACTTCACATAAAAGATCTAAAATATCATAATTTGGCGATGGGAGATAAGCTACTCTGGAGTCTGTTTGAAATGAAGCCTTCTTGGAGCATCTAGGTGCTAAGACACAAATATTTTCTAGGCCCAAGGCTAAGGTGTCTGGATTCAGAGCTAATGATTAAACAAGGCTCTCCCATATTCTCTCTTTGCAAGAAAGCTTTGGCTCTGTTCAAAGACGAAATATTTTGTATACCTCGAAATGGAAATCACGTTAGAATATGGTAGTATCCCATATTGCCGAAGCCGCTTCTATCATGTTCTCCCAATATAAAACGATGGTTAGAGAGTCATGATAAGACCACTCTTTGGGATTCCGGTTGAGATCCTGTCCCACCTCAATGTTGGCTTCATTGGGATATCTCGGTCTATCCTGCAGAAATGGAAGAGGGTAAGTTGAGTTTCATGGAATAGTTAGGAGGAGCAGCACAAGTGGCCAACAAGGTGAGAGATAGGTGAGGATGGGGGAGTAGCTCTAGATCATACACAATATCTCAAGGTTATAAATTGTTCTCTATGATACCAAATGTGCCAAATAATCCAAGGAGATGGAAAATGGTTTGGAACATGAAGAGTCTTCCAAAAATCGATATGTTCAGTCGGGCTCCTGTGCATGGAAGAGCTATAACAAGCGACAATCTCGAAAAAAGAGGGATTGCTAGGATGTTTCGTTGCCCATTGTGCAATGAAAGCAAAGAAAGAAGCCTCCATTTTCTAATAGCCTGCTCCTTCTCCCGTAAGGTATGGCATCAACTTATCCATCTTCGTTTTGGTAATATGGATCTTCCCAACAATATTCAGCAGTGTTATGAGAGATGGGATCGTATGTATCAAGGAAATTTGGAAAAAAAATTAGGTTTTAAAATCTGCTGTAGGACGCTCCCAAAAGTTATGTTTTGGAATATTTGGATTGAGAGAAACCAAAGAGTATTCAAAGACAAGTACCAGACTCCAGAATAGATTGTCGTGAAAACACAAGCACTCATGGGAGAAATTCTGAATGCGGCATTGATGCTGAAAAACAAGTCCAAGCTTATGCCAGATGAAGTTAATTAGATGGACTCCTTCAACATTTCTGAACTTGACATGGCTATGGTTAAAAAAACATTGGAATTATGGGAATTAAGAATGGATCACACTCAGTTTGAAATATGGATGAAAGAGAGGAAAATAATTAAACTCGTCTTTGATGAGGCTTCAAAAAGGAATCCCGGTGCGATGGGCGGAGGAGGGATCATCTGATGTCCTGAAGGGAACATTGAAATTGAATACTACTAGAATATAGGAAGTAACTCAAATAACATGGCTGAAGCTTATGGTCTTTGGCAATGACTTAAGCAATTGGAAGCTAGGGGGATTGAAGAATCCATTGTGTTTGGGGACTCCTGAATAATAATTCAGGCTATGGTTGGAAAAAATCAATGTCAAAACTTAATACTAACCAAATTGATTGAAATATTTCTTTCTATATCAACAACATTTCAGCGTCTAGAGTTATTTAATATACTTTGTGAGTTGAACGGAAAAGTGGATCTTGTAGCAAATAAGGCAATAAAACTTCATAATAACGAGCTCTACTTTAATATTCACCCTCATATCACTATTCCTACTTAATAAATGAGGTCCTTATAACCCCTTGATTGTATTTGTCAAAGTGACGGGGAATGGTTTCTCTAGAAATCGATGGAATGGTCTTCTTTGGTTTTCCTATAATTAAGATGTTTGTATTACTTTCAGTGGCTTCACCACTATTTTCATAATTTATATTATAACCTTTTTGTCAAAAAAATAATTACCATTTAAACTTTACCCAATGTTGTTGACTATCTCGTTTGTTGTTGCAGGTGGCTCTTTGACTGAGAAATTGGGGTTGTGATGGAAGTACATGCTTCCACTTCTTGAAAGATAAGTACATTGTTTTTGTTTCACCCCTTAGGGTTTAAACTCTATCTGACAAAGGGCTTCACAACCTCTATGTTCCACCATTTTTTTTAACTGGTTATGTGCGTAGTTGCTTGTTCCATGAATTGGAATATTATCATGGGTGCCATCATGGATGAATTACCGCCACTTTGATTAATATGTAACTTTAAATGTTTGGGTTTTAAAATGATGGTGGATGCCATCATTGATGGTCTTACAACCACCCATTGGATTTGAGGAATCGTTGTTTAACATTTGACAGTACTAATATTTATAAATCTTAATGTGACCCATAGGTTCTTTGTGATTTCTGTGAAGTTTTTTGAATCCCCTGTCATAAAATTATATCGTGGTTGTAATATGTACTTGCATGCTTTTGGTTTAATTCCTTTTGATTGATAGATATGGTTACTACACCTAATTAATACCCGGGATGGCATCTGTGATGGAATTACTGCAACGTGAAGGATTTGATGGGATTTGCTTGTTGTTAAGAGTATGTGCATCCTATAGATTAGATTTTGGGTTAATAAGTGATAGAAGTGGAGGCACTAATTTAGCTGCGCGATCATGAGAGACGCTAACAAGAAATCATGGAAGTGGATCCAAGCTGTAAAGTTGATTCCCTTGACTCAGTTGGGGACTGCTAGTTAGTTAATGAATTGAATAAGTTTGTGATTTCAATGCTTCGCATGGTTTCATATACTGTATAGTATATATATTTGTAAATGACTATAGGGTACTTATAAAGATTTCTTAAGATCCCGATTTTAGCATTCTTGATCTGTAAAATTTGATTATTAGTTTATATAGTAGAATTCTTGTTTGTATTATTCTATTGTTGGTTTTTAAAGATATGGTATCGCTGGTTACTCATATTCCTTCAATCTTGTTCTGTGATATATTTAAGCTGAAGTTTCAACAATTTTTTTGGCTCTTAGTTGTTTAAGTAAAACCATGGATAAAAATCTTGTTAAAGTCCTTTGATTTATTTAATAGGTGACTTTAGTTCTTAACTAAAATTATACTATATATCCTCGTATTGTTCTGATCTCTAAATAAATTCATTTAAAATACTGAGTTATAATATAACATACTTTGGACCATAACAATTAACTAGATTTACAGTAGCTTGCGTTCAAATTACTTAGTTTTTATAATAATGAACATTACTAGAAATATTTGATTTTGGGTATGGATGCCCGATCAGAGATACATTAATAAATAATTCAGGTATTTTATAGGCATACATATAATAACATAAAATAAGATCTAGTTTTGATAACATAATAGGAATGGATACTGAACTAATGCGTAACAAATCTACATTCTATTTAGATGCATGATAGATCATTATCCTATTCAAATGCATAAAAAAATTATGCTTAAAAGAAAATAGTTGTGATTCAAAGTTAAGATAAACATCCTACTATAACTAGTTTTAATCAACTAAGAATAAGACAAGGAACCAGGCACCACGGTTGGGAAAACATAAATGGAATAGTTGTTCCTCCCAACCAACTCGTAAAGCAGCAAAATATCACTTGCTCCAGGACCCCTGATCTTGTTCGCTAAACCACAAGAGAAAAATCCACTTAATGTGTCATCCCTTGCATTATCAGATTCAATTCCCTCGTCCAATGCTAGCCTCTTGCTTGCTAATGGACATACTATTATATAGTATTTTGCCTAGGACTTGGTCATTTATGAGCCTCTTTCTCTTTAGCACTCAACAAAGAGTTGTGACCTGATTTTGGCAAAGATGCCTCCTGCACCTTGATTTATCACTCAGTAGCTACATCCACTTGTCTTTTAATCTTGTGGGTCAGCAAACACTCTTCAATAGTTATTTCATTTATGTCCCCTCCAGTGTCTTTTATTAATAAAATAATAATCCATTACATTTGTTTTTTTTTGAGTTTTCATCAAAAATATTTAAAATAATAAAATAAAATATTCTAAAAAGAATTTAATAACAATTTATTATATCTTGGTGTATTACATACACCTCCCCTTAGAGGATAACACCAACCTCGGTGTTATTAAATTTTTTTCTTATTCTTGCATTTCTTCATCTTGGAATAACATCGGATATGCCTCCCGCATATCACTTTTCAACTCCCAAGTGGACTCTTTTGGACTAAGGTAATTCCATTGCACCTTCACTTGTCCGATGGTATGGTTCTGGAGTAAAACATATCTCCTGACAAGAATATGCTATGTTCCCACCTAGAACTCGCCTTCGGGTTCCACCTGTATAGCATACCAATCGATCACATGAGTAGCATCTTAAACATATTTATTCAAAATGGAAACGTGAAAAACATTATGTACTTTAACAGTAGGTGGTAGGGATAACTGGTATGCAATCGGCCCTAATTTTATTAATCTGTCATAGTAATCTAGGGACTAAAACACAGTCTCATAAGAGATTTCAGACAATTAAGCATGTAAATGGCATAATGGTGTTGTAATTGGAGTAGCAGCTTTGTATAATAAAATGAAGAATTAATAATACAATACAATGATCATGCAAGATGCATGAATTCCAAGACAATTCGAATTCCCAAGGAGGTCATTCGAATTGAATGAATGGGTGTATCTTAACAGACTATAAGCCACAGTAACACACTTAGTTAACCAACTGATCAAATGTCGATTGACTCAACTGATTCCTAACTGAATTTGGAGTGCAATGGATGATTGATTCTAACTAAAAGTAGCTCAAACACATGTCACTGCATGCCAACCAATAAGTGGTAGCACATCATTAACTCCAATGAACCCCGATGAGGTTAACTAAAGTCAAACTGGTCATCAGAGGTGGTTGGAGGCGCCCTAGTTGACTCTAGTTCATAAATATTAATAAAAATAATCAATATAATGAGTGGAGGTGCCTTCACCACTTAGCTTAACTAATTGTAACCATCATTTAGCAATTAGGTGCATTTACGACACTTAGATCACTCTCAGAGTGCTTCTTGTTTGAAGGAGGAAGCCCAGTTAGCCTCCCCGAATGAAGGAGAAGGATTAGTTGGCCTCCTTGATTGAAGGTAGGCGTGGGTGTGCTCATGATGATGTCATAGTGTGCTCATCTGATGTCGATTAAGTCAATAAAACTTAGGATAGTGGTTTAACAAGGCCAAATTTAACAAATTAAGTGTGCATGGTGGGTAAATGTCTCCAACCCCCCCCCCCCCCCCCTTAAGCTATACTTAGGAGAAGTAGAAACATACAGTGCATGAAATGCTAGGGACCCAGGAACAAAGGAAATAGGTCACCCTGTACAATAAAGTAACTCAAACAATGCTAAAAATAAATCTAAGTGAGGAAAAGAGGGAAAACCCAGTGGGAACCCCCCCCCCCCTCCGTCAAGTTGAACACTAAAAGTAGTTTGATCACCCTTATGAACTCACCCTCAATAGTGAACGGAGGTAAGTCAACTTATTTTCTGAAAATCTCTTGGTGAAGATGTCTGCAATCTACTCATCAGTAGGGTACTATTGCAGAATGATGGTCCTGTCATGCACTAATTCCCTGATATAGTGCATGTGTATCTCTACATGCTTGGTCCTCTGCCTGGTAACTGGATCTATGGATATATTAATAGCAATTTTATTGTCACAAAATATGATAGTGGATGAAGTACTACCAAGATCAAACTCTGAAAGAATGCCTTGCAACCAAACAGCTTGGATGCAAGCATTCACCGCTCCTCAGTACTCAACCTCTGCTGAAGAGAATGCTATGGCGGCCTGATTTTTGCTAGAACAGAAAATGGGGCCACCACCAAACATGAAGACGTATCTGGAAGTAGAATTCCAACCAATATAATCACTCTCCCAATCGTAATCTATGTAACCAACCAGCTCTAGCTCAGAGTCTGCAACATAGTGAATGGCGTAGGTCCTGGTTCCCTGAATATACTAAAGGATCCTCTTGGCTTCCTTCCAATGAATATCATGGGGCTGCTACATGTATCATGACACAACATTCACAGCATAACATATATCATGCCAAGAATGATTCAAGTACAACAAGCTACCAATCAGTTGTCGATAAATAGTGCAGCCCATGGGAGGTGTGATTTTTCCTTCTTCAAGGATGATACCTGAAAGGAAAGGGAATGGAGCAACCTTACATTAAGCCATGTTAAACTTGACTAACAGGTCTGATATTTATTTGGACTATGTGACCATTATCCCATCAAAAATTTTCTCAATTTCGAGCCCCAAAAATTGCTTTAAGAGCCCCAAATCGCTGATTTCAAATGCATTGTGGAGAGGAGTTTTGATGACTGAAATAGAAGCAAATGTGATACCTGTGATCAGTAAGTCATCAACATATAAAACAATAATAATCAAATTACCATCATACTTCTGTATATACACATTTGGATCTGATCTACACCTTTGGAAGTTTTGCGAGAGAAGGAAGGCATCCATCTTGGAATCGCACTCTCTTAGGGCCTATTTTAACCCGTATAGTGACTTCTTTAGTTTGCAAAACAAAGATGGATCAGAAATGTAGCCCTCAGGATGATTCATGTATATGTTCTCATGAATATCTCCATGCATAAAGGCAGACTTAACATCCATATGATGCACTTCCCAGTGCTTAGATGCAGAAATTGCCAAAACTAGGCAGATGGAGTCCATTTTTGCAACCGGTGCAAAAGTCTCATGGTAGTCCACACCTTGGACCTGGGAGAAACATTTTGCTACCAGAATTGCCTTGTATTTGCAGGTGGTACCATCAACAAAAAACTTAGTTTGAAACACCCACTTGCATTGAACCAATTTCCTCCCCAGAGGAAGAGAAACTAGTTCCCAAGTAGTGTTTTTCTGAAGAGAATTCATCTCTTCATCCATGGCAGCTTTTCATCTCGGATCCTTCCGAGCATGGTAGTAAGAATTAGGATTAGAAATTATCATTAAGTAACAAGTTTTAGAAAGAAGATAATCAAGACAAGAGAGTGCAATACCCACTCTTTGGAAATCAGACCGGGTTCTCCTTGGATCATCCAGATTTCCAATATTATCACCTACGGAGGAGAGTGTCTGTCGGGCCCAAGTTGGGAGATGATTTTGTACTTCAGGTTCTGATTCAGAATTTTATGTTTGTTTTGCAATGATATCAGAAATCATAGGATCCAAATAAGGGTCATCACACCCAATTACATCATCCAAATATTCAGTAGAATAGGAAGGAAATTCAACAGTTTTCTCCTTCAGTAGTTCCACCTCCTGAAGAGGCTCATCAGACATGACACTCCTTTCAATGATGATATATTTTGTTTTGATATCCAGCAGCTATAAACCTTTATATTCATCAGGATACCCAATAAATAGACATTCTATTCTTTGCGGTTGCAAAGCCCTCCTTTTATCAAGCAGAATTTGGGCCCATGCAGTGGACCCAAACACCCTTAGATTCGACACATCCGGCTTGTTTCTGAAATATGCTTTGAAAGGGGTCTTCCCTTTCACGGATGAGTGTGGAACTCTATTTTTAATATATGCTTCCACATGCATGGCTTCATCCCACAATTTTTCAGCCAACTTCTTTGATTCCAACATACAGGTGGTCATCCCCTTGAGAGACCGATTCTTCCTCTCTACTACACCGTTCAGCTGGGGAGTGGAGGGGACTAAATGTTGGATATGAATACCAATTTGGGAACATATATGTAGTAACTTATTACTGACATACTCCCCACCATTATCATATCTTAAAGTCTTGATATTTTTTCCAGATGCAATCTCAATCGAGGCCTTCAATGCAGTGAATTTTTCCAAGACTTCCGACTTCTTTTTGATAAAAAAGACCCATGTGTATCTGGAAAAGTCATCAATGAAAGTCAGAACATACCTTGATCCATTCATGGATGTGATAGGCATGGGACCACTGATATCAGAATGTATCAATCCCAAGATGCATGATTCTCGGCTTTCCTTCCCCCGATCAAACTTATGCTCAAGGTGCTTTCCAACAACACAGCCCTTGCAAATTCCAGTGGTAGCTTTGATGACCAGGAGGCCTTCAACCATAGAATTATTCTGTAATTTCTGCAAGTATTTGAATTTTAGATGGCCGAACCTCTCATTCCATAGTATACTAACTTCATTTCCATGAGTCAACAATGCGGTGGGCTTTGCATCCGCCACAAAATGGGAGAACTCGTAGGATTTTGCATGATGGTTTGCAAGGCCTTTTGCTACAAGTTTTTTGGATGAAAGTTTTGTGATCTCTACATCATCTGGGATAAAGGAGAATCTCTTGGGAACTCCCATATGTGTCATTTGATAAACAATTAGGAGGTTTGATGCAAGATATGGTACATACAAAACATTGGAAAAATAACCATGCTCAAGATCTACAGTATGTTGTCATTCAAATATGATTGTGGAGTCATCTCCCATGTGGATGGGAATGGATTTTTCAATCTCCAAAGATGAGAAAGAGTCTCTTTCAGCCATCATGTGATTCAAAGCTCTAGAATCTATCAAGAGTTCTTTGGACTTTGAAGTGCTTTCCATGAGAGCATGACCTCTTTCATGTTGTGGTTCCCGATCTTGTTGATCTCTCCTCTGAAAGATTTCAGGAAGATTGATAAGATTTTTCTCAAGAAGAGAAGTAGCTTCATCAAGTTTCTTTTTCATGCAGGCATGTTCAGGGTGGAAGCCCTTCCCGCAGTATGAACACTTGACTTTTTCCTTTCCATGATTCCCTTTGCTTTTGTTCTTCCTTGAGCTGGAAGGATCTTCATGCTGCTGGTTTTCAACTTTAGGCTTAGGAGATTTGAATTTGGTTTTTGGGTTCTGCTACTGCTTTCCTTTACCCTTTAGATATTTGGGCCTCGAAGCATAGAGGGCTTGATCATGGGAGGATCTGATGATCCCCATCTGGACAAGCTTATCATGTTCACTAGTTAGGGACTCAATGAAGGCATTGAGTGAAGGTATCTTCCATCCAGGGGTTGTGAGCTTCCACACATGGAATGTAGAGACAAACATTGAATAATCAGCTCCAAGTTTGGAGAGAATTGTGAGGATGAGATGATGATCCTCCTTATCCACCTTACATTTCTTCAACAGTAAGACAATATGCTTGAACTTTGTGAAAAAAATCATTTAAGGTCTCGAAATTGGAAAGCTGGAGAGACATCAACTTGTTTTCAAGCTAGTAAAATCTTAAATCATCCTGTTTTCCATATAGGGCATCCAATTTGTCCCAAATTTCCTTTGGAGTCTTCAATCCCGAGAGATGGAAAAGAAGATCCTAGGAAATAGAGAGGCACAAGAGTCTGAATGCTTCATCTTTCTTGTTCAATAATCTGGCTTTGTCTATCACATGAGTAGGCTCTTCTTCAGTGTCCATAGTGACCCAGTAGAGTCCTCTAGCACGTAGTTGGATCTCCATATCTTCTTTCCATGAGTGGAAATTGAATAGAGTCAAGAGTTCGACGAAAGAATCCATCTCAAACTACTGTAGCGATAGCTTTTCACCTGTTAAAACCTACAAATCACAACAAAAGGGGCACCGTAAGGTCGGGCAGCCTACACATTTTAGGCTTTCATCACACCCAGCATAATTGATCAAGTAAGCTTGATCAACAATTCATTTACTTGGGCTATTAATTGGTAAGCCTTAGCTTCTGGTGCAGTGCTGGAATTTTGAGATTTTGCTCAATTTTTCATGCAAGATTTGTCAAAAACCATTTTTTTGAGAGATCTGAGCTTCATCTTGCCATGAACTCTGATACCATATTAATCTGTCACAGTAATCTAGGGACTAAAAGATAGTCTCATAAGAGATTTCAGACAATTAAGTATGAAAATGGCATAATGGTGTTGCAATTGGAGTAGCAGCTCTATATAATCAAATGAAGAATGTGTTATCTCCCAAAATAAATTTATTTTTCAATAAGTTCACTTAGAAGATTTATTTTTTATAGGATGAAGAGTTCAAGTCATATTATGAAATATTTTAAGGTGACTAACAAATTGAGGATCTATTGTATTTTGATATTTGATAAAATTGAAAGTTTTAGCTTTCGGTGGTTTGGGCGAGTTTTCCAACAGCTCATTAGCCATCGAAAAGCTTTGGTTTTGACAGCTAACAGTTTAACGCAGGATCATGTTTATCCATCGAAATTTGGCTCATTCGATTATTTGTTAAAAGGGACTTTCGGTGGCTTAGGCGAGACTTTCAAACAGCTCATTAGCCACCGAAAAGCGTTGGTTTCGGCAGCTTAGCGAGCGATTGAAGGAGGGAATTAACCACCGAAAGCAAATGAAATATGTGGGGGAAAAGTCAATTTCAGTGGCTTAGGCGAAAGCATTGATGGTTCATTATCCACCGAAAGGATTGCCTTTCGGCAGTTAAACGAGGAGATTGGAAAAGGCTATAATCCGTTGAAAGTGAGTTTCACAAGACCGTTTGGAAATAAAGTTTCGATGGCTTAGGAGAACATGTCAGCTGTTCATTAGCTATCGAAAGCTTAGCTTTCAGCAGCTAGCAGACAAAATCCTAGGTTCCCTTAACCACCGAAAATGCCGAAAGAGGAAATGGTTAACTGCCCATCAAATCAAAACTCGTCAGCACAGGATAGATCATGATTAGGCACAATAAACCACCAAAAGGATAAGAAAATTGTAGCAAGGCGTAAGTAAATGATTAAGGAGGTCGTTATTTATCTGATGATGACTGATGTGATTCAAAACCCTAGTTTTCCCTCCATCTGTCCAACCAATTGTAGAAAACCTCCATTGAATATCAAGTTTGAATTAAAAATGATTGCTGGGAAAGTGGCCTCGAAGATATCACCAAAGGCCATCTCACCAAGGGCTATCTCACCAACAACAGTAGAGCAGCCTCCTTCCTCTTCTAAAACCAAGCAGGTTAAAAGAAACCTAGACTTCAGTGAAAAGGGAAAGGAAATCACAACACATAGTGGAAACATTTTGAACCTTCCCTACTCAGATTCAAAAGAAGAAAGGCAATAAGGTGCTGACCTAGTAGTGCAGGTTGTAGGAGAAAATGAAGAACTTCCATCACCTACACCAAAAGAGCAGGGTGAACCAGTAGAAAAGGCTTCTTCTAGAAATCCTAGGGCACAGAGAGTGAATCAGTTGCCGAGACAAGTGTATGAGATGGAATTTTTAGAAAGAGAGATAAAGAAAAATAATGCCATCTTGACCAAGAGGAATAAGCAGCTACACAATTCTTTCTTGGAGATGAGAGGAATGTATATCTTGCTAAAAAGAAGAAACCTAAGATACATGAAGGAAAACACTAGGCTATACAGAATGATCAGGCTTCTGAGGATGTGGGTGAAGAATTCCAGACAAAACCCTAACACTCATCTTGCACTGGAAACCCTAGCTGAAGCCTTCAGAATCTAGAATCAAGCCAAGTTGCTACTAACCTTCCAAACATTGAGCAGGCTGAATAAAAGTCATAAGATAAGCAACACAATTTAAAAGCGTAATTTTGAAGGCTGCTTAAAATTTTTGCAAAAACTGGACTTTTGGTGGCTTAGGCGGACGCTGAAGCGGTTCATTAGCCACTAAAAGTAGCGCTTTTAGTAGCTAATAGACCCGACATTTTGATTCCTTAACCATCAAAAGCAGAAAGAGGCAAATGATCAAATTTTGGCACAAAGGAGCGGTTTTGGGCAAACATAACTAGCTCAGGGATGAACTATAAAGATGAAAGGCACTGAAGAACACCATCAAGGAAGGTATGCTCCAGTTTTGTAGTTACATAAAAGACGAAAGGGTCACAAACACTAACTGTCTAGCAAACAGTGACTTATCTAGCAGAGGGCCAATTACAGTTTATTCCCAGTACTCACTTCAGTCATCAAAGGGTTCAAACAGGGAACCGGTTTTACAATTAGATAGACTAGTAGTTAAATTAGGGTATTTTAACCTATTTATGCAAAAACAATTATTATGTCTATTTTTAGTAAATCAGATCCAATTTTTCAGGATCTAAATATTTTTGTAAAGCCTATAAAGCCTAAGACTTATGTTATAGAAAAGTTTTGACTCCAGGACCTGTAGACCATTACTATTATCAAGCTTCTCATATTGTTCATTACCTAATATAAGCTCTTTTGCTATCATATGTTCAGCTTCCATTTCTTGTATATTCTATGCTTATGCTTGAATGTGTTATTCAAGTTTATTCATGTTAATTGATGTCTGATAGCTGTCATCCTATTGGAATATTGATGATTTGAATTATAAGTACTTTCCTTGTTATGATTAGCCATTTATATATATCGGTTTTATGTATGAATTTTCCAACATGATAAGTTCTCCATCTCTGCACCATATTATCAAACCTCTAAACAGTGGTAGTTAGAAGCCTTATCCCTGATTGAGTTTCATGCATGTCTTGAGAGTGTGAGGTCCTGTAGGTCACTTGACTTGATCCACTTAGAAAACCATAAAAAAATTTAAGTTACCAGGCATCCTCAAGCTGCAACCTAGAGGAGTTTCCTGGAGTGATAACAAATTGGCGTCGTTGCCGGGGAGAGGAGACTGAAGCTCAGCTTCCCTGAGAGATGAAATAGATCCTGCTTTGATGATAGACAAAGTTAGGACACTATTATGGTTGTAATCATCTATCTGGTGAATCCATTGAAATAAGGTGGCTTCAAGAAGACCAAGTACCAGAGCAAACCCTCAAGGGCCACCTGCAACACCTGTTTCAAATCCAGAAGATATTCTGATAAGAGCTAGGGCTTCACTAAGGCAGACTAGTAGTGCTGCAAAGGAAGCTACATTAGGTATTTCAAGAGATATTCCTGCTATTATTTCTTCTGCTGAAAAATTTGATTCTTAGCAATTTATAAATACATCAGAAAATTTTAGGGTTTGGGTATCTTCAAGCACTGCTGCTTGTGAAGATCCAATCCCTGGTGACTCCACTGGGATAGATTTACCACCAATACTCTTTCATCTACCACGCACATCAATAGTATCTTCTTCCACCCTTTCCATACCCATTTCGAACATGGCTTCCCCTCTAACCAAAATGGAAAGGATCCTAGTAGCTAGGTATGCCCCTCTGAATTTACCTAACCCTCTCTTGGCCATGCCCATTGGAGACTATCTCAAATACATGCCTAAATTCACATGAGAGGGAGATCTCAAAGCTGAAGAACACCTAGAAGCATTCTACAGTTATACTGAGAACATAAATATAGAACAAGAAGATGTGTGGAATAGGGTTTTGTGCAAAGGCTAGATGGTCAGGCTAGGAAATGGTTCAAAGAATTGCATGTTGGATCAGTAGCAGGAATTGAAGCCCTATATGACATCTTTCTAACATTGGGGAGAGAGGAGAGACCACCTCTATTATATCACCGAGTTTAGAAACTTGAAAGGGGAGAATGGGGAGTCTGTCTCCAACTTCACCAAGAGTTTTAACAATATGTTCAGCAAGATCCCTGCTGAGATCAAGCCCACTGTGTTATCTCCCAAAATAAATCTATTTTGATAGTATGAAGAATTTGATTTATGTAATGAAATATCTGAGGATGACTAATGAATTGAAGGTCTCTATTTTTTATATGGTTGAAAAATTGGAAGTTATAGCTTTCAATGGCTTAGGCGAGGCTCTTAATAGCTCATTAGCCACCGAAAGGCTATGTTTCGGCAGTGAACGGTTTAACACAGGATAAAAGTAAATCAATGAAAGTGAGCCCGAGCGAGTAAAATGCAAAAACACTTTTGGTGGCTTAGGAGAGACTTCAGATGACTCATTAGCCACCGAAAAGTGTTGCTTTCGGCAGCTTAGGGAGAAGACCAAGAACGCTGTTAACCGCCAAAAGTAGGTAGAAAGCGACATTGGTAAAGGTGCTTTTAGTGGCTTAGGAAAGAATCTGGACAGCTCATTAACCACCGAAAGGTGATGCTTTCAACAAATTATCAAATAGTTCAAAGCAGATTTTAACCACTGAAAGCAGGAAAATAAGCGTTGGGGAAAAAGTGCTTTCGATGGCTTAGGCAAAAGCTCATAAATTTCATTAGGCACCGGAAGGACGGGTTTTCGGTGGTTAAAAGGGGTTTTTCGACGAGGCCACTATCTGCCAAAAGCTAGTTTTCACTGCGATGATGGGATAATGGTTTTGGTGGCTTAGGTGAAAGGGAAATCACTTCATTATCCACCGAAAGTGATCTTTTCGGAGTCTAGAAGACAAACTTTCGAAGGCTGTTAACCACCGAAAAGGTAAAATGTGGAAACGGTTAGAAAGTGGTCAAATCAAACCCCATCAGCAAGATAAACGATCAGTGAAGGGTGTGACAAACCACCGAAAGGACTTGAGCCTACATAATCGCATGTGGAAATAAGTGAAGGAGGTCCTTATAAAACTGATAAAGGACTGATAGGATTGGAAACCCTCAGTTTTCTTCCACCTATCCAAAAGAACAACAGAAAAGCTCACCGAGTATCCAGGATAATTTGTAAAATGATTGCTGGGAAAAGGAAATCGAAAAGATCAACTACTGCCATCACCTTATGACCTCAACATCCATCATGATATCAAAAACCCTCATAATCAGTGCCAAAAACTCCAGCACTTTTCACTTTCGATCTTAACATTCCTCTCCACTAGGAAAACCATATCTTAGAAAGTAGCCTGCTAACACACTGCCATACAGAACTTAAAATTATTTTTACAGTTACCCAAGAGTGGCATTCACCAGGATGAAGAAGGGAGGACCTACTCTTAGGTAGCAGATATCAGCTATTTGGAAGCACATCCAGAGGTTTGTAAACTTTTCCAAGATGCTGGCTGCTACAGGTTTTGTGAGAAGATACAAGGTTCCCATCAGCAGGTGGCTGAGGCATTTTCCCTCTCATTTGATGGCTCTAAAGCAATCATAGGCAAAGAGGAATTTCACATAGATGAAACCCTGATCACTAAAGTGACTAAACTCCCTGACATAGGAGAAAAATGGTTCAAACCCACCATACCAAAAGATGTAGAGTTCAGGTCTTACCTAAAGCCTGAGCATAGAGGAGTGGCATGGAAGAAGAGTGTGCCATCATCCTGGTTAGAAGAGAGGTGGAAACAATTGTTGAAGGCCATTGTGGTCTATCTAAAATGTGAAGGAAGATATAACAGAGCCATGATCTACCATTTCAAGTTAATGAACCACTTCACAGGTAAAATCCCACTAAATTTTCCCTTTTACTTACACAGGAGTTTGGGAAAGATGGCACACCAAGTGAAGGCCTATCCAACCAAGATTGTTGGCAGACTGTCTCACCATGGCCTTATCCAACTATTGATCCAAGAGTTGCTAAAAATGAGGAATATGGCATGGCCTTATTTCTTGTTTTGGAATGGATTTGAGACAGGACTTCAGCCAGAAGAGAAGGGGAAGTCTCCTGCCAAAAATTCCAGCACACCAAGGAGTGGGAGAAGAAAGAGAAGCACTATATCCCTAGTAGTAGTAGAACATCCTCCCTCCTCTTCCAAAGCCAAGAAGGTAAAAAGGAACTTGGACTTCAGTGAGAAGGGCCAGGAAGTTGAAACACACAATGAGAATATTTTAAATCTACCCTACTCAGATTCTGAAGAGGAGCAAGAGGAAGGTGCAGACCTAGCTCTGCAGATTGTAGTAGTGACTGAAGAACTACCATCCCCCACACCAAAGGAGAAAGACGAACCAGCAGAGAAGGATTCCTCTAGCAAGCCCAAAACTCAAAAGATAAATCAGTTACTGAGGCAAATTTATGAGATGGAGATTTTGGAAAGGGAAATAAAGAAAAATAATGCTGCATTCACCAACAGGAACAAGCTGCTATATAAGTCTTACCTAGAGCAGATAGAAAGATTAATTTTCTTAAAGAGACTAAATACAAGGTACCTAAAAGAAAATACCGGATTGTACAGGATGATTAGGCTCCAAAGACTGGAACTGAAGGAGGCCAAGGAAAACCCTAGTAGCCACCCCACGTTGGAAATCCTAGATGAAGCTGTAGTTATCCTTTAGCCTCCAGAAACTATCCAGGTTGTTGTTAACCCTCCTAGCACAGAGCCTGCTGAAGTAGAAAGCTAAACATATAGACCTAAAAGAACATTTTTGGAAGAAACCTAATAATTTTTGGAAAACAGGGGTTTCGGTGGCTTAAGCGGATGTCGGGGTAGTTCATTAGCCACTGAAAGCACCGCTTTCGGCAGCTAAGGGTTCCGATAGTCTGACCTCTTAACCACCGAAAGTAGAAATACGCTTAAAATTATATTTTGGCTTGTAGAACCAGTTTTGGGTGAATATAGATGGCTTAGGGACAAAGTCTGAAGATGAAAGATGCAGAAGAAAGCATCAGGAAAGGTCTGTTTCAGTTTTACTATGACATAACAGTGGAAAAGGTCACCAACACCTAGCTGTCAAAGGAAAACAATGACTTAACCAGCAGAGGGCCAGTAGTAGTGATTTCCAGCAGTTGCCTTAGTTATCTGAAGGTTCATACAGTGAACTAATTCTTTAGTCAGTTAGACAAGTAGTTAAATAGGGTTTTTTAACCTAAATTGCAAAAAACTATTATTTTGTTTATTTTTTTGTAAAAACAGATCCAAGTTTTCAGGATCTGTGTATTTTGTAAAGTCTATAAATCCTAAGACTTATTTTATTAAAAGGGTTCAACTTCGGGGACTTGTAAACCATACTATTGTCAGCTTCTCATTTTTCTCATGATTTAATATAAGCTCTTTTGTTATCATTTGTTCAGCTTCCATCTTTGTCTTTTCTGTGCTTATGCTTGAATGTGTTATTCATGTTATATTCAAGTTAATTAATGACTGATAGCTATCACCCTATTGGCATGTTAATGTGATTTGAATTATAATCACTACTACATTTTGACCAAAAATCTGACGGCCGTCATGTCGGAATTTCGACACTTCCCTGTCGCATGTACGACACTTAGTTTTTTTTTTGAAGTGTCGGAAACTTGGCGTCGGTTCAGCGACACTTAAGTAACCATCGCTTAAGCGACACTTAAGTAACCGTCGCTTGAATTTAAATCGTCGCTTATCCGACACCTATTAAGCGACAATGACGAAAATTTTGTAGAACTTTTGCACCCACAGGCGTCGCTTAAACGACGGCTACAAAGACTAACTGTCGGATATGCGACGGTTGCTAAGCGTCGCTTAAGCGACGGAGACAAAGAAAATATGTCGGATAAGTGACGGTTTCAGACTAACTGTCAGATATGCGACGGTTTCTAAGCGTCGCTTAAGCGACGGAGACAAAGAAAATATGTCGGATAAGCGACGGTTTCTAAGCGTCGCTTAAGCGACGGAGACAAAGAAAATATGTCGGATAAGCGACGGTTTCTAAGCGTCGCTTAAGCGACGGCTGTGATTATTTTTTTTTTAAAAAATATTTGCAAATTAGGATCCCAATGTTTGGCACTAAAGGATAATTTATACAATGTATGTGATTCCTTATTAGTAGATTGCATGTCCATTAATTGTATATTGATAGCAAGTATCCTATTTACATCAGTGACATCCATTAGTTGACGAGGTTTTCCATGGAAGGAGAAGATGTCTCCACTTCCTTTTAGGGTGAACATAAGTGGGATATTCCTTGACTGTACAACAAAAGAGCTCCCGCCAGAGGATAAGGCTGGAGATTGCTTAACTCCTTGATCTGTGTTTAACATTAAAGTGCTTGATGAAAATTCTTGTTTCTTCTCCTTTGTGGAAACAGATTTATGACCAAAGTTCAATAAAATTCCAGGATCTACAGGATCAATGGCAGAACAGCGAATATAAAGAAGGAAAACGGCTAATGCCTGCAAAAGAATCAAATTTCTGAAGGTATCAGGAATAAAGGAAGGAAAAGGTATCGGTGATCTTTCTACTATATAAATTTTTTAAGTTGTTCCAAAAGAAGAAAGGAGAGGAGAAAGAATAAACCATAAGAGTGTAGACCGCAATAGCTGCATACTCCAATGTATCACTGCCTAAAAAGGGTGCAAAGAATGCATAAAAGGCAACTGCCAGCAAGAAGAACACTGTAATAGCTACAACCTGCTCAAGCAACACAGAATCAGTCTCTATACAATCAATTTCTGACAAAACTTGAGATAACCAAAAAATAATAACAACACACCATAAACTTATTGCAAGAGGATGCCCGCAATTTTCTCTTATCAGAACAAAATATAAAACCAGATCAACCAATTTATTATTAATTGTAATTTTTCAACTACCAATGATCAATGATTCCAGGAAACTGTTACCAGTAGAGTGCAAACCCATTCCTAGTGTCCTAAACATTTCCAGTTGCCAGATACCATTTCAAAAAGTGTTTAGCGATACTAGGAAAACATTCAGCGGTTTCCAGCAATTTCCAGAAACCTCTGAGGTAGTTTCCAGCCATTTACAGAACCCTCTGGCAGTTTCTTGAGCATTTCCAGAAACTGTACAATTTCCAGCAAATGTTCACTTCTTTTAAAACTCCAAAACG
>LPNX011028341.1:0-13392 GCA_001517045.1 Pseudotsuga menziesii
AGTCCATTGCTGAGCCCTTGATTACTATTTTGCCTCATTGGCATGGCATAATGGTTAATGACAGTTCCAATAAACCTGATTCTTTTATTCAAGATGCTTGTAGGACTCTTATGGATAATGTCCTGCAGTATACTTATGCAGTATCAAACTACGGACGTGGTTCTCCAAGGGAGTTAGACATGGTTGCCAAGAGAATCCCATACAAACCTTTTGGCACTTACATGTTTTGTTCAAGTGAAGGCACAGCGTGTATTGATAATTCTGAGACCATTTTGAACATTCTTCACTTGACAATGCAAAGCCAGGAAGAACCTTACGATAATATTGAACAGGACTGTTTTTCAGAGCATATAGGATATGGTTCTGTTTTGAATCATGTCCTAGAAAAATCCATAACTGGGAGTAGAACTGCAAATCCTGATTCAGAATCTTCTACCATGATAGGAATATCATTGCAGTTGGAAGCCATTGGTCTTCAGCATCAGGTAATATTCAATTCCATTATACAATACAATTCGGAAGAAGAAGAAAAAATTATGCATTGTTGAAATCTATCTTCTGAACTTGTCCATAAGTAAAAGTTATGCTAGGTTTTTGTCCATAAGAAAAAGTTATGCAATATTGAAATCTATCCTCTGAAATTGTGTTAAGAGTTTGATATTAAAATGTAATGCGGCATGGACTTTTATCACAAATTTCTGAATTTTATTCTGTTACTAACTGAAAAGTGAAACCTGTTCTTGAATCGGTGATATCCATATTGTGCAGAATAATGATGCAGCACCGATTTCCCTACAAATAGCAAGAGATACTGAAAACAAGCATACCGCAAACGTCGGTAAGCTAGCAATTGAACTAAGCAAGAACCAATGTCTTATGGCAGAGCTTGAGTGGTCTAAAGAGCGTTGTGAGAAGGAAGATGGCACCACACATTATGATTCCTTTACGAAACAGAAGGATATTGATAAGCTGGTGACGGCAGCAAGTTTTTTTTTTTTTTTTTAAATTCACCCACCGTCGATACAGCGACGGCAATGCAAATATTTTTTTTAATAAAATTTCAACCACCGTCGATATAGCGACGGACCAGCGTGGGTATAACGACGAAATGGCGTGGGTATAGCGACGAAATGGCGTGGGTATAGCGACGGAATTGCGTGGCTATAGCAATGGCTTGGATTTCCATTTTTTTTAAAACCTTGTATAGAGCATGGCTATAGCGACGGAATGGGGTCGTCGCTCTTGTGACGCAAATTAGGGGTCGTCTCTATTGCGACGAAATAGTTTCCACGGAACAAAAAACACTTAGACGTGGCAATATCCATGCTTTTCCGTGGATATTGCCACGTTTTTTCCATGGCAAAATTGATCACTTGTATTAGTGATTAAATAAAAGAAAATCTTAGAAACCATGTGTAGCACCTATGTTACATTCAATACAACTATGAAACAAAGAGAACATGTTGTGTTGGTGGCTTACAAGACATGGAATTGGGCTCCATTTCATGACAACATATACCCAAAAGAAAAAGAAAAAAAGCGAGATGACATTTGAACCTTTAATCCACCACATTAGAAACTGTGAGGATCTGAATGAGACAAACAAAATAACCATGAGGATCTGAATGGGGCCAACAATATAAGTTATTTTATGGAAAAGGTTACACAGATTTAGAGCAATGATAAATGATAGTATGGCTTACATAAAAAATGATTAGAAAATCAGACACTATCTTAAAATTGGTCGTTGGAATAAACAATCACCTTAATACTCCACATGAACACATCATTAATGAGTGATAAGGCCATCACTATTAATTTTATGATGGGAATAATGAGAAACTATAAACTTGAGTAGAGAGGAGACCTTCTCATGTTTTCTTTGATTAATCCATTGCTACGACCATAAGTATTAAAGAGACTTCACAATTGACAAACTCCAACAAAAGGAATATTTTATGCAAATTAAGTGGAAGAGCCAAAATAGTTTGCATTGGGATCCAATGTGAACAGTGCACTTTAGACAAATGCATCCTATCCACCCATCATCAGATAAGCATTATCTATCAAATTAATATTATGAAGAGAAGATAATATATCAAATTAATATTATCAAGAGGGATGTCGTAAAAATAAATCCTTGGTCTAGGAATAAAACATAATAAAATTAGAAGTAATGCTAAAATAATCCATTATTCTTATTTAATTTTAGCCTCATATATAAGCATAAACATAAGCATAGAACATCATAAACCCATGTAAACTCGTGATCCATTTAAACACTTGTTCTATAAACCTAAGGCATAAGTGTAGACCATGATAGACCCATTTAAACCCATGATCCATTTACACTCTTAACCTATCAACCTAGGTTCAAACCTGTGTGGGTTTAAAATTTCATTTCTTATTAAATATGGAATTTTGCATTTTGATTGTGTAATTTTCAATTTGCAATTTCAATAATTCCAACTAAATTTTAAGAAAAAAAATCCAAAACACAAAATTTTTGGAATCCTTTGATAATTACCACCAAAATGTCAAAATTTTACGCCTTATTTATTTTATGGATTTTACCATGCACTAAATTGTTACATTAACTTATGTGATTGTTACAACCATCATGTGGCAACATTAACTTATGTGATTTTTACAACCATCATGTGGAAAGCTTACATTATTTATTTAGTTTACTTTAGAAATGCAATGCTTCTTATTTTGATTATAATATTGGAATGTTTTACCATGTCAAAGATCATAAAAAAATGTTTGATTTGTTTTAACAAATTTGTATGAGAGCTTGCTTGTGTGTCAAAATACAATGGATTATTTATATATTTACTGAGCATGGATTTCTTGACAGAGTTTACAAACTTTATTGCAGGTTAGTCAACAAATTCTCCAGATTACAATTTGTAATCCTAGTCTTAGTGTGCATAAATTATATGCCTCTGTCAAATGCTAAAAGATTGTTGTGATATCCTTTGTCAAGCAGGGCCTTTTGAGAAGATCAAAACCAATCACTTCCTTACATATATTCTAGGATATTTCTTAGAGTGTCCCCCTTGTTACGGAGAGAAATTCCTATGGCTTGGGGTACCAGAACAGACAGCTTGACTCCAGAAATCAATCCTTTCCAATATGCAATAGAAAGTAAATGTCTAACACTAAAGGATCATACCTCATACCTTATTTCGTACGGTTGAAGTAGGTCCCCATTGAGATTTCCAACTTTAGCTTGGATTGATAAATTACTTCCTCAACAAAAAGTAAACAATACGAGCATACTATATATCATGGTGTTAGATCTATTCTAGCATATATAATCAACAATGTATAAACATTTGAAATCATCCCATGGATAAAATATTCATTCAAACACACATTATTGGACAGGAAAAGATATTTATATTAATATAAATCATAGATTACAATAGATACAACCTCTGTCAGCACATCTGTGAACCAGAGAAACTGAATCCCCCACTTGGGCCTCCACCACCTCAATCCTCCATCTCTCAATAGCAAGCTCACAAGAAAAAGGCAACCTTGGGAAGAACACAAAAGTGCTCCAAGAGACAAAGGGATGCGGACTCAAGCATAAGTTCTAGCAACAATGGACTATAGTTTCTTTGCTCTCAATTCTCTCATATATCTTCAATGTACCATAGAGTTCCTTATATAGATTTTCAGAGGGGTAATGAAAGGTCGAATCTGAGCGATCTCAAGGCATAGGGAAGGCCAGGAGTCAAGTGAGTCAGATCCATGTCAAGGAAAACTCCAAAAGGATTTGGATTTTGTACACATCCCGATGTACGAGGTTTTAGTGGTCAAACCCGCATATATACGTGATTAAGGGTTTAAAAATCGTGTGTATCATTTTTCACATGTTTTTAGGGATGGTCAAGGAAACATCAAAGGACAAAAAATGGTCCACAGGGTCTAAGGAGTCTGCAAAGGGACAGGGGAAGGCCATACAAAGTGTGATTCACTTGGAGTGGTAAAATCAGCTATAACAGATGCCCCCTAATGTGTGAGGTCAGAGGGGTCATACGATGGCCGAAATACATTATAAGTCCATCCCAGAAGTGGAGTGATGAAGGATCCCAAATGGAATATTTTTGGGAAATAGGGCAGACCCAGGTTTTACACCTTTTACTTCGCACCAACAAAAGACCCACAGTGTTGGCCCTTTCGGTAACAACTTGCGCGCAGGTTGCAGTCTCACCCGAAACAGCTATGGGGTGCCGCAGAATCAGGTTTCTGCAAGTAGAAGAGGGATATTACTGTACCTTTAGCCTTTAATAACTTATAATCAATTAGCACAGAGCTCCAACATTCATATATATAACTTCGCAGATAGATAAACAAACAGTGACTTGCTTAACCCTTTACTGGGAATTCACAGCGACGCTATTTGTTAGCAGCGATATTACTTATCATATATATATATTTATCAATGCATAAATAACATAACCAAAATAACACAAGAACCAAAACACCAGATATAACGTGGTTCACCCCCAGTGTAGGGGCTACGTCCACAGAACTGTGTTTTATTCAACTCTTTACAAAATCACAGTTCTGATCTGCGCACTCAGCTGCAGATCCCTTCAAGTCCTTAAAGCGACGCACACAGCTACAGGCCTCTGCGCACATAGTTTCAGATCTTCTAATAACTTACAAAAACCCTCTGCACACACAGTTGCAGAGGTCGTCCACGCACACAGCTGGGACTTAACCTTTTCTTACCAAAATAGCCTTAGCTTCATAGCAATTCCTTATACATAAAAGCCTAACCTGACTTATTTACAGGAGTGCCTATTTATACAATGCACTATTGCAAAACCACGGACTCAACCCATGAGCACCCCAAACCCTAAACCCTGGACTTAAACCATGGGTTAATTACAAAAGGAGGGCTTTGATTCAACCCTGACACCCCTAAGACTATTTTGAGCCGTAACTCCGCTTACAAACTCCTTCAAGCCCGCGAAGTTACCCACCTTAAGGACCGTTAGGGTGCGCGCCCCAACAGGCCCCTAAGACTCAGCAGTGTCCCGTCGCCGGGCACTCATCTACGTTTCTGGCGGTAGAATCCTGTTGGCAAAACATAGCGCACAGCTTGCTGAATCCCTCCATGTTTTTGTTGGCTGCTTGCTTCTTTCCTTCGTAATATTTCTATTGATTAAGGCCTGTTGGATCTATCAGTGACCCCATCCTTTGATCTGCTTGCCAAACATTTTGACCAGTGACCCCATCCTTCGATCTGCTTGCCAAACATTTTGACCAGTGACCCCATCCTTCGATCTGCTTGCCAAACATTTTGACCATCCACAACTTAGGGTCCCTAGAGTTGCGTGTCAAGCTGCATAAGACAAATAGCCGCTTTGGTTCTGCCAAACCAAAAGGATCCATGGCGGGGTTCTCTAGAGTCTTCTTGTGAGGCCTTGTGCCTTTCGTCACTCCACATTAGAGAGAACTTCTACTTTTCTTCGTCCGGTTTAGAGCAAACTTTTGCCTTTCTTTGTACCTTAGTCAAACATGGCTACACGGAGGGGATTGCTCAGAAGGTTCTGTAGACCTCTCTCTCTGAACTCTCGTAATAACTCCTGGACTTCATGATCATTGGACATGGTTCTAACTGAACAAACTCAAAGGAGTGCTCAATGTAGGGGTCACAGGCCGGTGTAACTTCTTATAGAATCCTGCAACATAATCTATCATCATGTTGCATTAATGGCGTCGAATCTAATGGAGTGTTGAAAATCCTATCCACACGGCGCCAGATTTTCCCAAAATCTCATCATTACAAGCAGTTATGGCAATTTTCGTGCCGACGTCGCCAAGTCGAATTTGTCCCATACATCACATTTTAGGTTGCAACACACCTTGAATCTTTGACGTAACAACTAACTTCAGCTTTAACCTACGACCCAATATTAACCTTCGATCCTTCCTGACCCACGTTGTACCCACACTTCATCTTTCGAACTCAAACAGTGTTCTACACTCCATAGCTCTAAGGACAACTTCATTTATAATCTAGTACCCAATTTCAACTATTCTTGGTACTTAGACTTTCCTTCTTGGGGCTACTTATGATTCGAAGGTCCCGGCCTGTCCCTGTACTTTTTTAAATGACTGCCATTTACCATAGAAGGGAAAAGTTCTCCATTCAACTTAGCTAGCTGGACTGCGCCCCCATCAGTAACTTTTTGCACTATATATGGTCCCTTCCAATGTGTCTTGAACTTTCCTAGGAATTTCATGAATTTACTATCATATAAGAGCACAAGATCACCCTGCTGGAACTGTTTCTTCTTGATGTGTCTATCATGCCATGTTTTTTCTCGAGCTTTCTGCACTTGCTGCTGGAACCCTGCAATAAATCTATTCTCTTCAAGTTCTAGTATCTTTGTCAGTCTTTCTATCATTACGGCTGGGTCATCCATCTCTATGAAAGCAGATATTATGAGGCTACGAACAATGTACTCCATGGGCATGACTTCTTCTTGCCCATAGACCAACCTAAAAGGTGTATGGCCTGTCAGCTTCTTGCAAGTAGTTCTATAAGCCCATAGTACTGCTGGAATTCTAAGATCCCAGTCATTTCTGTTAACATTACAAACCTTCTTCAAAGCATGTTCAAGGATCTTGTTAAAATCTTCGACAGTCCCATTTGCTTGTGGATGATATGTAGTACTCTTCTGATGATAAACCTGAAATTATTCATTCAATACTCCAATAGTCTTGTTTAGAAAATGTGATCCTTGATCACTCATAAGAACTCTAGGACACCCAAATCTCGACTAGATGTTGTCGAAGATGAAATTCGCAGCTGTAGCAGTGCTACAGGTATTGACTGGTTGAGCTTTGGCCCAACGGGTAAGGTAATCAGTCGTTGTAATGATGTATCTGGCTCCTGACTTCTTCGCAGGGGGGTTGATAGGGCCAACAAAATCAATATCCCACTTGTCAAATGCTTGTAAGGTTACCTGCGAGACTAGAGGCATCTCATCCCTCCTGGATGGTTTACCTGTCCTCTTACAGATGTCGCAGCTATGGCAATATTCCCTTGCATCCTTGTGAACTGTGGGCCACCACAAGCCGGCTGACAAAATATTTTGTGCCGTAGCCTTTCCTGCATAGTGACCTCCTGCTGCGCCGGAGTGTACCTCAGCCAAAATTTGTGGCTTTTCGTGCTCCAAGACACATCTGAGCAATATTTCATCCGGTCCCATTTTATACAGCTGTCCTGCTATTAGGGTAAATTCAGCGGTACAAACCACCAGTTGCTTCTTCTGCTGTGTGGTCATCTCGACGAGCGGGAAACCTGTAGACAAGTACTTAACAATGTCCTGAAAGTATTCATCAACCATCTGAATAGAAAACAACTGAGCGTCAGGAAGACCTTCGGCCAAACTGGGAGGTTCTTCACCTGACTCGAGCCTCGACAAGTGGTCGGGTCCTAGGTTAAGTCTTCCAGGCTTAACTATGATCTCAAATCATATTCCTAAAACCGAATCAACCATCTGCATATCCATCCACCTAGCACAGGCTTGTTAACCAAATACTTCAAAGCAGAGTGGTCAGTGAACATCTTAAAATGAGATCCTAACAGATAATGTCGAAACTTCTGTAATGCATACACCATAGCTAGACCTTCGCGTTCTGTCATAGTATAATTTTTCTCTGCTATGGACAATTTTCTGCTTGCAAAAGAAATAGGGTGATCGATATTACCTGCACCTGACTGAGCCAGTACAATACCCAGAGCAATGGAGGATGCATCGACATGTACATGAAACTCCTTATTCCAGTCAGGGAATACTAAGATAGGGGCAGTGACCATCTTTTCCTTCAAAATATCCAAGCTTGCTTGGCATTCAGGTGTCCACTCGAACTTAATATCTTTCTTCAACTGTTTTTCCATCGGAGCAGTGATCTGGGCATAGCCTTTGATGAATTTCTTGTAATATCCAGTGTGACCAAGCGTAGTGCGAAGCTGTTTAACGGACTTCAGAGGTGGCAAGTTCACAATAATAGCTATCTTCGCAGGATCCATCATCAATCCTTGCTTACATACAATGTGGCCAAGCAGAATTCCAAAAGGTACACAAAATATACACTTTTTCAAGTTCAAGGAAATCTGGTGCTGTCTGCACTTATCCAACATCAGTCTTAGACTATTTATATGGTCTTTTAATAGCCCAAAGATGGTCCAATAATCAAAATAAACTTATAGGAATTTATGTATAAGTTCCTTAAATGCAGAGATAACTACTCTTGAAAACATAGCAGGGGCATTCTTCAAACCAAAGGGCATAACGGTGTACTGAAAGGATCCCATTTCTGCAGCAAAGGTTGTCTTATGTCGATCCTATGGAGCAATTCTGATTTGATGGTAACCTGAAAATCCATCAGTAAAAGAGTATACTTCACTTATCCAACATCAGTTTTAGACTATTTATATGGTCTTTTACTAGCCAAAAGATGGTCCAATCATCAAAATAAACTTCTAGGAATTTATGTATAAGTTCCTTAAATGCAGAGATAACTACTCTTGAAAACATAGCAGGGGCATTCTTCAAACCAAAGGGAATAACGATGTACTGAAAGGATCCTATTTCTGCAGCAAAGGTTGTCTTATGTCGATCCTATGGAGCAATTCTGATTTCATGGTAACCTGAAACCCATCAGTAAAAGAGTATACTTCTTGACCCTTGACATTGTCTAGCACTTCATCTATAAAGGGAGTGGGGAAAGGATCATGTAGGCAAGCATCATTCAGCTTCCTCAGATCAACACAGATTCAGATTTCACCTTTAGTCTTCTTCTCTTGTACCACCATAGGACAAACCCACTTGGATTCTTCAACAGGCTCAATGATTCCTGCAGCAAGCATCTTATCTAGCTCCACCTTAACTTTTTCCTTATACTTAGGGTTCAACCTATACGGGCGCTACTTCACAGGCTTCACATCAGGTTTCAATGAAATCTTTATCACACCGATGTCTCCAAGGATACCTTTCATCTCAAAGAACTTCATCGAAAATAGGTCCTGATACTCATGGAGAAGTTGGGTCACTTTGCTTACCATCTCTTCATCCCAATAATATCCAATGGTAGCATACTTAGGTTTTTCTTCTGATCCAATGTTGATGGTCCGCATCTTCAGGGGCTGAGTCACTTTAGGTGCTTCGACAGCTGGTCCGTGAACTTCGCAGTATCTTTCTGACTCGGGGATAGCAACATTGCACGGATCATCATCCTTGTCAATTGCGAGGTTATAACATTCCACTGCATGAGCTTCTTGTATTTTCCAATCGGATCGATACTCTACTACTTCTTGGTCATCAAATACCTTTGTATGGATCAACCTGATAGCTGCATCTAAAGCTGGGCAAACTTCATTAGTGGAAAAGGTAAGCACAAAACTATCAGCAAGACAATTCCAACTTACAGTATCCCGGTGAAGCTCAGCCTCCCCGTACTAGTTCCTTGCTATCGGTTCCAGAGTATGCACAAATCTACGTACCCATTCCTCCTGAGGTACATGCTTCCATGCTTCATAGCACTGTACCAAATGTTCGTGGGAGCTAGACGTTCCATCAAACCTACATCGCACCTCCTAGGGCTGATCCATAAATCTCAGGCGAAGGAGCTTCTGACAGGCTTCCCAACTAGGAATGTTCTTTTTCTGGCCATTCCACCATCTGGCTGCTGTGGCTCTGAATGTTGAATCCAAAGTCTCCATTTTCTGTCAATCTGGTATCTGCGCTGAGAATTGTGCAATAAACTGTTATGGGTCTGACAAGCCATCATAAATAGGTAGGACACTTACCTGTGCGCCAAGCCATCTGAGAGATTTGGTAATTCGGGCGCATCTATGTCCGTGCAGCTCATACAGTTTGTTCTGCCAGTTCTCTAACCCATCATCTGAGTCCATCATATAGGAGCTGTCACACTACCAATCCATGATACCATTGTCTGTAGGATCAACATAATCTTCTTCCTTAGTTGTGATGTTATAAATGTGCTCCAGATCATCCTGATCTTCGTCTCTGAGGGGTTCTGTGTACCTTTCTCTGTTGATGTATATGTAACTTTGGAATGTATTCTTCTATGTATCTTATGTATTGTAACCCGATCTTTATTCCGAGATGTTTCTATTATGTATTTGAGTCATGTGGTTATTCCCCGATGTTCCGATCGGGAGGATTAATAATGTAATCAAGTCATATCAAGTCATTAGGTAAGTCCCCACAGTTTCGGGGCACTTGAGTTATTATACACTAATTAAGGTGTAGGCTCGAGTAGTAATTATTAGGTTGAGCCTACATGTGAAAAGGAAATTCAAGTGAACGGATGAATATAAATAGAGAGTGAGAGTCTCTCTATTTATCACATTGCGAAACACATCATTCACTCTCTTAAGTGAGGCGCACTTGTGGAGGAGGAAATATACTGGGACTAGAAGGCCACTGCTGTTGGGAGATCTCTTACTGTTTTGGTGCTGATTTTATCTTAGAGGAAGTTGTGGGGTTTTCTCCTTTATGGTTTCCCCAAGGAAAATCTCTTTGTGTCTCTTGTCTCTTGTGATGTGCTTATGTTTTATTGCTGTGCTTGTTATTCTCTCAGTGAAAAGATTATAAGTTCATAATGCTAGCTTAAATGTGATGAAAAACTAACATGGTATCAGAGCTAACTTGAGAAGAAGACATTGTGCAACTACAGGAACTAGGGCTTCCTAGTTTGTGGATCTTTCTCCACATATTTTCAGCAAAATTAAGGTGTAACAACTCTCCTCCTTAGGGCGCATCTTTCTGTCGAAGCGGAATTTGATTCCGAGCATTTTCAGTCTTCGATGCGGAAATTAGGGATTTCTACAGAAGATGAATTTTTTGAGTGAGACTAGCATAGGGTTATTATCCTCATCAAAACCAAAGTTTAGAGACCTGGATCAAGAAATTTGGTTGGGTAAAACTCCAGGAAAGTCAAACCCGAGTTTGACCCTGAGCTAGGAGAAACCCTAAATACTAAAACTGCTAAGTTTTGGTATAGTCACTAAATTATGAGATTGGCGAAGTCTCAGAAGCTAAAAATTGTAGGGGGCAAATATAAAATCCTAATGAAGCCTGTATCCAAAAATCAGACTTATATTCACTGTACTCCAGGAGATATGATCTCTCCACGTTAGGGTTCCAGCCTCTTCCAGAATTCATCCCTGAATAGGACATCTGGGAAGATCTGCAATATCTTGAGCTACAGAGGTCCAAATGGAATTCCTGAAGATTTTATAGAAATGGCATGGACTGTACTTTCGGTGGTCCGAATATCAGACTCATAATATGAACCAGTGACATGTGTCATGCCATACAACTTCACTATTCTGAACAGTCCTGTAACAGGTCACCTTGGGAAAAGGATCATAAATCCAAAATGGTGAAACCAATTCTAATGAAACTTGTGTTGTTGGATCAGGGACATGCGAGGTTACCTCAGTGCAAAATTTTAGACATATAGGAGCAGTAATTTTAGAGAAATCACAGACACAGTAACAGGCATTTCTGCAGAAGAAATTGAAAAATTAGGGCTTCCTGTTCCGGGAGCTTCCCTCCATTGTTTTCAGAAAAGGAGTACATTGGACAGCTCCATTTGAAGAGATATATCTGTTTGTCCAATCATATTTGAAAGATTCCAAGTTTTGAAAATTAGGGTTTCTATGACAAACCCTAGATCAGCGAACTCCAGGACAAGGACAAACACCTCAAATCAGTAAGATCTAATCCTTTGCTATTTCCATTTGAAGTTCTCATTTCAATATGATATATCACATCAGCTTGGTGACAAGATTGGGGAAGTTGACAACTTCCAATCCTGGAAGTATCTGATCTCTCTAAAGAAATTGGATTGGACATCTACCTGAGTATAGAGGTTCCAGTTTCAGAGGGAGATGAGGTTAGAAGCCTTTCACAAGAAGAACTTGGTCAAGGCCAAAGAAGACATCATGCTCATGCTGCAGAGGATGATGAACCATCCAGAAAGAGATCCATATATGAAAGTCAAGATTCTTCAAGCAAGGATGAATATGTTCTGATATCACCTCTCATAGGTAACATTACTTATGGAAGTGATGATTGGCTTATAGACAGTGGGGCTTCCAAAACATATGACGGGATTCAAGGAATCCTTTGTAAGACTGTCAGAACATGAATCACCTCACAAGGTGAAACTAGGAGATGACTACCAATATCCAATAACAGGTAGTGGGGAATCTTCATACAAGCTAGACTCTGGTAAGTCTCTAACAATGAAAGAAGTATTGTTTGTGCTAGGATTGAAGAAGAACCTTCTCTCCATTTCAGCATTGATGCAAAAGGAATGCGGGCTGCATTCATAGATGGTCAAGTCATCATATGGCCAAAAGAAAAGACTATCGATGATGTGGTAGTGATTGAAGAACAATAAGGAGGCTTATACAAATTGAAGGGATATCTAGAACAAGCCATGATCCATGACACAGTAGAGCCAAATGAGTTTTGGCATTACAAAGCACTACCTTTTGCAAGCAAAGCTGTTGAAGGTCTTCCAGAATTTCAAGCTATTTGAAGGGAAGAACAAAATCAGAATATGACTTAAAGAAACCAGTTGAAGAATGTGAAGATCCAGAATGAAGAGACCATACAGTCATAAGAGTCTCTCAAATCAAAGAACAACTTGAAGTGGTAAAAGAAAAAGTGAAGAATGCCAAAGTGGTGATGGCCACCTTGAATGGCCTCCCAGGATTGTGGAATTCATTCATGTGAGGAATGTGTGCCAGAAGGAAGTGATTACTTTCAATAGACTCTAGAAAGAGAAATCACAAGAAGAAGAATCTCAAGAAGAGAAGGTGGGAGCAACTAAAGATCAAGCTCTTTCCATCCAAAGAATATCCCTCAAGGAATGAGGAATATGAAGAACTCAACTCTTGAAGAACTTCTTACCCACTTTAGCTTTTGGATAAGAAACGATGCTATTATGAATGAAGAAGATGATGAAGCTGAAAGCTCAAGAAGGAGTCTACCCTCGAAACAAATAAAGATAAGTATTCAATTGTCATTTCATTATATTATTTTGTTATGCATTTGTTTATATTCAGTTATTGTATTATGCATGATAGGATGTTTGCATTAATGACATAATACTACTAATATGCATGTGATGGGTAAGTAGCTCATGGGGCTATACAAATTCTCCATTGCTAATTATCTAGAATGAAACCTCTTTGCTGACATATTGGATTAGTGCATAATCTCAATGTTGTCCTGGTAAAGATGGAAGGCATCTAGAAAGTTTCAATGAGATATGGATGAATGTTGTATTGGCTAAAGTAGTTGCATGATCATATAT
>LPNX011028341.1:13463-43463 GCA_001517045.1 Pseudotsuga menziesii
ACACACATGATGAGCTTGATGAATATCTTAACCTTTGCTACAAGGTTGATAGAGGATGACAAGCTCACAGATGGGTGCAAGATGAACTTTTGAAGAAGTTCAAGATAGAGGATCTTAGTATCCAGTGATCCTAGATGGATACTACTTGTCACTCTAGTACAGAATGTTTCAGTGCATAGAGTACGGAAGATAGAGGGAGTATGATGCTCCGCTTCAGAGGGAGTGATTGCAGAAGATCCTGAGGTTCGACATGGTACGACAGGATGGGTAGATTACTGATGATTCTAGGCTTTACTGAGAGTAAAGCAGATTACAACCTTTGATCCAAGGTTGAAGGTGGAAAACCAGTGATGCTCCTGTTATGTGTCGATGCACTACTGTTCTAGGTATGGAGGTGTCACAGAGTACAGATGGGATCTTCCTTGGACAAGGGAAGTATGCAGTAGAGATCCTAAAGAGGTTCGGGATGATGGACTGCAAGGTGATGGCCACACCTATGGCATCAAACCTGAAGCTATTGAGTGATGCTTCATCAGAGTCGGTTGATGCTACGATGTATCGTCAGATGATTGGGTCATTGATGTACCTGACGAACATGAGACCAGACATTTGCTTTGCTGTGAACACCTTGATCCAGTACTTGACAGATCCGAGGAGTGTTCACTTGATAGCTGCAAAGCATATTTTGAGGTACCTGAAGGGTACAATTGATTATGGGCTCAAGTACGATGAGAATCAGAAGATTAACCTGGAAGGTTATGTTGATTCAGATTGGGCAGGCAGTGCCATCAATAGGAAGAGTACTTCGGGATGTTGCTTCAGTATGGGATCAGGTGTGATATCTTGGTTTAGCAGGAAGAAATTTTGTGTGGCACTGAGTACAGCTGAAGCAGAGTATGTCGCAGCTTGTTCAGCTAGTTGTGAGGCAGTATGGCTGTGGAAGCTACTATCTGATATATTTGATCTCTAGTTGGATGCTACTTGTATACATTGTGACAACCAGAGTTGTGTGAAGTTGTCAGAGAATCCAATGTTCCATGACAAGTCGAAGCACATTGAGATCAAGTATCACTATATCAGGGATATGGTGCAGAGAGGAGTAGTGAAGCTCTTGTATGTTGCGATGGAGGAACAGATAACTGATGTATTGACAAAGCCATTGGCTAGGCTGAAGTTCGAGTACTTCAGAGAGAGACTTGGTGTTCTCCAGATCGAGGTTCCCTCCAAGAGAAAGTGATGAGACCCATATCCATTCTGACATGGTGAGAGGATCGGTTCCTTCCATGGGAAGATGTAAGGGCTGAGCCATTCTGTCATGGTGAGAGGATTTGGTTCCTTCCATGTCAGATATGAGTGCTAGAGATCCAAAACCATTCTGACAAGTAGGTCAGATATAAGGGCTGAGCCATTCTGTCATGGTGAGAGGATTTGGTTCCTTCCATGTCAAATATGAGTGTTGACTGCCATTCTGGGAATGGAGGCACCTGGTCAGTTACCAGGAACACTCAGTCCAGGATTGAGAGAGCCATTCTGACGAGTAGGTCAAATGTAAGGGCTAAGCCATTCTGTCATGATGATAGGGTTGCTCCCTTTCATGTCAGATATGAGTCCTGGCCATTCTGTCGAGCAAGACAGATGTAAGAGCAATTTCCATTCTAGGAATGGAGGCACCTAGTCAGTTACCAGGAACACTCAGTGTAATAACTGAGTAGCCATTCTGATGTGATAGAGGGATGTGTTCCAAGTTGATCAGATGTAAGGGCTGAACCATTCTATTCATGGCTAAAGGATTAAGTTCCTTCCATGTCAGATGTGAGTGTTGGCCATTCCGACGAGCAGGTCGGATGTAAGGGAAACTGCCATTCTCTAAGAGAATGGAGGCACCTGGTCAGTTACCAGGTAGCTCAGTTGAGGAGGACTGGGGGCCATTCTGATATGATTGCTGGTATGTGTTCCCCTCATGATCAGATATGAGTGCATGCCCTTCCATAATTGTGAGCAAGATGTGTTCCTGCCTTGATGGATGTAAGTGTTGAGCCTTGTCACAGATGATAGTAGGTGTGTCCTATCATGCTGGTGACTATAAGTGCTGTGCCATTTCACAGATGATAGTAGGTGTGTCCTATCATGCTGGTGACTATAAGTGCTGTGCCATTTCACAGATGATAGTAGGTGTGTCCTATCATGCTGGTGACTGTAAGTGTAGTGCCATTTTACAGATCGTAGTAGGTGTGTCCTACCATGCTGGTGATTGTAAGTGCAGAGCCTTTTCACAGATGGTAGTAGGTATGTCCTACCATGCTGGTGATTATAAGTGTTGATCCTTTCCACATATGGTAGTAGGTGTGTCCTACCATGCTGGTGGATGTGAGCGCTGTGCCTTTCCACATATGATAGTAGGTGTGTCCTATCATGCTAGTGGTTGTAAGTGCTAAGCCATTTCACAGATGATAGTAGGTGTGTCCTATCATGCTGGTGAATGTGAGTGCTGGGCCTTTCTGATGGGATTGTAGTTTACTACATGATCAGATGTGAGTGTTGGGCATGCCTTTCTGACGAGCAGGTCAGATGTAAGTGCTGGGCGAAGACCTAAATGAGGGTAGGCCTACAACCAGCATGAAAAAGGGCTGGCTCTATAGAACTTCCTATGACGAGAAGAATCATGAGATAGCACCAGTGTTGATCCAGATCGAGTGATGATCCACATCCAGTAATGATGATCCAGCAGTGATGATCCAGATCGAGAGATGATCCAGATCCAGATCCAGTCCAGTGATGTTGATCCAGATCAAGAGATGATTCAGATCCAGTGATGTTGATCTAGATCGAGAGATGATCCAGATACAGTGATGATGATCCAGATCGAGAGATGATCCAGATCCAGTGATGATGTTCAATGATGATCTAGATCGAGAGATGATCCAGATCCAGCGATGATGATCTAGATTGAGAGATGATCCAGATCCAGTGACGATGATCCAAATCGAGAGATGATCCAGATCTGAAGAAGACTTGAAGACAAAGATGACTTGAAGACGAAGATGACTTGAAGACGAGATGATCCAGCTGATACAGAGAAGAAGACCAGTGCTGAAAATTGTGTCGAAAGAATACCTTCCTAGTTAAGAGGGAGTGTTGATGTATATGTAACTTCGGAATGTATTCTTCTATGTATCTTATGTATTGTAACCTGATGTTTATTCCGGGATGTTTCTATTATGTATTTGAGTTATGTGGTCATGCCCCAATGTTCCGATCGGGAGGATTAATAATGTAATCAAGTCATATCAAGTCATTAGGTAAGTCCCCATAGTTTCGGGGCACTTGAGTTATTATACACTAATTAAGATGTAGGCTCGAGTAGTAATTATTAGGTTGAGCCTACGTGTGAAAAGGAAATTCAAGTGAACGGATGAATATAAATAGAGAGTGAGAGTCTCTCTATTTATCACATTGTTAAACACATCATTCACTCTCTTAAGTGAGGCTCACTTGTGGAGGAGGAAATATACTGGGACTAGAAGGCCACTACTGTTGGGAGATCTCTTACTATTTTGGTGCTGATTTTATCTTAGAGGAAGTTGCGGGGTTTTCTCCTTTATGGTTTCCCTGAGGAAAATCTCTTTGTGTCTCTTGTCTCTTGTGATGTGCTTATGTTTTATTGTTGTGCTTGTTATTCTCTCAGTGAAAAGATCATAAGTTCATAATGCTAGCTTAAATGTGATGAAAAACTAACATTCTCCTTGCGAGGGATCCAGTGGTACTATGACTCTCAAATATGTCCCTTCGAAGGTCATCTGTCTCTTCTTAAGGTTAATGACTACAGCATTTTCCATTACCCATTCAATGCCTAACAGGGCTGGATAGGGATTACTGTCATCAATGATCTCAATAAATTCAAAGTCTGCTAAAGTATTGACCCCATCAAGATCTACCGGGACACTAGGGAATCTCCCTAGGGGCACAATCCTCTGCTAATTGGCTAACCTCAACTGTATAAGGGACCAAGCAAGGGCAGGTTTTCCCATTTGTTCCTAGGTTTTCTTGGTTAGGACATTGACTTCTAATCCCAGGTCCAAAATGACATCAGTCATATCATACTCTCCTATCTGAGCATTCAATCTCATTTCCCTACCAGTTCTTATGACTCTATTAACAGTTTTTTCCTGACCAGAGCTTTGCTGAGGTTTACAGGAAGTGATAACTTTCTACAACTCACTTAAATCTTTCTGATTTCTTAAGAGTTTCAGGCAACTCTGTAAAAAGGAGGACAGTGTACTTACTTTATCCATCGAAGCTTCTTCCGTCTGCGACTGTGGCCGATGTGGTTGCGCAGGTGCTACTGGTGTGCGAACGAAATCTCTCTTGGCTTCCATGAATGTCTATTTTTCTCGTTTGAGATCAAAGGCTAGGATTTTCTCTGGGGCCTTACGAACCCAAGCCTTGGCAGGTTGTTTCTCCGTATTCTGTATGTGCGTCGTAGCTCCACTTCGCGTGACAACATTAATGGTTAGGGCAGGTCTTTGCTCGATGGAAATCATTTGAATATTCTAATTCAGGCCACTGCTTCTTTCATGGATCTTAGCTATCAGCTGCGGTCACTTCTCGATCACATGATCTACAGCGCGACAATACAGACATGTCGTGGTTGGGTTTCAGCAATCTCTAGCTAGATGCCCGGCTTGGTTACAGTTGTAACACACAACCTGGCCTCGGCCTCTTCCTACCATACCACCATTACCATGACCTCCAAAAGCACCTCTACTGGAGGCACCACCGTGGTAACCGTAGCCATCATTATTCTGTCCCTCATTATGTACCCGGTAGGCATCGTAGGTGCGTTCTTTCATGAGGTCATAACTACGGCACTCATCTTCATTATGTCCTACAGACTCATAGAATTTACTATAAGGGTTCTTAGGTACTTTCCCATACCTCTCGAGCAGATAGGAGTCTTCAGGTCGATGCTGACCTATCGTTCTGCAGAGCTCACAATATAGAACTGGAGGTTGAAATGGGTTTGGTGCACCAGTATTCAGGTAATTTCTTACCATAGGACACCGTTCCTTGTCGTGACCTTCTGTCCGACATTGCATACACCAAACCTCTTCATGACCGGGGTTTCCTTTCTTCATATCGTAGAGCTCCAGGGCCATAGCTTCCAACTACGCTTGGATTTGAGCAATACTAGAATTATCTCCGACAGGGGCGGTCTCAAGCTTCATCGCGATTTCCAGAGCCTCTTGCTGGTTAGCAACCTTCTGTTGCATGAGTGGAGTTCTGACATGTGGTAACAAGTCTGGAATAAACCATTCCTTGTGCTGCGCAAGTCCAATGGTAAAACTGACTTGGTCTAGTATAAATTTGAACCTCTGATCAAAGTCCCACACTGATTCACCGCGCCGCTGCTGAATCTCTTTCAATTCAGTGATACACTGCGATTCTGATTTGTGCTTCTTAAATTCTTTGATTATTGCTGCTTTAATATCATCTAAAGCATGACTCTGAGTGCTGGAGAATTTCATGAACCAGGTCAAAGCCCGGTCCCTGAAAGAAGTAACGAGTTGCGCTCTTCGTACATCTTGATCGGTAATGTTCTTAGCTTTCCACACTGCTTCACATAAAAACCAGAACTGCTCTAGATCCTCGGATCCAGTTCCTTTGAAAACAGGGAGCTTAATATCATCAATCATGTGGGCCATAGTAGATCTAGGGGGGTTGGGAGGGGGGCAGGAATTCAGCGGGGGGGGATTTACTAGGCTAAACTGACCTGCGACAGGAATACTCAGGCTAGGGTGAATTTCAGACTGCGACGGATTTTCAGGGATGATAGGGCTACGCTGCGGGGTTACCGGAGGGTTTCCGACCGAAGTGTTTTTGTTAGGGTCTGAATCGACGGGATTTATAGGGGAAGATGCGGTATCATGACCTAAGGAATAGGATCCAAAATCTCGCTTGTACCTTTTTCCACTTCGTAGCAAACCACTTTGCTCGGTGAAGGTGTTGTCACTTGCAAACATATGTTAGTAATAACAAATCTAACAGTCTGATTCAGTCAACAATATTCCTTTTTCAGCCAATAGCATTTTAATTCTTAAACTAAAGGAATTCAACAACTTACCCCTTGGTCCTCTGAAAAACTACCGCTTGGCCTCACTAAAGGAAGTGCTTGTATCGATGGCGAACTCTGTCACAAATGCCTCAAGGGTTCGCGTCGTCCAGAAATCAACCACGCGAGATATCTTGTTGTTTACCCTTTTCAATATATTAACTCTTGCAGGGGTCCAAGAAAGAAACTGACCTTCTCGAAAGTTCGTCCTTCGCTTGGCCAACTTGGATAACCACTAGTGCAATTTTATGTGGTTACTACCAAAGAAAATTTCATAAACGTCACAAAAAACATACCTTTGTAAAAATTCACTTGCACTACGGCGCAGATCTTTGTTCTCTTGCTCAGCGAATTTCAAATAAGTCTCATCAAGCCAATCACTGATTTCCTTCACAGAGGGTCTCCAGAACATAGCCCTCGAGGTACGACATAAACCCCTCTTGAGCAGATACTGAGTTCAACTGGCAACGAAACCAATTTGTTGGACAATAGGGCAGACCCAGGTTTTACACCTTTTACTTCGCACCAACAAAAGACCCACAGTGTTTTCCCTTTCGTCAACAACCTGCACGCAGGTTGCAGTCTCACCCGAAACAGCTATGGGGTGCCGTAGAATCAGGTTTCCGCAAGCAGAAGAGGGATATTACTGTACCTTTAGCCTTTAATAACTTATAATCAATTAGCATAGAGCTCCGACATTCATATATATAACTTCGCAGATAGATAAACAAACAGTGACTTTCTTAACCCTTTACTGGGAATTCACAGCGAAGCTATTTGTTAGCAGCGATATTACTTATCAGATATATATATTTATCAATGCATAAAGAACATAACCAAAATAACACAAGAACCACAACACCAGATATAACATGGTTCACCCCCAGTGTAGGGGCTACGTCCACAGAACTGTGTTTTATTCAACTCTTTACAAAATCACAGTTCTGATCTGAGCACTCAGCTGCAGATCCCTTCAAGTCCTTAAAGCAGCGCACACAGCTACAGGCCTCTGCACACACAGCTACAGATCTTCTAATCACTTACAAAAACCCTCTGCACATACAGCTGCAGAGGTTGTCCACGCACACAGCTGGGACTTAACCTTTTCTTACCAAAATAGCCTTAGCTTCACAGCAATTCTTTATACATAAAATCCTAACCTGACTTATTTATAGGAGTGCCTATTTATACAGCGCACTATTACAAAACCATGGACTTAAACCATGGGCATCCCAAACCCTAAACCCTGGACTTAAACCATGGGTTAATTACAAAAAGAGGGCTTTGACTCAACCCCGACACCCCTAAGACTATTTTGAGCCGTAACTCCGCTTACAAACTCCTTCAAGCCCGTGGAGTTACCCACCTTAAAGACCGTTAGGGTGCGCTCCCCAACAAAGACCAACCACCCAATCAGCATAGTACAATGATACAAATCTGCACATACTGCAAATACATATAGTAGTCCCGGATACATAAGAGTACAATGGCCATGAATAGGCATGATACAAGATACCACATAAGTGGTCATCACCACATACAATATACATAGATCAGAATCTCCATGACGAAGATATACAAAGGACCATGATCTCCATAATGGCTGAAGATATATAATAGATCAAGATCTCCATAGTGGTTGTAAATGTTTGACATATACTGGAATCAAGTCACGAGAGCTGAAATCTCATGAACACTGGAACGATCAAGGAGGTAGCATATAAGAGATGCCACCAATCTGGAAATTCTTCTACACAAACCGCTACGAGTACATGTCCTACTATGTGAATAGAGGTGTTGAGGTCGAACATAGTAGTCCATCGTCTGATTACCAGTCATTAATGTATACCATTAACAAACGCGAGATCACCCACTAATAATGAAAATGGGAATCAAGGTACTAAAGTGCAGACTAACAAGTGTGAATAAATGTGTTGAGGTCGAACACTTGAGAGGATCCATCGATCAGGGGACATTGATGTATTCCCAAAGACTATCGATGGCAAGAGAACCTGCCACTGATGACTGCAAGTCTCAAGGCACTCAAAATGACTCTAGATTCCAATCCCAGAATAAATGATCTAAAGTCGATGGGATGAAATCCACTGGAAGGAGGGCATTAATGCCTCCCCCATCATCCAACATGAGGTACTCAGCAAAGCTGTATAATGTGGAAGGACTCGATCATAGGGTGCATGAACCAGTAACTGTACTGGAAATGGACGACATGAAAAGTCAAGACAACTGAGGAATGGCCAACTCAGGCTTCAACTTCCTTTGAACAAGAGCATAACAGTGTATGGTGACTGAATAAAGGTAGCATAGACTCGATATACAAACTGGGACATCTTTGCGACACAGGAGGCATCGACAGAGGCTCCATGGGGACTGGAAGCTTAACCAGTCGGTGGAGATAAACTCAGATAAACGAGTATAGCTCCTAAATTCAAACTATAAACCCAACCAATGGATGTGATATACAGTGCTCTGTTCGAAGGTGACACAACTCGACAGCTGCCAAAGATAACATCTTTCCTTGTCTGGCTTTTTGGTTTTTTTATTTTTTTGGACTTTTTCAAATATTTAAAAATCTTTAAAAAGAATAAAATTGCTTTATAGTTACAGACTAGGAGGAGATGAGTGTCATAAGGGCAAACAAACTAGTTCCAAGTAGTGGAACATACCTATGCTCAATGCAAGGATACATGTGTAGGATATCGACACTCAGGGGAAAATCCCCTCCCGGTAAAAGGGGAATCAAGCTGCGAAGAATATAAAAAATGGCTCTGCATGGCTAGACATGAGACAAGCTAAGGATATATGGCTGAAACGCAATGTCAGGGAAGCCAGCATAAAGCTCAATAAGGCAGGAAAACCTCATGATAATGCATTCACAACTTGACATGCGGGAGTCCTGAGGGAAATATGCCAGCAAAAGATCAACAGGAGTATGAGGTTCTTGCGAAATGTCATGGAAGTACTATACAATGAACTCCCACACCCTAAAGGAGAAAACGTCAGCATGGGCACTAGATGCAAATAAGGCACTAACTAGGGTACCCATGTAAGGTGAAGCTCTACCACTCATGTCATGCCACTTCTAAAACAGCAAGAAGGTTCTGTGACATAATAGAGTGGGTTCGTACCTAAGGTTATGATGAAATAGTCATGAGGTCATGCAAAATGAAAACGGTGATGAAACCTAACCTATATGTCATTTTATACATGATACCTAAGATCGGCATGAACGGGTCAATCCAACGGCAGAAACTGCACTGAAAAAGGCTTCCTACACCATGAGTTAGGTAAAAAATGGTCCAAAATGATTAGAAATTGTCGAAACTATAGGAAGGGGGTAAAAATTTTCAAAATTTTGAGAAATTTCTATAAATAGTAAACAATTCAAAATATTATAAAACATTTGAAATTTTTACCCATTTGAGCTCATATTTTCAACAGCAAATTCCAGGAGATCCAGCCGGCGAAATCCACTACCGTTTCTTCTAGGTACTAAGTTTTCTAGGCCAAACTAAAAAGGGCACTATGTCCCACGCAGAAATCGAGGGTTTTTTCATGTATAGGGCTGGATATATGCGGAAAATGCCCCCATACTTGCGTACATACATGGCTATTTGGAAAACAGTCGCATATGAGGCCACACATAAGATTTTTTAAGTAATATAATGGGAAATTTTGAAATTTTTTGTGCAAGATGGTCCTAGAGTGGAGAGAGCATGAACATGGTGAGGTAGAGGAGGCAGTAAGGGCCAATCTAATGGCTCAACAAGCTCTACGTGCATGTGGACTCTATAAGTTTTGGTGTATTGGTGGCTTGAGAGCCAAACAAGGACTATTGCAGATGCTGGTGGATTATTGGGATCCAGATTCAGAGTCCTTCCAGATATATGGGATGTCCCTCACTATAGAGGTGGAGGACATATACTTCATTACTGGGCTTTCTCGACGAGGAGAAGTAGTGAACCTTCGTTCTTGTGGTGGGCTAGGAGGTGGCCTGACTATTGATGAGTACATTGCGGTGTACTGCTATCCAGACACAGAGAAGGTGGGGAGTTAGGTTCCTACCAACACTTTACAGGTGTTGGGCCTAAATGTCATACTATTGACATTGGGCAGGATAGCAGGCTTGGAATCACTCCACCAAGCCTCGCGGCCTCTGATGTTCTATGCAGTGGAGTGCATGAGACCCACAATTTATAACTGGAGCACTACACTACTGAGCAACATGAAACATTAGCTCAATGAGTGTAAGGCAGGAAAAGTGCGGAACTTCAGGTTCAGCAGTATATTGAGCACATTTTTCTTCGAGCATGTTCTAGGATTGAGCCCCAGAGTGGACGTTCATCTTCACGGGGTTCGATATCCGGCCCAACAGCGTTGGGAAGATGCAATGCGCAAACTGGGGGAAGGTAGGGTGGCCAACCCCTATCGAGCTGACTTCTTTCCGTGGTGGTGACGACAGATAGTTGCCATCGATGACTACCCCTATGCGGAGATAGATTTTTGGGGGGACCCGAACATGACGCTACCACCAGGATCGGCATATGGCGATATAGGTAACGAATATCGACCCTCTCCTTTTTAAATTTTTTTAGTTTTTTAATTTTTTTTGTGTTTTCTGATTATATGGAATCAAAAGACATATTTTTGCATGACAATACATAGTGACATCTAGAATTGTTGGCTGGAAGGCTTCCCTCATCACAGACGGAGGGAAAGAGGAGATGATATCACGGGTGTGGATGCGGAGCGGACGCTCCATAGCATTCATACCAATTTTGTGAGGCTGACACACAAGGTTCCCATGGTGCAAGTCAAGGACTTGCCTGAGGCTATGCAGCACCAGGTGGTGGGTGTAACATGAGCATGGGTGCGATTGTTCTGACGGCTAGATAGAGTCGTAGTGACTTTCCATGATCACAATCCCCCTCCTCCTCCATAGGATTAGATACCTAGGAGTCTATACATTTTGTACTATCGTGTATTATATGTTGGTGGCTCGAGAGCCCCAATTTTGTATCATGACACTATGTATTACCACATTTTGGATGTTTATATAAAAAGTTTTATGGTGATCGATTTATTTATTTACATGTGTAAAAATTGTGTTTGTGATGAATTTATTATGTATGAGACAAATGCCAATCTAACACATAGTTAGCATATGAGTCAGCAACTTGATTATTAATTCTTGGAATGTGTATGTATGTTATGTTGTCAAATTTCCGTTCTAATAATCTCACACGTAAGAATCTTCTTAATAACATCAGATCTCTAACATGGTACAAACCATTAAGCTGTGACACTACTAACTCTAAATCAAGATGTACCTCAAGAGAGAGAACGCCATGTGAAATGGCATCCCGTAGAAGCTCAATAACGGCACTATATTCAGCAACATTGTTGGAAGATGGCTGCAGACATATGCCTCCTGAAGATAGTACCTGACCCATAGGAGTATAAATCACCCAAGCAGTAGAGGCTGAGTGTTGAGTGTGATGGCTCGCACCATCCACAAATCCTATTTAGGTGGAATATTCCATTGACATCTTCCAAAAGAAAATGAAACTAATCACAAACCCGATCACTATAAGAAAAAGACCTAACTATGCAAAACTGTACAATAATATACAATAACCAACCTTGGTTGAAAATCATGCATAGTACTTCTTGAGATAGAGCACATTTCTAGGCTCCGCCAAGGCCGTTCCCTCGTAATCCACTAACTCATAAGCACCCTTCTCTAACGCACGTTTGACCACGTAAGGACCACGCCACAAGGGATTAAATATCCCCGCCCCCAAAGGTTCTTTCAGTTGATCCCACAAAAGGACCAATTCTCACTCACTAAACCTTCTTGGATGGACAAAATTATCGTACTAGACCTTTACGCGATGTATATCGACTTCTAAAGCCACCAAGGCATTTCGACACTGCTCGTCAAGTTGCTCAAGGTGGACCAAACGATCCTCCAATGGTGAAGTGTCTGGTAATAGTTCTACAGCTAGCTTCAAAGAAGGAATCTCACATTCAACCGGCAATATCGACTCCACTCCATGTACAAGTTGATATGGAGAAAAACCCGTGGCAGTCTTAACAGCAGTTCTATATGCCCACAAAGTAGCATATAACATGATGTGCCAATTATTCTTGCTTTGTGTGATGGTTCATTGGAGAATGGATTTGAGTGATCTATTTACTGCTTCTACCTGTCCATTCTCTTGAGGGTAGTAAGAGGAGGAATTCTCTTGCTTGTACCCTAACTTTGATGCCAACCCTTCCATCATGCAGTTCTGAAAGTGCGAGCCATGGTCGGTGACAAGCTCTTTTGGAATCCTGAACCGAGTAATAATCTGGTTGAATACGAAGTGGGCAACTGTCTCACTATCGGATTTAACTGTAGGCATATCCTCAACCCATTTCATGAAATAATCAACAGCCACTATTATATGATGGTTCCCCCCAGCTGAAGCTGGGTTGCAATCCATAAAATTGAGCCCCCACTTAGTGAAGGGACCAGTGGTGATAATGGGATGTAACGGGGTAGGTTTCAAGCACATATTATGTGTGAACACCTAGCAAGGGTGGCACCTCTTGACCGCATATACACAATCCTTAAAGATAGATGGCCAGAAATAACCCGCTCTTAAGATCTTTTGAGTTGTAGAAATCCTAGATAAATGACCACCACACACCCCTCCATGGAAACCATTCAGCACTACCTTAGCCTCCTCATGATTTAAACAACATCGTAAAATTGAATCTATCCCATGGCGATACAAAGTGTTATCCACTATGAGGTAGTTCTTAGAGACGTGACGTAAACGTCGTCGTTTATCCCATGAGAGGTGAGTAGGGGTCTTCAATGTTTGTAAATATATTATGATATCCCCATACCATGGGTCTAAAGTTGAGATTAAGAAGATGTGGTCATCGACAAACGTATCTTCACAAACTAACTCCTCGACCTCGCTCGGGAAATCCAATATAAGCTCTGCAAAAATTAAAGAATTATTCGACTTTGCCGAAAAAAATTTGAGATTGAATTCTTAGAGAATGAAAATCCATTTATTATATTTTCCCCCAATCATCCTTCGAGTGAGGACGAATTGAAATAGATTGACATAGGCCACAACCAAGGTTTAGCGAAGGAGAATATAATGTCTCAACCGTTGAACCGCATGTACGATAGCTAAAGCAAACGTCTCGACATGAGAATAACGAATCTCTGTGCCAATAAGGTTTTAGCTCATATAATATATGACATGATCTTAGAGCTCCTCATCCTCTTGAACCAAAACCATACCAATCGTTTCCATGGACACGGCCACATAAAGTAGAAAATCACGGCTATAATCTGGGGGACTAATCACCAGGGCTGATTCTAGGGCTTGTTTGAGTGCATCAAAGGATGCCTGGGCTTGCTCATCCCAACAAAAGGTGGTGTCCTTCTTCAATAGACGCATGAAGCCTCTAGTCAAATTGGCAAAGTTGACAACAAATCTCCGTAAGAATTTTTCCATGCCTTGCAAACATTGAAGATGACGAATATTCTTCAGGGGAGACAACTGAAGTATTTCCTCAACCTTCAAAGGGTCGACTCTTATACCCTCTTTAGAAATGATGAATCCTAACAAATGACCTGACTTCACACAAAAGATGCACTTATGAGGATTTAACCTAACCAAATAATGTCGACATCTTTCAAATACCAATCTCAAGTGATAGGGATGATGCACTCTCATATGAGAATGAGCAGCAAGGTCATCTAAAAATATCTCGATAATTGACTTGAGATCGTGGAAGATCAAGGTCATTTCCCACTGAAATGTAGCTTTGATTTTTTTAAGGCCAAAAGGAATTTTCCGATATGCAAAAGTTCCCCAAGGACAAATAAATGCAGTCTTATGTTGGTCCTCAGGTTTAATTTGTATCTGATTATATCTGGAAAAGCTGTCCATAAAGGAAAAATCCTTGCTTCCCGCACCCTCATCCAAAATCTAATCAATAAATGGTGTGGGGAAATTGTCCTTAGGATAGGCACGATTCAAATCACAGAAATCAATACATATGAGGATCGCTCCCTACTTCTTATCCACTGAAACAGGGTTTGAAACCCACTGCGTCAAGGGAACGGGATAGATAAAACCGGCTTTTAACAGTTTCTCTATCTCTGCCTTAATCGCGGGTGCTTTCCGAGGATTCACCACACGTAAGTGTTGTCGAATAGGCTTAGCATTGGGATAAGTATTAATCTCGTACTCGACAATACGAGGGTCGATACCTGACATTTTGTCATAAGACCAAGCAAAAATATCACAGAATTCTTTAAATAGCTTGATGTATTCTTGAATCTCGGCATGGGAACATTCCGCCCCAATATAGACATTCTCTATCCTGCCAGGATCGCGAGAGATATTGATAGGAATCGTTGAAGATATGTTCACCATGTTTCCATTAGCCATTGGACCAAGAGAGCTTAATGGAACCATAGGACTACCAACTCTCTCACTAATAACTGCCCTAAAGTCCTCATGCTCCAAGCAGTAAAGCTCGGGAAGAAAGTAAGATCTATGATGGAGTTCCTCCCATGGTGGCTCAACTCCCGACATAGCCTCAATAATCGCTTCATCTGAAGGGAAAATCGTATCAAGGTAGTCGTGGGCGTGAGAAGACTACACTACCCATGCCGGAAGCACATAAGGGTCCTCCTCCTCCGTCCGCGAAGAGGAAGGACTAGGCTCTACAACACATTTGAGATTAACTTGATAAGCTATCATAGTTGTAGGAAACAACATGTCCGTCACAATGGGATCACTCAGAGTACTCGGTGTAGGAAGAATACAAGGATATTCCATATGACTCGTGCGAAAAGACACCGACCTCATAAATGTCGAAGCCTCACTGGAACTAGCTCCTATCATAAGAATCGGTGCAGGACAACTAAAGCTTCCCATGAGGGATGGATACATGCCTACACCCACACTCCCAGTTTTCAGCTGAGAGTGTTCAACGATCAGGATCGAAGCTCCCGAAGATGCAGTAATAAATGGATTCTTGAATGTCATTTGATCAATCGTGACTATCTTCCCGTTATGTGGAAAGCATACAACGTGAAATAGGGAAGAAGAAACGGCTTGCATACTGTACATCCAATTCCTACCCAGCAAGAGATTGTATTCAAGGGGCGCATCAACCACCTCAACTTCTATCGCAACGGTCTTCCCTCCCAAATGGACTTTAAGGGAAGGAAGGATGCCGTGCAGCCTAAACGATCTCCCATCAAATGCAGTTAAAATGGTTGTTGATTTAGATAGCTCAGGGGAACCTAAACCCTTCCAACATGATAAAGACATCACAGAAGCAGCAGCGCCTTCGTCAATCACAGTGCACTTGACAGTCATATTAATACATTCTACGTGAATCAAAAGATACACACAGTAAGGAAAGCGAGGCTGAAGTCCTGCGGTTTCAAATTTAATCATGGAGGAAGAATCATCATCATTCACACCAAGGGCAGAAAGCAATGCCTTCCTTTGCAAAGGACAACTCTGAAGCACTTCCAATGCAGATATCGCATAAGGAGTGTGGCCCAAATCCTCGACAACTGAATAGTTTTAGGCGGCTCGGGCATTAGGATTGTGCCCCAAATGCTTAAGGACTCCCTTAGGAATGCGAGGTGTGGCTTCAGGTTTATCCATAGGTTTCTCAATACGCAAAGAGTACCCTAGTGGATCAGGCTCTTTACCTGGGCTGGGTTGTGACGAACCATAATATTTTGCACGGGTCATAACTTTCGCAGCACATACCATGTTAATGCAACCACGAACACTACCCTCTAGTGGATCTTGATCACCACCATACTGATCATGGGTCCTCGAGTTCATATTTTGCGCTAAAGGGTTAGTTAGCACAGCTAGGCCCTGTGCCAAGAATCTCGAGGCTTCGTCGATACAAGGGCACAAGTAAGTGAGGTGATCATCCTTACATAACTTGCAAGGGAACTTAACCTTACGTTTAGCTTGCTTGTCCCCCCTAGCACTACGGCCATTCTTGTCATTACTCTTAGCATTCTCATTCTTATTCCCACCCTTACGATTATTCTTACCCTTCTTTCTATTCCGTCTTGGCTGCTGGTTACCCTTCTGGTCCGACGATTGCACTGAAAGTACACTCGTCGTTTGCGCATGTTGAGACAAAGTCGTAGCTTGTCTCGAAGCAAATTGGTTGATTGACAATTGAATAACTTGTTTTGCAACCGAATCCCCAGGTTTCGCACTTGCACAACCAACAATACCATCGGCATGTGGTCCAGGTTTGACTTTGGGGTCGAAACTAGAATGCGGAGCGTTGGGAATAATCTCATATAAAAAACCGGACTGAGCATAAATCAAGTCCAGTTCTTGCGCCCTAAAAATCGCTTGTTCCTCATTCTACACTCCGGATGTAGAAACATCCTTCACTATATATGGCAATAACGACTTAAGGAACCATTCGAGGAGGAACTCCGGCGGTATAAAGGCTTTAATTAACCTCTTCTGTCTACGCCACTCTTGAATATGATCCGAGATATGTGTGGCTTTATCCTGCCAAAATGTTGACAAGAGTTCAATACCAACGTCATAACGCACTGGTAGCTGGAAGTGGTTAAGAAAAGTCATCGCTAGGTCATCGAACAAAGTGAATGCCCCCCTAGGTATCTCTATATACCATTTCATGGCAAGCCCTGTAAGGGTGCATTAAAATACCCTTAAACGGATGGAGTCCTGGTGTAAGGAATTTGAAGAGCACCATAGGTGAAAGGTAGTAACATGTTCTCTTGGATCCTCTCCCGGTTTTCCCTCGAACTTAGGTATGTCTGAGGGAAGCTTAGTAGGGACAGCCGGCCAAGCCAAGTCATGAGCTACAAGATCATTCGTCAATATCGACAAGTCAGGAAGATTCAGCGTCGCGAGGAAAGGGAGCCTAGGATGATGAGGTCAATGGACCACTCTTTGATAATTCTGATTCATATAGGTATGACTACCACCGTGGCCTTGGCCATAGTGCCCTCCTCCTATATGACCCGTATAGGGTGGCATGGAAGCACCATAGTGTGGTGGACCTTGACTATTAGGAGCTACGAAGCCCTAATTAGGAGAGTAAGCAGGTTGTTGATACCCACCCCCATAAGGTGAAGATCCCTATACTCCATACTACATCCCATAATAGGGTCCATAAGTCATCGCATGAGATGTCCCATGAGACACTCCGTAAGTAGGAACATATGCTCCGGAATTAGGAATGTGACCTCTAGAAGTATGAGCATGACCTCTCGAAACAACGGGCAGTACATGAAGCTGAGACACAACCGGTCTAGTAACCGTACTACGGACATAACTCGTAGCAACGTTCCGGCCCGAAGGACCACATGAATGAGGTGGAGGGTGAACATTTGAAGAACTAGGGACAAAGGACAGAGGGATCTGTGTAATTATGTACGTACTATTCCCTATAGTCACTCGTCTCAGATTTGGTATCCTAATAGGATCACTAACCCTAGACCTAGGAGGAATATGTGATGTAACTTCCACCACCAGGAATCTCAAGGATAAATTTAGGGGCGAATTTTAGCCCAGTGGGCTATTTTCCATGTTTTTATCCCAAAAAAGATTCACCATTTTGCATTTTTTGAAGCCCTATTTCACCCAATTTTGATGGGGTAAGATTTTTCACCCTAAAAATCGCCAAATTATTATATAAATGATCTAAAATCCTTGGAAATTAAAATGTTTTTTGAAAAATATCACCAATCATTTTATAGTTGGCATTTTAAGAATTTGTAATATTCGCCAACATTTATACACTTTTAAATAAGTATGGTTCCTTAAATTCATCCCTGACCGCGATGGAAGGTGCAATGTGACTAGTGATCCCAAACCTCTCCGCATGGTAAGGAATGAGAGTGCCCCCAGGCATAGTGTTAGGCTCGAACTCAAATTCGACATGAAATGCCAAATCATGTGTGGGAAAACCAAACATACCATAACTACCATAACTAGTGCTTACGGGTTCAAAATCAGTCTCAGCATCCTCCGGCATTCCATACCGGTAATGAGTCAATGGAGAATCAACCCTAGAGTGAGTAGGTCTATCATGAAAGGTTCCTATCTCAGAAATCACAAGACCTAACTCAGCCAAGTCGGGTGAAGGATCGTAGGTAGGAGTAAACTCCCCATCTTCCACTTGAGTGGGAGAAGGTGGTTCAGGAATACCTTCTATATGGTCTCCCATGGTGTGTGAATCAATGTGCGAAGTAGTCTTCCTGGACTGTCTATGTATCTCTCCCAAAGGAGGAGGACATGTAGAAGGTAGAAATCCTGCTAAACGATGAGAACGGAGAGGAGCCGCACCCGAATCCACAATGACTCAAAAAATAGAAAAGACTTTTTTTTTCACACACACACTAGGCAAGCTATCGTGCACAAAGCAATCACCAATAAAATCTAAATCCAAATGCAAGCAATCAAGTGCAGGATAAGTGAGCTCCCGAATGAAGCATGTATGTCTCGCCTAGGAGAGGCTTGAGACTCCCATACACAACAAGTTGAGGTACGTAACCAATTATTGTGACCCTCGGCTTCAAAGCATAAAGCGACTATGCTGTCCGACCCCAACCTGGCTGGGACACCCACAGAATAACCCATACAAAGTACCCCCTCGATATCCTAGGTAAGGCCACTAAGGTCACCTAAATATAATCAATGCTCAGGCAGACAGTTGCAGGCAGGATTGACCGTATGGGCAGGGTAGCAAAGCCCGAAACTCTCGAAAGGGCCCCCAGATACGAATACAATCCTTGAAATATCTCCGGTGCTATTCAGTTATGACTAGGGGTCATCCCAATCAATAACCGCTCACACTGCCTAGTTCTTAACTCCCTTTTGAGAGGTGGATCCTGAGAAACACCAGTTATACCAAGGATTTCACACACTCACCTGGACAGACACATACATGTTGTTGTTTAGTGGTCTTGGAGAATTTAATCACAATGAACTGTTCCAAGACCCTAAAACCTAATTTTGTTGGTGCACCCTATAAAAGAAAAGAGTGTAGTTCATTTTAATTAAGCGTTGATTTTAATTGGCTTTATTACTCAAAAGAGGGATATGGTCGTGCAACTAATGGTGTTATGACACAACATGAAGTAAAATGCACACCTAACAATCAATGCAAATGCATTATGTCCATGAAAACAGGGTATGCTACTACGTGAAATGCACAATTTTTCTTCAAATGATGAATGCAAGCTTTCCTATATGAAATCTTGACTAATACTCCAAAGCAAATCAAGTGCAAATACAATGGAAAATGCAAAATGCAATGCATGATGATAAGCAAATGTTTTTGGATTTTTGAAATAAAATGAGATACAAAATGCAAAAGAATGATTCTACAACCCCCAGACTCTGCAAGCACACTGAAACAACACTCAAGCAAAACACTAAGGTAAAAGAAATCGAATGCACTAATCTCAAACAAAAAATTGAAAATGCCATGACAAGAACCTTCTTAAAAAAAAATTAGCCTAAAAAAAATGTCTCTAGTCAGAAACAGAGGTATAAACAAACTTAGGCAGTGTCAAAGGAGACTCAGCAATCATCAAACTTCACCCAGCAACCATTTAAATTCCACTAAAAGGAAAAACTAAGGGAATACATGAATGTTCGCAGTAAACCCGCGTGTATACGCGAAAATCATAGAGAAACCCGCGTGTATACGCGACTGTGAGTTACAAACTTGCGTACAGGAAGAAAGGTGCATAAAAATCAAGGCAAACAGACACGATGAGACAAACTTCACACCAATCAGACACTACCAGGAAAACATGCCCCCAGACCTGACACAGAAACAAGAGAGAAAGAGCAATTCAAAGTCATTGAATGCTGATAGGACAACCCCCAAAGGACAACTACTAGGAACTCAACAGCAGAGTCGCCAATTCTGTTATGGAGAGAAATTCCTATGGCTTTGGGTACCACAACAGACAGCTTGACTCCAAAAATCAATCCTTTCCAATAAGCAATAGAAAGTAAATGTCTAACACTAAAGGATCAAACCTCATACCTTATTCCAATGGTTGAAGTAGATCCCCGTTGAGCTTTCCAACTTTAGCTTGGATTGATAAATTACTTCCTCAACAACAAGTAAACAATAAAAGCATACTATATATCATGGTGTTAGATCTATTCTAGCATGTATAATCAACAATGTATAAACATTTGAAATCATCCCATGGATAAAATATTCATTCAAACACACATTATTGGATAGGAAAAGATATTTCTATTAATATAAATCAGATATTACAATAGATACAACCTCTGTCAGCACGTCTATGAACCGGAGAAATTGAATCCCCCACTTATGCCTCCACCACCTCAATCCTCCATCTCTCGATAGCAAGCTCACAAGCAAAAGGCAAGCTTGGGAAGAACACAAAAGTGCTCCAAGGGACAAAGGGATGTAGACTCAAGCATAAGTTCCGACAACAATGGACTATAGTTTCTTTGCTCTCAATTCTCTCATATATCTTCAATGTACCATAGAGTTCCTTATATAGCTTTTCAAAGGGGTAATGAAAGGTCGAATCCGAGCGATCTCAAGGCATAGGGAAGGCCAGGAGTCAAGTGAGTCGGATCCATGTCAAGAAAAACTCAAAAAGGATTTGGATTTTGTACACGTCTCGATGTACGCGGTTTTAGTGGTCAAACCCACGTATATATGCAATTAAGGGCTTAAAAGTCGCGTGTATCATTTTTCACATGTTTTTAGGGATGGTCAAGGAAACATCAAAGGACAAAAAATGGTCCACGGGGTATAAGGAGTCTGCAGAGGGACAAGGGAAGGCCATACAAAGTGTGATTCACCTGGAGTGGTAAAATCAGCTATAACACCCCTATAACCATGAGAAACCTTGATTTTAATAACATTTTTTTCGTTCCTCCCCACTAATTAATGGTTGTCAAATGAGTCATTCAAGTCCTCAAATAGTAAGTGGATAAATCGATTACCTCAAATCAAAATTAGAGTAAACTTATTGAGTGGAGGGTTGAGGCAAACCTTTTTTGTTAACCTTGGCAACCCTTTTCACCCACTTTGTTGATCAAAATAAGGTTGTCATCGTAAGGGCTATTGTCATCGTTTTACCTACTTGTTGGCTTGGCTTGGCTTAGCGCTTCACTTCATGTTTTTGATCCACACCCGTACTATTACAAAAATATTAAAAAAAGGTGAACCAACGACTCTATCGCATCCCAAGCCCAAACTTGTTTGCTATTTCATAGCAACAATAAAATACATACTATGGGAAGGATGGACAATACTATTGGACTAAGCTTGGTGTATTGATCCTACCATAATGATTTAGGCAAGATATCACCCTAGTCACATCCTTATAACATTGCATTAATATTAGAAAACTTTCACAAACTTATTCAATTATTTGGTTCAACCAACTACTACGACATTGGAACTCTAAGTATAATCTTAAATGACAAATTATGTAAATTGATAGAAACCCATTGCTACAATTAATTGGGATTTATTGTGTTTCAACACCTAACATAAAAAGTTGTTAATAGCAGCACCAATTGTTGTAATATTCTCGTTCATGTGGTTCAACTCAATTGGCTATACCTTTTATTATCTTACGTCTCAATTAGTTTTTGACGTCACAATTGTATAAATGATATGAGGTGATTCCAATAAATGAGTGTTTCTAATCATTCAAAACAATAATAAAAGAAAATTGATCTTTGGTTGCATATTCTCTTTTTCTTATATATTTTAGTAATAAATTATCTATCATATTGCCAAAAAGAATGCAAGGAAGGACCCTAATTAAATCTTTGGGAGTCTTAATTTGGAGGTTTATTTCTTGCTTTTTTAAAGGATCTCAAATGAAACATGGGGCTCATTATAGCTCATTGTGGAAAGCTAAAAGTATAAGAGAGGTCTAGCGCAGTAAAATTAGTTTTCATTTATTTATTTTTAAAGCAAATTTTATAGCCAAACAAATTTACAACTCTACATAGTTCAGTTTTCTAAACTTTTACTTCATGAGAAATCAAAACTACTATCCTTCCATAAAATTGAAATGATAAATACATATTACAAGGGGTAGAGAATTGAAAGCCTAAAAGGCATAATTGTTTTCTCCATTTGTAATCACTTTTCTCATTTAATGTATGCTCTTTTCATTCACATGATAATATACCTCAAATCAAATGGATCGTAGCTACATAATAATCATTCGCATGATTCAAATAATGTAAGTTCAATTAGGAAAATTACCAAAGCACATACATATATATGCTTGCACTTGTTTGCAAACCAATCCACGATATCCAAATCATTGGCGGCACACTTCCATCAACATTCGAATTGCCTACGGTGAACAATACATGTTATGCAGTGGAGCATTTAATGCAATGGCGGTCGCATTGTCCGCCGTCGAATCCGTTCCAAAGAGCGATCCGATGGCGGACAGTGCGACCGCCGTCGCATTGAATGCTCCACTGCATAACATGTATTGCTAGCCATTGCCTACTGATATTCTACCCAGCAGCAAAGAAGAAAATATTATAAAAACGAAAACATAGCTCATCTTTCCCTCCACTAAGTTAACGTCACGTGTTTGTTCTTTGTTCGTTAGTTTTCACGATTTATCCGTTCCACTGTCTGATGTCCCCGCTCTTGTCTCATCATGTACTCGTTGACTACTGGTTTAGCGCTTAACTGCTCTGCTATGATGTCCTTGTTGTTGTGGTTTCAAGCTCACTCCGATAGTGAAGAGACTGTGATTCATAAGTCTGGCCGTCATCAACGTTCGGACATTCCCCCTCTTCAGGCACTTGCATCATGTGGATAGCATTCTGAAAGTAGTGCAGCTTACTTTCAGGATCGAGGGCGATGGAAATGAACCAAAGCTGGGAATCTAAACTGATTCATCCATTGTAGCGGTATTGAGGGTCAGGCTTCTTCTGTTTTGTTTCGGGCTCCTAGAGCTGAGTGCTTCTGGCTACCACTTTAAACTTAATGACTAGAGCTGAGTGTAATTCCACTCTGGTTCGGAAATTGTGTGAATTGGAGTGGTGAGGCTATCATCGTAGGCAGCAAGAAAGCCATGCTTGGAGCAACCCTGTGCAAAGAGAACACGCTCGAGGGTTGATACATACAGTAACGCGCAGGAGACTTCAAGAGGACGAACATGCCATCGACAGCCGACATACGTGGCGGCTTTATATTGGAAGCACGGGGCAAGATAGACGATTTTCAAAGAAGACGCGTGGCAGTCGATTGTTGGACCAAGGGCCAACGAATAGATAACTGTGCCCCAAAACCCGACCTCCAAGAAAAACGCCTATCGAGGTAGTAATAAAGTAGAGTTTAAATTAAACTAGCAATTGTACCTAGGGGTGCAATAAGAGAATGCCGTGTTGCAAGCTAAGCAAGGAGATGTGAACATATACAACAACACAATCTGAAGTGTTGAATGCTATATCGGTAGATACAAGTCTATGTTAACCATACCATATTGAAATCCATAACATTTGGCAGTCCTTGAACTAGGCGTCTCCAATATTGAAAAGGGAAATCCATAACATTTGGCAGTCCCTGAGCTAGACGTCTCCGATATTGAAAGAGGAAATCCATAACATTTGGCAGTCCCTAGGCTAGGTGTCTGTGTCGCTGGGCTAGGCATCTGCAATATTGAAAGACGATGCTTGAAAGAGGATCTGAGCCTCCTTACTCCATTTCAAGTCCACTAAGCCACAAGGAGCCACAACTGAGGTGTATTACACCAAGGTTGAAGTATATAACCTACTTAAAATCTTTTGGCTTGTAGTTAATTTTTACCTAATTCGAGGATCCCACAGGTCACTACTAATTGTCAGAAAATCTAATTGTCACTACTGACTTGGAGCTCTGCTTTGGGACCATGAAAAAGAGTTAGTAGCAGCAGTACAGTGAATAAGAGCAATCACCACACACAGTATAGCAGAAGTACAATGAACACACAGAGTAATGCAAAGCAAATGAACAAGGCTAATGAATCCAATCTTCCCTTGAGGGCACATAAGTGTATAAAGGCATGATTATTGACAAACGGCCTTCCTCAAAATCTTTTTTTCCTTATTCCACATTTGACTTTTATTATTTGACATCATGAAAGCACTCACACATGCATACAATATTTATGTACGATAAATGTGACCAATAGCAAAACTCTTAATGATAAAACACTTAAAACATTCTAACAGGGTTTACTATCTGTAAAGTCTATGAGCTTTTTTTCTCCTATTTTAAATGAGGTGATGATTTGTTCTGAATACATGACATAGAACATAAAACTTCAAAATACTAAGTAATAATAAAATATATAATAAAGTATAAATGTATTACAAATACATGTAATAAAAAAATTAAATGAATAAATACATGACATACAACAATATTAAGAGTATATACATTTGTATTTTCATCTTTATGTTTATATTTATATTTATAGTTCATTATAAATTCAAATAATTATGTTCTACAACAATATTATAAGCATATACATTTGTATTTAATCTTTTTGTTTATAGGATTATAAATTCAAATAACTATATTCTAGTACGTTAAAACAATTAAAAAGATAAATTTTTTAATATAATTTTTAAACATATAAAAAATATAGTAACTTTTAGTATATATACTATACACTCAATTAAAAATATATATTAATTTTTAATAACTATAAAATATCAACTTTTTACCATACTTTACAATTCATTAAAAATATATATATACTATATACAAAATTTTGGTATTCAAAAACAAAATTTATATATATATAAAGTATGTGAATGTAAAAATATATAGACTCATAACATATACATGAAAGTTAAGGCAGCCATGAACTCACGGTGTTCAAAAAGTTTATGTTAATTTCGAGGTTTATAAAGGAATCTCGTGAACCCAAAAATCGAAGTTTGGATTTATCAGAATTTCGTATTTGAGTTAGTTTAAAATGGCTCAAAATTTTGGGATAAAATTCAATCATATAGAGAATTTATATTACTTACAAATATTGAATTGGATTTAACTTTAGTTTGATTTGAAAATGAGATATTTATGCTACAAAATTAACTTATTAAATGAATTAACTTGCTCCATAAGACAAAATTATTCAAAACGCACAGTTTTTTTGGGTTAATTCTGGCTGTAGGTTGTGGGTCAATAAATAGGCTTCAATGCTTTTGGGTTAATTCTATGATTATAATGATTATAACCTACAATGCATTGGTTGTTTTTCTGCTTATTGTGTGAGATGCACATTCCCCTAATTATTAACTAGAAGTTGGATCAAAGGTCAATGAAAATAATGAGGAAGCTCTCCTAATATTTACACTATTTGAAGTGAGAGATATAGCTAAGATAGACCAATTGTAAATAGTCAAGATGCACACTACATTATTAGAGTGGTAGCAATGTCTTAGATCGCTCGAAGTTGTCGTTGGCTCTCAACTGAATGTTGGTGTGGGCACTTAAGTATATGTTGTCATCACATGTGGAAGAAAATAAGTTGGTCAAATGATAGAGATATTATTTGAGACCAGAGAGGTTCTAGATCTAAGTTTTGGTTTAGTACATCATTGTTTCTTATTGTTAACCAAGAGTGGAATGAAATTTTTTCAATTCTTATTTCATCATAGAATGAAACAAATTTGTGATTGCCTAGTTTTTAGAATTTCCATTTGGTTACGTCAAAATATACAAATTTATCTTGATTATAACATTTTAAAAAATGTATTTTATAGAGTAAGCAAGAAATTGTTCTACAAAATTATCTTCATTATACCATTTTAAAATATGTATTTTATAGAATAAACAAGATATTTTTCTTGAAATTGGGTATTATGTTTTTTTTAACATTGGGTCAGCGCCATTTGCAAGTTAACCTCCGTGTCACTATCACTATTCTCCACAAAGCATAAGGTGGAGGCCACGAGCACAACCATTTGACAGACAGCTAACAGAGATGTGAATGGAATGAATGAAATTGCAGCAAACCGTCCGACAGTGACAGATGTCGTTCTCCCAAATAAATCCAAATATAAAATATTTTGAAACCCATAATTAAAAGGCCAGGTTTCAGAATTCTACGCTACATAAATTGTTCAATCCCATACGATTTTTTGCTGAATGAGTTGCTGCAAACATGACCGAAAGGCAGTCCCTTCTCCTGGCAATGCCTTGGACGAGCTGGTAACTCCATGAGTCCAGGTTTGGAATCTCCCTAATGTATATTTCTATTTTTTCCCTTTAACATTTAGTTTGCCTGCAATAATTTACAGTTGGGAGGTCTCTAATGGCTGACTAATTCAAATGAGTGAATTATAGTTGTATCTGACGTTTTTTTTTTTTTTTGCCCTTTAACATTTAGTTTTCCCGCAGTTGGGAGGTCTCTAATGCCTGACTAAATCAAATAAGCGAATTATATTTGTATTTTCGTATGTGGTTGTGCAAATTCGATTAATGGAACCAACAACTAGACCGGTTACAGAAGGGCGAGAGTAACCCTGCGAATAGAGAGTCAGAATAATGGAAACAAAGGTACGTTACATGAAAATACAGTTTTTGTTGTAATCAAATGAAGATTAATGAATATCCATTAACCTTCTGATTTAATCTCAGTCACTCTATGTGTGCACAGGCAGCAGTTCTTCCCTTACATATTAGTTAGAAGAGTCTGTTTTGACATCCAATCTATGTCACAAGGTCGAAATCCGAGGGCAGGGTCAGAGTGCCCCTGTAGGGTGGGGAGTCTCATACACCAAAACTGGCAAGTTGGCAGTGGACGTGACCTTAAAAAAATTGGCCTAAACCTCTTCCCTTATTATCAAGAAATATTTTGCAGACATTTGAGAACAACAGTATATTGCTTTGTGAGAGTGAAAAAAAAATTTCTAGGGACTTGTGAAAACCATTTTATTAATTTTGGATATTTTAAGATGATGATGACCATTCATTGTTTATCCACAAACAACACGCTTGTGTCTAAAGGAATTTTCGGAAAACTTCTAGCATTAACTACTTATTAAATATTTTTTTATTACGACTGCTCTGCAAATTAAACAAATGATATCGTAGCAAAAGGAGATCATCCTGGTAAAGCTTCTATACATATCAAACTTCGATGAATTGCTAACCCCTTTGAAAAAGAGAGAGCACATGAGCTCGTAGAAACCCTAAATTTAATTTTTAAAACTCAGCAAAGCCCTTTTTTAATTTAAAGAACTCTGCAAAACCCTGCTCTTTCTTCAAAATAAATAACTGGAACTATGGAGAGCAGAGGAAAAACTATGAAACTTAAGAGCACGAGATTTCATATTATACCTTTGCCTGACCGTCGGGGTGGTCCCGGGATTCGAATCCGGGTCCCGGGATTCGAATCCGGGTCCAGGGTAGCCTTGGAATCATCTGTAACCTTCGAGGATATATCATCTGTCATATTGTGACTCTTGTGGACCTTAAAGGAGCAAAGGAGAATGAAAACAACAAGATAACCCTTGCCACTAAAAAAAAATGGCAAATGGCACCGTGAGGTCCTGCCATCCATTCGTGGGAATCACAGCATTAGCAACACTTTCTTCTTCTTCTAGGTTTATCCATCTAGAGGCGACATCACCAGTGGAGATAACAAAGGAATTGGGCTCCTGCAAGATAACCCTATCGATTCTGGGGATAGTCGTTTCAACTGCAGTTTAGCGGGCGCCCATTTCTACAACTGGCTAAGAGGTTGCGGCCGCTTGGTCCAAGAAACCAAGGATTGAATCCCGACCTCGGCTGCTCAGTCTGAGAAACCAAGGATCGAATCCCGGCCTTGACAGTGATGTAGGGATGGCGATTTGTGTACCGTGAATATGATCACACCTCATTAAACAATGAACAATGAGCATGTATGTTCGAACCTAACCTAATCAACGATCAACAATGCAAATTACCGGAATCGCCAGATGAAAACATCGACGGATGAAAAAAAAACATTAAATTCGGGGAGTAGACTCCCACTTGTTGAAACGCCTTATGGCGTAAATATTCATTATTGATAAAGTTTTAATTCTTTTTTAATATTGTCATGGTTCATTGTTTACACTATAGACATTATGATATTACATTTTGGATGATATCATTAAGTTAAATATTTGAAATACTAAAGTTAGTTAAATAGATAAAAGCATCACAACTAAATATTTGAAATCTTAATATAATTAAAATAAGTAATACTCAAAATAGATAAAAGCACCATAACTAAATATTTGAAACCTTAATATAATTAACATAAATAATACTCAACATGATCAAAACCTCAATATTTTTTGGAAAATGAAATATTATTTAATAATATTGGTTTTTAAGCAATATTATTTAGAATACATCCATCATAACTTTGATGAATCATAAAGAGAATTAAAATAGGTTATTATTTTAAACTTAAAAAATTATTATTTTAAACTTGAGAAAAAAAGTCAAAAGTTTTTATTATTATTATGTATACTTAAAGAAGCAAAAGTTAAGATGGATTTATAATGATATACTTAAAACTAATAATTTTATCTATAACAAAATGAAAAAATTCAAGTAAATTTTAAATTAAAAATATGAAATTATTAAAATTATAAACTTTAATCTTAAACTTTTTTTTAATTTAAATATGTACAACATGTGGAATATTTATATCAATGATGTCATGTTATAACGTTGGCATTTTATAATGTGACTTTTGTTTATAAATTGGTCTTTATAAAGCGTAATTATTTTCAAATGTCTATTGTCTTAGTTAATTTTGACTTTCTTAAAGAGTCACATAAATATAGCTTGTGAGTGGTCTCTAAGAGTTGGATTAGCCATTGATCATATATTGGCTAGGATGTATATCAATAGATTTATTATGGCTAGTCTTTAGATGTGGGTTTTTATGATAACTTTTTTTTTTTTGTTAATGTTTGTGTTTATGTGTTTTCAATCATAAACAATCGCATTAGAGTGAAGGGTGTAAAAATGAAGGAATCTCTTAAAGTTTATTGTTGATTGCATAAGAGTAGGAGTAAAAAATGAAGGAATCTCTTCAAGTTTATTGTTGATTAGTGAAAGGGCTTTGGGATTATCATTCAAATGTTTAGTAGTATATTTGGATCCTTTTGGATTACACTATTTTTCATTATTTTTATTTATTTAGAGGATTTATTATGAATGTATATGTTAAATGTTAAAATTACATAATAAGAAAGATAGAGATTAGTGAATACATTTATACATTCAAAAATACAATTTTGTAATTTGATCAAAGATTATATAGTGAAATTCTTATCTTGATAGTCAAATTAATCTAAATAATATATCACTTAAATTACTTATTTTCTTAATAATAATATTTTGGCATAAAATCTTGAAATTTTTTACTTTTATATATATATATATATATATATATATATCCAAATTTATATAAATAAAAATATATTTATGTATAAGGTAATATTATTTGATTTTTCAAATTTATACAAATACAAACATATTTGTCTATTACTATTTATGATTTTTTTTTTTTTTAATATTGAGATTGTTAAGGCCATACTATGTAACTAATCCCATCGAGATATATTTTTTTACTAAACCTTTTACAGCTTCATATCTTACATTTTAAAAATTTATAAAATATAACTAACCCCATCGAGATATATTTTTTTACTGAACTTTTTACAGCTTCATATCTTACATTTTAAAAATTTATAAAATATTAGAAAGCACAATAGATATATAGATAAAACTTATTAAATAATTTA
>LPNX011028359.1:0-13029 GCA_001517045.1 Pseudotsuga menziesii
CCCACATGTCCGTTGGACCATTAAGGATGAGATAACAAGTGGAGTCCCCACTTGCCCTGAATCTAGTCAGTGCAGTTGTGGTTCACTGACACCTTCCTGTTTTGACTTGTGAGTCTACATGTTCTGTTGTTGATGATGTGATTCATGTTATTTGACTAATGTTGTTATTCTTTTATTTTGACAATATTCTATAAATCAGTGAAAGATTCACCAGTTTTTACAATTTTTTATAATGAAGTTAAATATTCGCCAAGTTTTTACAACATTATATAATAAAATGAAAGATTCGCCAATTTTTTTATATATACATATTATATTATTGATAAAATCGCCTTCAAATTTTCCTATATATCGGAGAGATTCGCCCAATTTTTATACATATAAATTTAGGGGGGGTTCTTAAAATCATCCCTGCTTTTCAGAAAACACAAAAAACATGATTTCTTAAGTTACCAAGCATACTTAGCCATAACCACTAAGTAGTTTCTTAGAGATCTAACAATTACCATTATCCCATCGAAGGGATGGGATAATCCTCTTATAAGTTGTGTTAGCACCTGTGCTGAAATTTGAAGATTTTTTCAACTGCATCCATGCTAATTCCCCTGCAAAAGGATAAGACAGTAAAAAATTATTGAAAATACTGAGTTTCAGCCTTATAAATATCCCTAAATAATAAAATTGTGATCAAGTTTAGAAGCTAACCGGAATGGACAGCCTAGATGCACAGCAAAGAAGATCAAAGGCCAAAAATCATTTCTGCCAAAGAAAAATCGAGAGAGGAAGAGGCAAAAATTTGGTCATAAAAAATGGTAAACCCAATTTTCGCTTTCCGTAGTCTGAGATCCGATGATCAAGAGTAACTCCAGGATAAATCAACGGTCCAGGGAGAAGAGGGAAGTAAAACGGAGGAAGTGGAAAATGCGAAATTTCGGTTAAGAAAGTTGGAGAAGCCGACTTCCTCTTTCCACTCTTTAATGGAATAAGAAATGTGGAAGGAGGAAAGGGAGAAATTTTGGTCGTAAAAGTTGGTGAAACTACTTTCTGCAATTCGGAAGATATAGGGTTGGGAAATATTCCATCGAATATCAAGGACTTGGAAAGGAACAAAAAGGAAAAAGGAAGAAAACGAAAACACAAAACTTTGGTTGCTAAAAAGTTGAATTTATGCATTCTGTGATCCACAAGATCGATGGTCTGGAAAGCTTCCACCGAAGATCAATGGTTTGACAAGGACAAAAAGGGCAGAAAGCAGAAAGGGGGAAATTATGGTTATAAAAAGTTGAAATCCCTCTTTCCATAGCTCGCAGCTTGACCTTAGATCAACGACTTGGAGAGTGTCTGCCTAAGATTGACAGTGAAGAAAATGGAAACATGCACATGGGATTGTTATAGTGGATTTCACCATTCTAGGTGAATCACACTTTATATGTCCTTCCCCTGTCCCACTGCAGACTCTTTAGACCCTATGGACCACTTTTTGTCCTTTGATGTTTCCTTGATCATCCCTAAAAACGCATGAAAAATGCATTACATGAATTTTAACCTTATAAGCCCGTACATACGCGGGTTTGACCACTAAAACCGCGTACATCAGGATGTGTGCATAATCCAGATCCTTTTGGAGTTTTCCTTGACATGGATCCGACTCATTTGACTCCTGGCCTTCCATATGCCTTGAGATTGCTCGGATTTGACCTTTCATTACCCCTTTGAAAAGCTATATAAGGAACCCCTTGGTACATTGAAGGCATAAGAAAGAATTGAGAGCAACGAAACTATAGTCCATTGTTGCTGAACTTATGCTTGAGTCTGCATCCCTTTGTCCCTTGGAGCACTTTTTTGTTCTTCCCAAGCTTGCCTTTTGCTTGTGAGCTTGCTATCAAGAGATGGAGGATTGAAGTGGTGGAGGCCCAAGTGGGGGATTCAGTTTCTCCTGTTCGCAGACATGCCGTCAGAGGTTGTATCTTGTAATCTCTGATTTATATTAATAGAAATATCTTTTCCTGTCCAATGATGTGTATTTGAATGAATATTTTATCCATGGGATTATGTCAAATGCTTTTACATTATTGATTATATATGCTAGAATAGATATAACACCATGATATATACAATGCTTGTATTGTTTACTTGTTGTTGAGGAAGTAATATAGCAATTCAAGCTGAAGATTGGAAAGCTAAATGGGGATCTACTTCAATCGTCCGGAATAAGGTACAGGGTCTATTCCTTTAGTGTTAGACATTTTATTTCTATTGCATATTGGGAAATATTGATTTTTGGAGTCAAGCTGTCTGTTGTGGTACCCCAAGCCATAGGAATTTCTCTCCGTAACAGAATTGGCGAATCTGCTTGGAAGTTCCTAGTAGTTGTCCTTTGGGGGTTGTTTTCTCGGCATTCAATGTATTTGAATTGCTCTTTCTCTCTTGTTTCTATGTCGGGTCTGGGGGCATGTATGCCTGGTAGAGTCTGATTGGTGTAAAGTTTGTCTTAGCCTGCTTGTTTGCCTTGATTTTTTGCACCTTTTCTTCCTATACGTGGGTTTTTGATTTACAGTCACGTATACATGCGGTTTCCTCTGAGATTTCTGCGTATACACGTGGGTTTACTGTGAAAAGTTGCGTATGACTTTGATTTTTCCTTTTTGGGGAAGATAGTTGGTTGCTGGGTGAATTATAATATTTGCTGAGTCTCCTTTGGCACTGCCTGAGCTTTTTTTTACCTCTGTTCCTAACCAGAAATGGTTTTTTTTAGCCTAAATTTTTTTTTAGGAAAATTCTTGTCATGGCATTTTCGATTTTTTGTTTGAGATTAGTGCATTAGAGTTATTTTACCTTAGTACTTTGTTGGAGTGATGTTTGCGTGTTCTTGCAGAGTCTAGGGGTCGTAGAATCATTCTTTTGCTTTTTGTATCTCTTTTATTTTCAAAAAATCCAAAAAAATTTGCTTATCATCATGCATTGCATTTTGCACTTTGCATTGTACTTGCATTAGATAGATTTGCTTTGGAGTACTAGTTAGGACTTCATATAGGAAATTTGCATTCATCATTTGAAGAAGAATTGTGCATTTCATGTAGTAGCATACCCTATTTTCATGGACACAATGCATTTGCATTGATTGTTAGGTGTGCATTTTACTTCTTGTTGTGTCATAACACAACTAGTTGCATGACCGTATCCTATTTTTGAGTAATAAAGCCAACTAAAATCAACGCTAAATAAAATGAATTACACTCTTTTATTTTTTAGGGTGCATCAACAAGCTTAGGTTTTAGGATCTTGGAATAGTTCATTGTAAGTTAATTCTCCAATATCGCTAAACAACAACATCTAGGTGTCTGTTCAGGTGAGTGTGTGAAATCCTTGGTATAACCAGTGCTCTCAGGATCCTCCTCTCAAAAGGGAGTTAAGCACGAGGTAGTGTTAGAAGTTATTGATTTGGATGACCCCTATTCATAACTGAGTAGCACCAGAGATATTTCCAGGATTGTATTCGTATCTGGGGGCTCTTTCGAGAGTTTCGGGCTTTTCTACCCTGCCCATACAGTCAATCTCGCCTACGACTGTCCGCCTCAGCATTGATTATATTGAGGTGACCTTAGTGAAATTACCTAGGATATCGAGGGGGTACTTGTAGAGGTTATTCTGCAGGTGTCTCGGCCAGGTTGGGGTCAGACAGCACAGTCGCTTTACGCGTTGAAGATGAGGGCCACAATAATTGGTTACGTACCTCCGCTTGTTGTGTATGGGAGTCTCAAACCTCTCCTAGGTGAGACATACCTGCTTCATTCGGGAGCTCACTTATCCAGCCCTTGTTTGCTTGCATTTGGCTTTAGATTTTATTAGTGATTTCTCTGTGCATGCTAGTTGGCCTAGGGTTTACGTAAATAGAGAGTCTTTGCTATTTTTTTAGTCATTGTGGATTCGAGTGCAGTTCTGTGCCGTTCTCGTCGTTTAGCAGGACTTTTTCCTTCTACTTCTCCTCCTCCTTTGGGAGAGAGACCTAGACAGTTTGGGTGGACGATGTCACACATTGATTCACACACCATGGGGGATTCTTCAGAACGTATTCTTGAACCACCTCCTCCCATTCGTGTAGACCATGGGGAATTTACACCTACTTATGATCCGTCACCCGACTTAGCCAAGTTAGGTCCTGTGGTTTCTAACATAGGAGCCATGAATGATAGAACTACTCACCCTAGGTCAGATTCCCCATTGACGCGTTACCGATATGGCATGCCGGAGGACATCGAGACTCATTTTGAACCTGCCACTACTAGCTACGGTAGTTATGCTACGTTTGGTTTTCCTATGTATGATTTTACATTTCATGTCGAATCCGATTTTGAGCCTAGCACTATGCCTGGGGGCACTCTCATTCCTTACCATGCAGAGAGGTTGGGGAGGACTAGTCACATTGCACCTTCCGTCCCAGTGGTGGAAGCTACATCATACCTCCCTCCTAGGTCTAAGGTTAGTGATCCGATTAGGATACCAGATCCGAGACGAGTGACGATAGGCGGTAATACATATCTTATTACTCGGATTCCTTCGTCCTCGACCCCTAGTTCTTCAAATTTACATCCTCCACCTTATTCACGTGGTCCTTCAAGCCAATATATGGCTATGAGTCAGGTCCGTACTGCAGTTACTAGGACGAATGTGTCTCAAGTTCACATACCACCCGCTGCATCGAGAGGCTATGTTCATGCTTCTAGAGGTCACCTTGCTACTTCTGGGGCATATATCCCTACTTCTGGAGCGTATCTTCCTACCTACAGAGTGTCTCATGGGGCATTGCATGCGATGACCTATGGACCTTATCATGGGACACAGTATGGAAAATTTTCTTCACCTTATGGAGGCGGGTATCAACAACCTACTTACTCTCCTAATTATGGCTTTGTAGCTCCTACTAGCCAAGGTCCACCATATTATGGTATTTCCATGCCACCCTATATGAGTCAGACAGGAGGAGGACACTATGGTCAAGGCCATGGTGTTAATTAACCCTATATGAACCAGAGAGCAGTCCATCGACATCATCATCCTAGGCTCCCTTTCCTTCTGACGCTTAACCTTCCTGACGTATCGAGACTTACGAACGATCCTATGGCTCACGACTCAGCTTGGCCGGCTGTCCCTACTAAGCTTCCTTCGGACATACCTAAGTTCGAAGGCAAACCAGGAGAGGATCCGAGTGAACACGTTACTACGTTTCACCTTTGGTGCTCTTTGAATTCATTACATTAGGACTCATTCTATTTGTGACTATTTCAATGCACCCTCATAGGGCCTGCTGAAAAATGGTATATAGAGTTACCTAGGGGTGCTTTTACTTTGTTCGATGACCTTGCGATGACTTTTCTTAATCACTTCCAGCTACCAGTGCGCTATGACGTTGGTACTGAACTCTTGTTGACATTTCGGCAAGATAAATCCACCCATATTTCTGATCATATTCAAGAGTGGCGTAGATGGAAGAGATTAATTAAAGCCTTTATACCGCTGGAATTCCTTCTCGAGTGGTTCCTCAAGTCGTTATTGCCATATATAGCGAAGGATGGTTCCACATCCAGAGTGCAGAATGAGGAACAAGCGATCTTCAAGGTGCAGGAACTGGACTTGATCTATGCTCAGTCTGGTTTTTTGTATGAGATTATTCCCAACGCTCCTCGTTCTAGTTTCGATCCCAAATTCAAACTTGGACCACATGCCGATGGCATTGCAGGTTGTGCAAGTGCGAAACCTGTGGATTCGGTTGCAAAACAAGCTAGTAAATTGTCAATCAACCAATCTGCCTTGGGACAAGCTTCGGCTTCGTCTCAACCCGCCTAAACGATGAATGTACTTTCTGTGTAGTCGTCAGACCAGAAGGGTAACCAGCAGCCCGGACGGAATAGAATAAAGGGTAAAAATAATAATCGAAAGGGTGGGAATAAGAATGAGAATGCTCAAAATAATGACAAGAACGGTAGAAATGCTGGGTGGGACAAGCAAGCGAAATGTAAGGTTAAATTCCCTTGCAAGCTTTGTAAGGAAGATCACCTCACTTACTTGTGCCCTTAGATTGATGAAGCTTCGAGATTCTTAGCACAAGGCCCAGCTGTGCTAACGAACCCTTTACTGCATAACCAGAATATGAACTTGAACTCCCATGACCAATCTAGTGATGATGATCCACCAGAGGGTAGTGGTCGTGGGTGCATTAACATGGTCCGTGCTGCCAAGGTTGTGACTCGTGCGAAAGACTATAGTTCTTCACAACCCAGCCCAGGAAAAGAACCTAGTCCACCAGGAACCCCTTTGCACATTGAGAAACCTGCGGATAAACCTGAGGCTGCACCTTGCATTCCTAAGGGAGTCCTTAAGTGTTCAGGGCATAATCCAAATGCCTGAGCTGCCCAGAATTATTCAGTTGTCGAGGATTTGGGCCACACTCCTTGTGCGATGTCTGCATTGGAAGTGCTTCAGAGTTTCCCTTCGCAAAGGAAGGCGTTGCTTTCTTCCCTTGGTGTGAACAATGATGATTCTTCCTCTATGATCAAATTTGAAACCGTAGGACATCAGCCTCGCTTTCCCTACTATGTGTCTCTTTTGGTGCACCTAGAATGTCTTAGTATGACCGTCAAACGTACTATGATTGACAAGGGCGCTACTGCTTCTGTGATGTCTTTGGCATGTTGGAAGGGTCTCGGTTCTCTTGAGTTGTCTAAATCAGACACTATGTTAACTACTTTTGATGGGATATCTTTTAGGCCACACGAAATCCTTCCTTCCCTTAAAGTCCGTTTCGGGGGGAAGACCGTTGCGATAGAGGTTGAGGTGGTTGATGCACCCCTTGACTATAATATCCTACTGGGTAGGAACTGGATGTCTAGTATGCAAGCCGTTGCTTCTTCCTTGTTTTGCATTGTATGATTTCCACATAACGGGAAGATTGTAACGATTGATCAGATGACATTCAAGAATCCGTCTGTTACCGCATCTTCAGGAGCTTCGATCCCGATCATTGAGCACTCTCGACCGGAAACTGGGAGTGTGGGTGTAGGCATGTATCCATCCCTCATGGGAAGCTTTAGTTGTCCTGCACCGATCCTCATGATAGGATCTAGTTTCGATGAGGCTTCGACTTCTACGATATCGGTGCCTTTTCGCACAACTCATATGGAAGATCCTTGGATTCTTCCTTCACCGAGTACTTCGAATGAGCCTGTCAAGACGAGCATGCCATTGCCTGCAGCCATGATAGCTTATCAATCTAATCTCAAGAATGTTGCAGAGCCTCGTTCTTCCTCTTCATGGACGAAGGAGGAAGACCCCTATATGCTGCCGGCATGGGCAGTACAGTCTTCTCATGCCCACGACTGCCTTGATACGGTTTTCCCTTCAGATGAAGCGATTATTGAGGCTATGTCGGGAGTTGAGCCACCATGGGAGGAACTTCATCATAGATCGTACTTTCTTCTAGCACTTGACCATTTGGAGCATGAGGATTATAGGGAGATTCTTAGTCAGAAATTTGGTAGTCCTGTGGTTCCATTAAGCTCTCTTGGTCCGATGGCTAATGGAAACATGGCGAACATATCGTCAATGATTCCTATCAACATTTCTCGCAATCCTGGCATAATAGAGAATGTCTATATTTGGACAGAATGTTCCCAAGCTGAGATTCTGGAATATACCAAGCTATTCAAGGAATTCCACGATATTGTTGCTTGGTCTTACGATGAGATGCCAGGTATTGACCCTCAAATTATCGAACATGAGATTAATACTTACCCCAATGCTAAGCCTGTTCAACAATGTTTACGTGCCGTGAATCCTAGGAAAGCACCCGCCATTAAGGCAAAGATAGAGAAACTATCGAAAGCCGGTTTCATCTATCCCGTTCCCTTGACAGAGTGGGTTTCAAACCCTGTTCCGGTGGATAATAAGTAGGTAGCGATCTGCATATGCACTGATTTCTGTGATTTGAATCGTGCCTGTCCTAAGGATAACTTCCCCACACAATTTATAGATCAGATTTTTGATGAGTGTGCAGGGAGCGAAGTGTTCTCCTTTATGGATGGATTTTTCGAGTATAATCAAATACAGATTAAACCTGAGGACCAACATAAGACTGCATTTATTTTTCCTTGGGGAATGTTTGCATATCGGAAAATTCCTTTTGGCCTTAAAAACGTCGGAGCTACATTTCAGCGAGCGATGACCTTGATCTTCCACGATCTTAAGTCTATTATTGAAGTATTTTTGGATGATCTCGCTGCTCATTCTCATATGAGAATGCGTCATCCCTATCACTTGATATTGGTATTCAAAATATGCCGGCACTATTCAATTAGATTAAATCCTCATAAGTGCATCTTTTGCATGAAGTCAGGTCATTTGTTAGGATTCATCGTTTCAAAAGAGGGTATAAGAGTCGACCCTTTGAAGGTTGAGGCAATACTTCAGTTGTCTCCCCCAAAGAATATTCATCATATTCAGTGTTTGCAAGGCATGGAAAACTTCTTACGAAGATTTGTTGTCAACTTTACCAATTTTGCGTCTCTTGAAGAAGGACACCCCCTTTTATTGGGATGAGCGAGCCCAGGAGTCCTTCGATGAACTCAAGCAAGCCCTAGCATCGACCCTGGTGATTAGTCCTCCGAATTATAGCCGTGATTTCTTATTATATGTGGCCGCATCCTTAGAGACAATTGGTATGGTATTGGTTCAGGAGGATGAGGAGCTCCAAGAGCATGTCATATATTATCTGAGCCGAAACCTTATTGATGCAGAGATTCGTTATTCTCATGTCAAGAAGCTTGCTTTAGCTACCATACATGCAGTTCAGCATTTGAGACATTATATTCTCCTTCGCTAGACCTTGGTTGTGGCCCATGTCAATCCATTTCAGTTCGTCCTCACATGAAGGATGATTGGGTTAAAGTATAATAAATGGATTCTCATTCTGCAAGAATTTGATCTCGAGTTTGTTTCAGAAAAATCGAAGAAGTCTTTAGTCTTTGCAGAACTCATATTGGATTTTTTGAGTGAGACTGAGGAGTTGGTATGTGAAGATACATTTGTTGATGAACACATCTTCTTAATCTCTATGTTGGACCCATGGTATGGGGATATCATAATATATCTGCAAACACAGAGGACCCCTACTCACCTCTCGCGAGATGAACAACGATGATTACGTCACGTCTCTAAGAACTACCTTATTGTGGACAATACTTTGTACCGTTGTGGGGTAGATTCCATTTTATGATGTTGTTTAACTCATGATGAGGCTGAGGTTGTGCTAAATGATTGCCATGGAGGGGCGTGTGGTGGTCATTTATCTGGGATTTCTACAGCTCAAAAGATTTTGAGAGCAGGTTATTTCTGGCCGTCGATATTTAAATATTGTGTTGATGCAGTCAAGAGGTGCCACCCTTGCTAGGTGTTTTCATGTAATATGTGCTCTAAACCTACCCCGTTACATCCCATTATCACCACTGGTCCCTTCACTAAGTGGGGGCTCAATTTTATGGATTGCAACCCAGCTTCGGCTGGGGGGCACCATCACATTATAGTGGCTATTGATTACTTCACGAAATGGGCTAAGGCTATTCCTACAGTAAAATCCGATGGTGAGAAAGCCGCTCACTTTGTATTCAACCAAATCATTACTCGGTTCGGGATTCCGAAAGAGCTTGTCACTGACCATGGCTCACACTTTCAAAATCGTATGATGGAGGAGTTGGCATCCAAGTTAGGGTATAAGCAAGAGAATTCATCTTCTTACTACCCCCAAGCGAATGGATAGGTTGAGGTAGTGAATAAATCACTCAAATCCATTCTCCAACGAACCATCGCACAAAGCAAGAACAATTGGCACATTATGCTATATCCTGCTTTGTGGGCATATCGAACCGTGGTTAAGAATGCCACTGGTTTTTCTCCATATCAGCTTGTACATGGAGTGGAGTCGATATTGCCGGTTGAATGCGAAATTCCTTCATTGAAGCTAGCTGTGGAACTCTTACCAGACACTTCACCCTTGGAGGAGCATTTGGTTCACCTCGAGCAACTCGATGAGCAGCGTCGGGATGCCTTGGTGGCTCTAGAGGTTAATAAGCATCACGTTAAGGTCCAATACGATAGATCTGTCTATCCAAGAGTGTTTAGTGAAGGAGAATTGGTCCTTTTGTGGGATCAACTGAAAGAACCCTTGGGGGCAGGGAAATTTAATCCTATGTGGCGTGGTCCTTACGTGATCAAGTGTGTGTTAGAGAAGGGTTCCTATGAGTTGGTCGATTACGAAGGAACAACTTCGGTGGAGCCTAGAAATGGGATCTATCTCAAAAAATACTATGCATAATCTTTAGCCAAGGCTGCTTGTTGTATATTATTGTACAGCTTTGCATAGTTTAGGTATTTTTCTTATCGTGATCGGGTTTGTGATTAGTTTCCATTTCTGTTGGCAGATGTCAAGGGAATATTCCACCTACATAGGATTCACAGATGGTGCAAGCCATCACACTCAACACTCAGCCTCAGCTACTTGGGTGATTTATAATCCTATGGGTCAGGTACTGTCTTCAGGAGGTGTATGTCTACGGCCATCTTCCAACAATGTTGCTGAATATAGCGCTGTTATTGAGCTTCTACGGGATGCCATTTTGCATGGCGTTCTATCTCTTGAGGTACGTCTTGATTCGGATTTAGTAGTGTCATAGCTCAATGGTTTGTACCATGTTAGAGATCTGACGTTATTGAGAAGGTTCTTGCGTGTGAGATTGTTAGAATGGCAATTTGACTATATAACATATATACACATTTCAAGAAATAATAATCAAGTTGCTGACTCATATGCTAACTGCATGTTATATTGGCATTTGTTTCATTGATAGTAAATTAATCACAAACACATTTTTACACATGTAAATAAATAAACCGATCACCGTAAAAAAATTTATATACATAAAAAATGTGATAATACATAGTGTCATGATACAAAATTGGGGCTTTTTAAGCCACCATCATATAATACACGGTAGTACAAAATGAATACACTCCTAGGTGTCTAATCCTGTGGAGGAGGAGGAGGGTTGTGATCATGGAATGTCACTACGGCTCTAGCTAGCCGTCGAAATAACGCACCCATGCGCATGGTACACCCACCACCTGTCGCTGCATGGCCTTAGGCAAGTCCTCGACTTGCGCCACGGGAACTCTATGAGTCAGTCTCACAAAGTTGGTATGAATGCTTTGGAGCATTCACTCCGCATCCACATCCATGATTTCATCTCCTCTTCCCCTCCGTCAATGACGAGGGAAGCCCTCTGGCCGCCGTGGTCCCACATCTACACACAAATGGTAGATGTCACTATGTGTTGTCGCCCAAAAACATGTCTTTTTGATTCCACATAATCAAGAAAATACAAAAAAATTTAACAACTCAAAAAATTAAAAAAAAAAAGAGTAAGGGTTGAGATTCGTTACCTATATCGCCATATGCCGATCCTGGTGGCAATGGCATGTCCAGATCCCCCTAGAAATCTATCCCTCCATAGGGGTAGTCATTAATGGCAACAATCTGTCATCACCACCATGGAAATAAGTCAGTTGGATATGGGTTGGCCACCCTACCACCCCCATTCTATGCATCGCATCTACCCAACACCTTTGGGATGGATCTCGAACCCCATGGAGAGGAACATCCACTCTAGGGCTCAATCCTGGAACACGCTCAAAGAAAAATGTGCTCAAGATACTGCTGAACCTGAAGTTTCGTACCCTGCCAGCCTTACACTCACTAAGCTGGTGTTTCATGTTGCTCAGTAGTGTCATACTCCAGTCATAGACTGTGGGTCTCATGCACTCCACTACATAGAACATCAGAGGCCGTGAGGCCTGGTGGAGTGATGCTAAGCCTTCTATCCTACCTAGCATCAGTAATATGTCCTTTAGGCCCAGCACCTGTATAGAATTGGTAGGGACTTGACTCCCCACCTTCTCAGTGTTTGGAAAACAGTACATAGCTATGTACTCATCGATAGTCAAGCCACCCCCTGGCCCACCTTGGGAATGAAGGTTCACCACCTCCCCTCATTTAGAAAGACCAGTGATAAAATATATGTCCTCCACCTCTATAGTGAGGGACATCCCATCAATACGGAAGGACTCTGAGTCTGGATCCCAGTAGTCTACCAGCATCTGTAGCAGTCTTGGTTTGGCCCTCAAACCACCAAGACACCAAAACTTGTAGAGTCCACATGCACGAAGAGCTTGTTGAGCCATTAAGTCAGCCCTCACTGCATCCTCTAATTCACCATGCTCACACTCTCTCCACTCTAGCACCATCCTTCAAAAGGAATTGAAAATTTGTCCATTAGCTTAGTAGAAAACCTTATGCACGGCCTCATACGCAACTATTTTGAAACCAACCACGTATGCACGCAGGTTTGAGGCATTTTCCGTTTATATCCAGCCCTATACGCGGAAAAATCCTCGATATCCACTTGGGCCACAACGCATACTTTGGGATGGCCTAAAATGTCCATTTGACCATGAAAACTTATAAATATTATGTCAAAATGCAAGTAGAGAGTATGAGTAAATACCTGGAAGAAACGATTGTGAATTCCGCCTGTTGGATCTCCTGGAATTTGCAGTTGAAAGTCAGAGCTCAAATGGGTAAAAGTTTCAAATGATTTATATTTTTTACTATTTATAGAAAAAATTTCAAATATTTGAAAATTTTTACCCCCTTTCCTATAGTTTCGACATTTTCTAACCATTTTGGACCGTTTTTGACATAATTGGTGTTGTAGAAGACCTTTTTCAGTGTCGTTTTAGCCGTTGGATTGACCCGTTCATGCCGATCTCAGGTATCATGTCTAAACTGGCATATAGGTTAGGTTTCACCACCGTTTGCATTTTTCATGACCTTGTGACCATATCACCATGACCTTAGGTACGAACCCACTCTATTATGTCACAGAACCTTCTTGCTGCTTTAGAAGTGGCATGATATGAGTGGTA
>LPNX011028370.1:7400-23396 GCA_001517045.1 Pseudotsuga menziesii
GGAAACAACCCATGGAAAAAACGAGGAATCTGTTCCCAAAAGTAAGAAATTTGTACAGTTCTAAGACATCTCTGGTCGCTGCTAGGGATGTTCAGAAAAATACTTTCAAGATGGCCGTTGCAAATGATAAGGAAATGTCTGAAGTAGAAGTCCGTCTAGATAAAATTAGTACCCTGGACAAAATTCAATTGCACAAACAAACCAGCGACATTATCTATTCAGACCTGTTGCAGGCCACGATCAGGATAAGCAAGCTGCAAGCGTTGGTAGACAAACTGGAGGTCCAGCTGAAGCACGAGAAAGTGGAAAACAGAGCCAATGTCGTTCAAGTGAAAAAGTTACAAGCAGACATAGCCAGTTCAGACAATACCGAGGCCGTGAAGAAATTGCTGGAGGAGAAAGACAATGCCTTGCAGATTTTGAAGAAGAAATTGAAAATGCCTGGCTCACAACATGTCCAATCAGTTGAGTTGCTAGCCCTCCAAGAGGAAAAATACAAACTCCATCAGGAAATGATGGAATACAAAGGGAAGGCTGGGGAGCTGCAGGAGGAAAAACATAAGCTGAACGCCGAAAAGGGGGAATTGTTATCCCAGATATTCGCGATGAAAAGGGAGCAAACTGAAGAAAAGGAGATTATGAATGAGCTGATAATTCAGACCCCTACAGGCGACGACTTGTCTATCGTGAATATTCAGAAGCCGCTAGTTGATTTTTCTGCGGATGATTTATTGGTGTCTATGTCATAGGTGAGTCTGAAGGACGAAGAAATCAAAGGATTAACGATCGAGGTAGAAAAGGTGAAAGCCGAGTTGACCAAGGTAAACGAAGATAAGCAACAGCTCTTAGAAGACAAGGTCCAATTACAGAAGAAGGTCAAGGAGCTGAAAGAGAAATGTATTGGGAAGGGCCCCCTCCAGGGGGCGAAACATATTATTTGGGACACCCTAGGTATCGAAATCACCAAGTTCCGGCATTACCTAAATTACATTGATGATCTATGTGGATTGATAGATTCGGCCCAGCAAAGGTTTAGATTGGTGAACGAGCATATGGCGAAGAGACCCCTAACAACAGCTCAAAACACCTTGAGTTTACTGAATTCATTAACGTACCAAAAGCTGAATGACATGGGTATAAAGGACAGGGTCTCAATAGTCCTGTCAGCAAAGAAAATCATTCATAAACACCAGTTGATGAAAATTGTTCAGGACAAATCAGAGGAATTAGCCGTGCAAGTAAATAAGTTCAAAAGGGAATTTGAGAGGCTGTTCAATGACGGGTTGCCATGCTTCTGGAACGAGAAAGGTCGAATGCTCCAGCAAGAACATTACAACAACCTGCTTGTCAGAGCTCGCATGGATCATTCGAAGTTCAGTGACTTGGAGAAGAGCTTATCAGGACAGAGAATTGTGGACGTGCTATCAGGAGACTTCGAGGTCCTACGGAAGTTCGTGTTCATCAAAGCCAGATTGCCGAAAAAGTCCTACGAAGCCTACATGGAACTCGAGGTAGCCATCCGGGAGATGATGGAAAGCAACACCCCAAGTGTCGAGCAATGGAGGGCTGTAGAGCGGCTGGGGAAAACAAAGCTTAATATTTCTCAGTAGGGGACAGGTGGCATATACCAAAGAGCTGATGAAGCAGGGGCGTGGAGCTGTGTGGCCAAGTTTGTTACTCAGTTGATGTGATACTCTATGATCTGTTAGGAATGGAGTTGTAACAAATTCCTAGTGGTGTAGGAAATTAGTTACAAACTCTAATTTACGCCGGTCATTCTGTTGTTCATCTACTGGGGGCAGACTTATTATTTGATCTATATATTTGTATCTTTTTATGAGATGGGGGTTGGATCCCATCACGAAAAGTGATTTTTGTGGAGAACATATATGTCTTATTTTTTGAATACCAAATGAATGCATGAGAGTTCCTTTTTCAGAGATTCATGTGTCATGGTTATTGCAGTCCGTGCTTTCTTTTCTGTGCAATCGTAATTTTCCCTGTGTAACGCTCCATTCTGTTTTCCTTTCATATCTGGAACTTAGTGTTTGATGTTTAGAATTCATGTGATTATGCTCTATTCATCGTTTCAGGTATTAGAAAATCTTTATTCTGCTAAAGTTGATATAGAATTCGTCTTAGACGCTCTGTATTGATGGATTGTTCCTTCATCTTCCTCTATTTCACCTTGACAAATGAGATGACTACGATTCTGTGATTATCTTGCCTTTGGAAAATCTTGTGTATGCATTTTGGGAAATCTGTTATAATGTATATGACTCCGTTTCCCAATGGATGCGTGATTGCTTCAACCAAGTGATTAAATATTTAAATATTATTTGCTGTTTTGATCTTGAAAATCTGTGAAGTCCATATTGAGAGATCCCTCTCTGGAAGAAATTACCAATATCTTCTTAAAGCGGTTTTGCTGTTACCTCAGTGTGTGCCTCCTACAACCTGGGTACATTCTGAGTGCTAACAGGGGTACTCGTTGGATGCGGAATCAAATTCCGCATCCAACGAGCTCTCCCGATCGAAATTTGAGTAAAAACACAGTGAGATATGTTGAAAATACGAACAAAAAAAGTAGTTTTTTTTAATGAAAAATATGTCAATTCAACCATTATGGTTGACTTATTTTTTTGAAATTCTATTGGTTCTTGAATTCCAACTTACAAAAACTTATTTTGGCACGTTTTCTTATAAGGCCCATTTTAGACCCCAAATTTCCTCTAATGATGATTGTTAGGACATAGATAATTGTCTCACGGTTAAACAAGGAAATTTAATCATATAAAGGTAGCTTAATGGTTTTATTCATGAAGCAAAAGATGAACTGAAAATAAAGCAAAATGTATGCGACTCAGAAAAGGAGACATGTGTGAAGTCATGAGGTGCAGGGAAATGAGAAGTGGGCTTTAATATAGATGACTAATATGCTTAAAAGGAGAAGGGTAGGTAACATATCTTGATGCAATTTGGTTTTCTGAAAGGTTTCATTGTGGTAGCAAATGTCATGACATGTGCGATGGAAAGCTTAACTCCTTCAAGCTTTTGATGAAACATGTTTTTTGAAAAAGTTTTGTGATTGATAGAAAATCACTCCTGCATGAAATTTGATCATCTTCAAACCTGTAAATTCTTAGTACTAATACTGCCGCAAAAATTATGAGAACATCGAAAAACATAAAATGCAAGAAAAATACATGCTTAGCAGATCAAATTCAAAATGAATTGAAATATGTTTTTACCTAATGGAAGTGGCCCATATTTGATAATATTTTTAGTGAATACCATTTTTTAATGACTCAAGAAACCAAATTAACATTAAATGTAATAAAACATGATTTTAATCATGTTTCCATGAAGTGTGAAGGTCCACTTTTATTTTATTTTATTTATTATTATTATTATTATTATTATTATTATTATTATTTTAAGATTGTGTTTTTATCAGTCAAAAGCATGCCCACTACTAACCTTCTGATCTTGGTTTATAACCAAATAAAGGAATCCACCATTCACATGAAACTACAAATTTCCCATACAATCAGCATTAAGAATTGATTTTAGATTTTAATATTTTATTTTTTTATAACTAAGTTCAAAACATGGTCACTACAAATGGGCTTCTGCAAATCAAGAAAGCACTATTAACTACCCTGTACCCATATTAAATGAATTAAGAGGCAACAAATGTGTAGAAGGAGCAAGTCGATAAGTTGACTTGAATGAGGACCGACTTAGTCGATCAACTGACTAAGTCGATGGACCGACTTAGTCTATGGGCCGACTTAGTCGATCAGCCGACTAAGTTGGTCGGCCAAATAAAATAAGAGATTAGGTCGGCCATCTAAGGTCGTGTCGGTTCACTGAACCAACAAGTAGTTATTTTGTAACCATTTGTAAATCATATATATTAGGCTGTTGAGCCAGATGAGAACTCAGTTCAGTTCTCTGCATTGTATGGACTCATTGTAATAATATAATCTGTTTTAATTCTATCTGTTCTTATCTCTTGTTTCTGTTTAAGATTTATATATGTTTTAGTGTGTATTATTGGTAACCTTATGTGATCTGTGAGATTACAACACTGGTTCCGTTGCTGGTAGTACACAACTGAATGTATGCCAACAAATGATACCAGAGCAAGAGATTAAGGACTAGTGGAATCATAAAATTGCAAACTACTTGTAGAATTACACATGAAGAAACAGATTAACAATCGCACAAGCAAAAAAAAAAAATTTCACAAAAACGCATGAAAAGTTTGTCAAATCAGTGCCCTAACTTTTGAAGAAATTCCTGGATGAGAAAACTGGACAGGATTAAAGAACAACAGTTGCTGGAAAAACTAATCCGAGGAGGTAGAACAAACTTGTCTGAGTGGTTTGAGAAAATTGCCGACGACTTCTGTGAGGAACAAGTAGTCGAAGATAGAACTTCGGTAGAAACAATGAAGGAGAAATTTTACACAGACCTTGCCGAACAATTTCTGTGTTCCCTACCGAACTTGCTATTCAAATTTTTTATCGAGAAAGGAGTAGGACATATCGTCGAACCTCACCCATCACTTCACGAACTGCCAACAAACTCTAACTGGGTGGAGAAGCAGAGGAAGTGGGAAAAATTCATTGCTGAAAGGGAGTGGGAATACTTCCTAAGCAAAAAGACATAACTATCCGGGCTTTCTAAGAGCGTCAGGTAGGCTATGGGGGGGTAGCTGGTCATATGTCGAAGATAGAGTATAGTGGATCCTAGTCGACTAGAATCCGATATCAGTCACCAGTAATGAGAAGTCGACTGAAGAGGACCTCAAGAGAATAGTATCCTATGAAAGTATGTCAAACATTTAGAACATAGAAAGGGAAGAGAGACACCAGAGAAGGGAAGCAAGATGAGAAAGGGCCTTAGAGTTGCACAGAGGAAAAAACCCTAGGGAGAACGACCATGAAGAGAATTTTCCATAGTCGGATCATGACTGACATGAAGAGGGCATGAAACAAGAAGCGTCCCCTAAGGAGGAAGAATTATGGATAGAGCAGCCAGAAGCTCTCCAATTAAGAGCTCCCAATGAAGGAACAACCCTTTCCCCATTGAATCCATGTACTTGAATACAGACTATTGTCGAGGAAGACCTCCGATTACGAGTTGGTGACTTCAACATATGGAGCCGACTAGGAAATGAAACGTACCCTAGATGACACCTTATTATACGTCGACCAGTGGAAGGGAACTGGGTGACATTTCAAGCGGCATCCTCCCTCCAAAGTATCCACTTGCTCTTACCGACACATGAAGGAGTGCCCCCCCCACCAAATACAGCTTTAGAAAAAATTGAATAACCAGACTTGTGAACAAATAGTTGCAGTGGACCATTGACAGCAGAAGTCGACCAGAATTTTGTAGGCACGAATACATCAATAACCCCACCACCCTCACCACCACCCCCACCTCCACCACTGCCAACTTCTGAGAGCAGTGACAGTGATTCAGACATGGGTCATGGATTGGCTCAGATCCCCCTCTATGAAGGAGATGAAGACCCCAGACGACATTGGTTCGTCTGCGAGTCAACCTGGGAGGTCAACCAATTTACAGATGAAGATAGAAAAATGGCACAGTTCACAGGAGCCTTAAGGAAAAGGGAATTGACATGGTACATGACCTTTTCGGAGAGACAACCCAGAGCAACAAAAGCAAAGATTAAGGCACAATTTTTGTCATTTTTTAAAACTCCAGATGCTAAGCACCTGGCCGTGAAGAAGCTTAAAACCACATCACAAAATCCAGGAGAATCCATCTGCAACTACGATAAGCATTGGAAAGACTTACTGAGCCAATTGGATTATGTTATAGATGAGCAGTTACTAATCCAGTGGTTTCTTGTAGGACTATCACAAAAAGTACGTCTACACATTAGTCTGGAAACGTTCAAAACGTACAAGGATGTGCTAACAAAAGATCTTCAGGTAGAGATGGACGAGGATATACCCGCTTACCCCATGGACCATAGATTGGAACAACGGCTCAAGAACATATAGAAGTCTCTGAAGGAGCTAAGCCTCAAGAATCAGGAGATCTGGTGCACCAAATGCTCAACAAATGGCCACTCGAAAGATAACTATCGACAATAATATAGACGACAAGACGTTCGATTTGTATAGACCAAATCCTTTTGCAACATTTGCCAGGAACACAACGATCACTCTACAACAGACTGCCCGTTTAACATGAAGAACGGCAAGGCTTCCTGGTGCACCATCTGCGAAACCAAAAGTCATAACATTGCCAATTGTCAGTTAAACCTAAAGAACCGACAGAACTATCAGGTGGTATACCAAACAAATGCAGTGGCACAACATAACGAGCAAAACAATCCACCAAATGATCAGAATAGACAAAGATACGACAGCTGACGATATGAGCGCCTGTACAATAATCGACGCCAAGGTTATGGAGGAAGAGGTCGATTCCCAGGGAATTGCGACATACACCTGTTCCGACCCATCCAGTGCTTTATATGTTACAAAGAGGGTCACCGGTATGCAGAATTCCCATACAAGGACAGGACTGATCTCAAATTCTGTACCCATTGCAGAGTAGGCAATCACTCGCTTGAGGATTGCCCTACTATGTTAGAAAAATTAATACCAAGAAAAATGTTAATGTCTTGTCTTGTGTGCAAAAACATAATGTAATAACCACTAAAAATTTACATATTGTAACTCAACAAGGAACAAAAACAGGAACTGATAAACCTCAAATTAGTAAGATTAAAGAAACAAACATCTATCCTAACCCACGGCATGAAAAACAAACATATAAAGAAGCAACCCATGTCTTTCAAGACATTGCACGACAAGAAGACCTCAATAACAGTTGACCCAACATAATAGATCAATTAATCCAACTTGTTCAAATAGACAAATCAGTATCTTAGTTCATTGACTTGTTGCATGAACTAAAAGGTACAAACCCTGAAAAACAAACAAAAAACATCTGCAACTTGAACCAAAAAGACAAAAGTGATGCTGACCCACTTGTCGACCTGGAAATCAAAGGTTACCACGTTCGACAAGTAGTGCTCGAATTCGAGTCACAAGTAAATATCATGACTCATGACACTTGGGAACAGATGGGCCGACCTCGCCTCTATGAGTCAAGAATATACCTGAAACTAGCCGACCAAGGCCTAATTGAACCCATTGGAGTCTGGAAAAATGTCGATATGACTATCAAAGGAATCTCGACCAAGGTTGACTTTAAAATCATTAACCCAAAAGAAGGAGCCAGCTCCTTTCCAGCACTTGTCGGTCAACCTTGGGTTAGAAAGATGAAAGCATCCATATCCTTGGACAAGGAACAAATCAAATTAAAAGGAAACGGTCAAAATGTCATTGTACCCATTCACCCATCCCAAGGGGAACCTTAGACAGAGCTTATTGATGAAGAAGTTGATGTCAGACAACTTTACCAAATCCACAACAATGTAGACTACACAGAACCAAACATCCATGGGAACTTAACTTAGGTAACCAAGACTCAGTTGGTTATAACTCAGATGTTGAATTGTACGACTGGGAGATTGAGAATTATGAAACACAAGAAAGAGGGTGTTGGACTATACAAAAAGTACAGAAAAATCCCACCCAACAGTGCTTCATAGTATCCATTGTCCCAAAAATCTTCGAAAATAAAATAAGGGAATGCCCTACCTTACAACCAACCAAATTAAATACTACCCAACTACCAAGGTATAAGCAGAGGGAATCACTAGTCATGCATATAGAGCAAGTATCTAAAAATATTGGTGAGCATGGCCGACTTCAAAGCTTATTTAAAACTTTTACAGGTCAAGCAGCTAGATGGTGGGACACCCATCAGGCAAAAATACAGACCTGGACAACTGCTTCGACTTACTTTGTCAATAGGTTTGGGGGAAACAAGTTAACCCAGCAAGTTCAGATACCTGTATTTACTCAAGGTCAAAACACAGAAGAACATATCAAAACCTATGAAAAGGAGTGGAGAAGACTTAGATACAAGGATGAGCAAGCCTGGCCACATTTCTTCCCCTCAACCCTAGCCGACTTGCCAAACAAATGGTATAATATGGAAGAATCTAGAGGTGAAACCTTCTTATGGCACGAACTCAGGAAATTTTTTATTAAAGACTTCAACTTCATACCTCAAAATGAAAATCTAGCTGAGACAGCAAAGCAAATTAAACAATTTATCCAACCGACCAAAAACCAACCCTTACAAGACCATCGACAGATAAAAGACTGTAACAATCTACAAACATGGTCGAGACCATAGTCAACCCGTTTACAATTAGAAAACGAAAACACAGAAGGCAAGAGCTTCAAATGGAAATCCAACCATGGCGAAACAACAAAACCTATCCGATAGATCTTGAAAATCAAAACAACTGATAAACAAGATACTGACAGAATGACTACAACCAACTTCCCTACCACATTCTCACAGTTCAAAGAAGGAAGTCGATCGATTAATGAAGCTAAAGCACCAAGGTGGCTAGATGCCAAAGTACAAACTAAAGAAGTCGACATCTCAAACGATGACCGACCAAAACTAGCAAAAATTGGTGACTACTAGAACAAACAACATACCACAGAGATAGTGAACTTACTAAGAGAGTTCCAAGATGTCTTTGCCAGGGACTATAAAGACCTAAAAGGATTAGTCCACGAAATGGGAGAAATAAAAATTGATCATTAAACCTGATGTTCGACCTATTAAGAAAAGACCTTATAAGTTGGCTCACAAATACAAGGAAATAGTCAAAAAGGAAATTGATAACATGTTAGTAGCAAGAATAATTTACCCTATCGACCAATCAGAATGGGAAAGTCCAATGGTCGTACAACCAAAGAAACATGACCTGACCAGGCTAAGAATTTGTCTCGACTTTCGGGAACTCAACAAAGTAACACTAACAGACCCATTCCCAACCCCTTATGCTGATGAAATCCTGAATGAAGTTGTAGGACATGAATGCTACTCATTTACAAATGGATTCTCAGGCTATAACCAAGTACCAATAGCTAAAGAAGATCAAAATAAGACAACATTTGTGTGTGAATTTGGTTCCTTTGCTTACAAATTTATGCCTTTTGGATTAAAGAATGCACCTGCACTGTTTTCTCGAATTGTTGTCAAAACATTCCAAGAATACATATATAAGACCATGGAAGTATACTTCGATGACTGGACAATATACTCCACCTTAAAAGATCATTGCAAATGGCTCAGACTTAGGCTGGAGAGACGTCAACCAATTCAACTCTCCCTGAACATTAAGAAATGTATATTTATGACTCCCATAGGGATACTATTAGGACATATTGTCTGTAAAGAAGGTATCAAGTTTGAATTTACAAAGATTAAAATTATCCTCGACCTGAAACCACCAGTAAACCCCAAACAAGTCAGGGTGTTGCTTGGCCATATAAGCTATTATAGAAAATTTATAAGATACTATTCAAATATGACCTATCCTCTCGAAGAACTATTAAAGGAAGATCAAGAGTTCAACTGGACAGAGGAATGTCACATCTCATTCAAAAAATTAAAAAGAAAACTAGTCAAAGCCCCCATCCTAAATTTTCCAAACTGGTTGATCAAATTCCATGTGCATATCGATGCATCAGGGATAGCAATAGGAACAATCCTAACTCAACTAGGGGATGATGGAATGGATTATCCCATAGTTTACAACAGTCGAAAATTAAATAAGGTTGAAAGAAACTATTCGACTACCGAAAGAGAAGCCCTAGGTATGGTCTTTGCCCTCCAAAAGTATTGACATTACCTTTTATCCAACCCCTTCACATTCTATACCGACCATCAAGCCCTGAAGTACCTTGTAAATAAACCACTCCATCATGGAAGGATTTGTCGTTGGCTACTTCTCTTCCAAGAATTTGAGTTCGAAGTCGTTGTCCGACCAGGCAAGCTAAATGTCAGGCTCAACCATCTATCCCGAATAGACACAGGAGAGGAACCGGCCGGAGTCGACGACGACTTACCCAATGTGCATTTATTTCTCATAGAAGTAGTGCCAATAAAACTAGAAGAAATAGCTCAGTTCTTAGAAAACAGTTAGGCACCAGAAGGTATGAATACCAAGAAAAAACAAATATTAGCTATGAAGGTTGCACCATACAGTCTCATTAATGGATTTTTATACAAAATGGGATTATACGACATCCTCAGAAGGTGTGTACTCGAACATCAATGAGACCATATCATGCATGAATCACACTATGGACCTGCAGGAGGACATTTCCAAGCAGACACCACTGCAAAGAAAATCCAACAGTCAGGATTATGGTGGCCGATGCTTCACAGAGATTGAAAAAGTTTTGTTAGATGATGTGATAGATGTCAACGACTTGGTCGACCCCTTCCTAGTACAGAAATTCCCTTGATATCACTAAACCCTAGTCTCACATTCGAAATCTAGGCCATAGACTTCATAGGACCATTTCCTATCCCAGCAAAAAGATCAGGTGCAAGGTATATTATTACTGCAGTAGAATACGTCACTAAATGGGCAGAAGCTGAACCCGTCAATACATGTTCGAGTGAGGTAGCTGCTAATTTTATCTATGAAAACATCATTACTAGATTTGGATGCCCACTAACCTTTATTAGCGACCAAGGGACACACTTTATCAACAAAACTATCAAAACTCTGACCGACCAGTTCCAAATCGACCACTGACACAGTACAGCATATCATCCTCAGTCGAATGGGGCGATTGAAGCTTTCAATAAAACATTAACAAAAGGGTTAACCAAAATATGTAATGCTGACAAGGATGATTGGGATGAGAAAATACCTGCAATCTTATGGGCATATAGAACAGCCTATAAACGGTCGACCGACCAAACCCCTTTTTGACTAGTCTATGGACAAGAAGCAGTAGTCCCTCTACACTTTCGACAACAGACACCTACTATCGCAAAAATCCTACATGTTGATGTCTAACAGGGAAGTAAGGACCAACTACTTCAGCTCAGTAAGCTGGAAGAGCACCGACTCATCGCCATACAACACCAAGAAATTCAGAAGCAACAACAGAAAGCATGGCACAACCACAACATCAAGAACAAAAACCTAGCGGTCGGTGACTTTGCTTTACTCTATAATAGTTGGATCAAAGGAAAACCTAAGAAACTCCACACAAAGTGGATGGGACCTTACATTGTCGAAGAGATACAACCCAACGGATTAGTCCGACTAAGGACGATACAGGGCCTAGTATTTCGGAAGCTCGTTAATGGAGCCTGACTAAAACATACAGAAGCTAAAAAATAAAATAAAATCATATAACGACCATAACCGGAAACCAAAATACATACAAAACAAAAAAATCCAAAAAACAAAAAAATACCCCACGGACACAAAACCATGACATGAAATCACCATTTCGACAACCGACATCATGACCCTCGACCATTTTCATCGACCATTCCTGTTGACCATTCTCAGCACCGACACCATCCGATGACCTCGATAGTCCCATCACGCATTCACGAACTCGAGCACCAAAAGAAAGTCACCATTAACTCACACTCATGTCCTCCAGCTAGAACATCATGTCTTCCATTAATGCAGCCATTGCCACATCCAAACACAGCACTGCCTATAAATACCAGACCACCGAAGGTTCACTCACCGCAACCTATACACACAAAGCATATGAACACTCAGTCAACCAAAAACCGTGAACCCTATAGTAACATCGACCAAACAGAAACAATGGCCCCCAAGCAGACCAGAGCATCGACCAAGGCAAAAGAAATACAGGCTGCGGATACACCATTGGTCTGCAGATTGAAGAACATAAAAAATGCCAAAGTACAGGAAGGTCCATGGCAGAAACTATGGGCCGAGATCCAAGAGTGGGCCCTTGTTGAAAAAAAGGCGACTTAGGCAGCACAAAAAATACAACGCAGCACTCTCTTTGGCTATGCCAATGCCCCACTGATGGCTAGCTTTGGTGGCATGAAGGAAGCTGCTGTGAAATTCATCATCAGTCGCTATCACAACGGTCTGTTCTACTTTGATGACCCGATCAACATTTCTGGGGATGTCATCTCCAAACTGACTAGCCTGTCTAATAAAGGAGACCCTGTACCAGTTGGAATCAAATAAGGACTGGGCAAAGAGATAAAATCTCATGAACACTGGAACGATCAAGGAGGTAGCATATAAGAGATGCCACCAATGTGGAAAGTCTTCTACAAAAACTGCTACGAGTACATGTCCTACTATGTGAATAGAGGTGTCGAGGTCGAACGTAGTAGTCCATCGTCTGATTACCGATCATTAATGTATACTGTTAACAGACGCAAGATCACCCACCGATAATGAAAATGGGAATCAAGGTAATAGAGTGCAAACTAACAAGTGTGAATAAATGTGACGAGGTCGAACACTTGAGAGGATCCATCAATCAGGGGACATTGATGTATTCCCAATAACTGCCGAAGGCAAGAGAACCTACCACTGATGACTGCAAGTCTCAAGGCACTCAAAAGGACTCTAGATTCCAATCCCAGAATAAATGATCTGAAGTCGATGGGATGAAATCTGCTGGAAGGATGGCATTAAGGCATCCCCCATCATCCAACATGAGGTACTTATCAAAGCTATATAATGTGGAAGGACTCAATCATAAAGTGCACGAACCAGTAACTATACCGGGAATGGCTAACATGCAAAGTCAAGATAATTGAGGAATGGCTGACTCAGGCTTCAACTTCCTTCGAACAAGAGCATAACAATGTATGGTCGCTAATCAAGGTTAGTGGGCATCCAAATCTAGTGATGATGTTTTCATAGATAAACTTAGCGGTACCTCACTCGAACATGTATTGACGGGATCACCTTTCGAAAAAAACTCAAAAGGGTTGATGATCAGCCAAATCACAACTCGAATTCCACAGATTGTGGCCAAAATAATTGCAATCACACTCACATTAGCAGGTCGAGGTAGCGACCTCAAGTTAGAAATGTTGGAAGCCGTCGACACTATTGCCACCGATAGACGACTCTACAGATGGGGAGATTATGTCACCAACATGATAAAAACCATCTATGAGCGATGCCAGGAGATGGGGGGAATCATCAAGTTACCCTCCCTCATCCTATGGATCGTTATGTACCACATCTGCCCTGAAGGGAGCCCCATCTTTTAGGAACCATCAAGGTTTGACATGTGGAGGTTTAAACCCTTCTCTCAGAAAGGAACCCTGCACGAGCTAGAGCGAGGGAAAGTATTCCTGGAGAACTGGTTCCAACAACTGAAAGTTCACACGACTAGATGGAGGGTGCCTCAGAACATTCGACGAAATCTACCTGCGAACTCCCACATCCAGCTGGAGCTTGACCATACCTCGATGTGGTACATGCAGTGCGAGGCCTCCAATGCCAAATCCCTTAACTACTATCTGTCTGTCGACCAAATATTCTAAGAATTGTCTTGAAAAGCCAAGATGAAGATACCAGTACCAGCAACAGTGAAATAGATCGACTTCTCAATCGAGGAGCCACTCACCGACCAAGAAAAGGAGGAATACTAAGAGCTCAACCTCTACATTAGTATATTTGTGTCGGAGGACACATCGGTCGAACCCACTGGGCGACTACAAATAACTATCAAACCTTTGACCGCAAAGAAAGCAGAACCATAACCTACAAAACCAAAGCCACAAACACAGCACCAAACAACTCCTTCGGCTCCAGTAAGTGTCGTCTTGGCTCAGGCATCGACAGGTGAAGTCGAACCAGAAAACCCTGAGTATGCTGTTACAAAAGGCATCAATCGAAAACTCGCCAATGAAATAGCAGCAGCCAGGAAGAAAATAAAAGGGAAAGAAAAACAACAAGGCAAAGGTAAGTGAAAATGTATCATTACCGAATCATCACATGATGAAGACAAACTAGAAGCTATGGCCCTTGACATTATAGAGGATGTCGCTGCAAATAAAGTTCCGGTCGAAACCCAGTTCTCGCATTTTGTCGAAGCAGGAGCCCCAGCAGGTCGACCAAAGAAAGCAAAAACTATGACAACACCTGAAAATGTCATCAATCTTGTGTCGACAACCTCCACCTCCATCACCCACACAAATAATCGAGGAGCAAGCACCGGCACAACAGTCAGTCAACCCCCTCAACTTATACAAAAGCGCAATGCCGGAGACGGTAAAAGCAAAATTTGACAAAGACACTGACTTACAAGCTTTCTTCGAGACATTTCCTGTGCTATTTCAGTCGGCCTAGAAAATTTCCACCTAGGCTCCTCTCTATATAGGTAGCAAAACACAACCCTCGGTATTTGTAACCATCACGTTGACCTTTACATGACAATCCAACAAAGAAAGTGACATGATTGGACTTGTGACCTCTACTATTGAACCGACTGACCTCGTACCCCAAGCTGACCTACCAGCCACTACAGTGCTAGGAGAAAACATGCTTTTCGACGTAAATCCACACCATACTTCCCCCAAACCCATCCCCCCCAACCATTCCCTCACTCCATCACCACCGCCACCACCATCTCCACCACCACCACCACACCCTGAGCCGGAGATAGGCCCACCACAATCGAGTACATCGACACAACTAGAGGTAGCTTCCATCCCACCTCCCCAATCAGACAAACCATTAGCTTCTAACCCACAATCCCAAGTTCCTAGATCAACTGTTGTAGGTACACAAGAGACAGAAGCTAGAAAGGACGATAAAAGGAAGGAGCATCATGGGAAGTCTCCCAAAATCCAAATTAGCTTGAGGGATGCAAGTTCCTTAACTGACTCAGAGATGGGATAGCTCCTCAAAACCCTAGCGAGCGAATCAAAGTCGAGGAGTGTAAGGAAAAGTAAAGAACTTCAGGCCAAACACATAGAACAGATTGAGTTTCTCAATAGATGCAGGAATTTGGCCCAGTCTATCCTGTCAGGACCCATTGAGATCGACATAGATAGACCACTTGAAAGAGCGTATCATCTATTTGAGAGCATGGTGTCGACCCTCCAAGTGCACATTTAGGAAACTAAGGAGGAACAGAAAGAGAAAACTGCCAGACTCCTACTAGCACAGCACACTGCATTTTCAGAAGTATACAAAGTGTTGCAGGACCATATGGAGGATTCTGTCGTAACCGAAGAAGTACTAAGAGATTGGCCTACTCACAATGGGAAAGTTTACCAGCAGACACGACAGACTCGGCAAGGGATTCAGGCATTGGAGAGTATAAAAACCACGGAGGCAGCACTTAGACCAACAATAGAAGATCATATAGTGCTAGAAACCACCAAACTGCAGAAACTGGAACAGGAAGCACATCAGTGGGTGCAACAAGCTCTCTTAAACTTAGAGAAAGTCGACATCATCTGCCCATAGATGAAATGACTTATCGAGACTGCAGAAGAGTAGAACCAGCTCATGGCTCCCAACATGGAAAGGATAGCTAAAGTCCCCATCTCGGAGAAGATATTGGTCCTGTCAAGCTTAACCACACTGACCATCGACATCCAGAAAGCTTTGTAGAGTTGGACAAATTTCCAACATCACCTTGCCATCACAGCTCCAACCATTGTTGAGGTATGTGTACAGAAACGACCAACCATTCGTCTTCACAGTCCGCCAAAGTAAATTTTTGAAGGACCAAAACAAACAAATTTTGTGTACCTCCCCATTTCTTTGGGGCGAAGAAATGTTTTGTTCATGAGGGAGATGTAGAAGGAGCAAGTTGATAAGTCGACTTGAACGAGGACCGACTTAGTCAATCAACCGACTAAGTCGATGGACCGACTTAGTCGATCAACCGACTAAGCATTAGAGAGAATTTGAGCTAAAAAATGGGCCTCCTAAGAGATGTACTACAAAAATATAAGATATATTAAAATATTATGAGTTAGGGGTTTTATGGGGTAGGTATATATGACAACTCA